>BSBM01000802.1:230000-795000 GCA_027924585.1 Larix kaempferi | reverse complement strand
TAGTAGACAAACATTTGTTGAATTCCTCATGGTTTCACTACAACAACTCACACAAACACCTAAAGAATTGAAAACTCTTAATCTTTTGGGGCTATTTTCCCTCATCCATACCATGAAAATGAAGTGAGTAGGAGCTTCTCCCTTGTAGGGAATTTTCTCGTACTAAAATCCCATACCACCATCCAATACCATCCTACTGAGTTCCTAGAGGTGTTGTTGTAGTTATATGTAGGGCATTCCCAATAGCTTTTAAGATTATATGAAAACATTCTCACTAGATGTTGTTGTACATAATCAATTGCTACATCGAGCATTAATAATCATGCACATCGCGTTTTAATATCTTGTTTGTTATTCATTCTTGCAGGGGTGATATTTTTGTTTTTCTAAAAAACGCATCGGATATGGGCAATAGATGTAATAATAAAAGAAAGTCTAGAAGGAAGGATCTACCCCCTGAAAAGGCCCATGAGATAAGAGAAAATGCCAAGTTGTACATGCAAAACCGTAGAAATCAAAATGTAGTGCCTTAGATCCATCAACAAGCAATGATGAAGTGGTTGAAGTCAATCAAATCTTACCTGATGTCGAGTATGAAGGGATGGATGTTGAACAAGTTCTTAATTGGCAACCTCCCCAAGAAGAGCACACACATGGCGAACACACTCCCTTGCAGGACCAATTTGTGAACGAAGGGCCACAACAAACCGTTGACGAGACTCGTACTTCCTTGCCGACTCCCTTTCCTTGACTATCAACCGGACGACGAAGAACTCCCAGACGTATTCATGTGGATGAAAGTTCATTTTCAGGACTTGAAGGTAAGATGCCCAAATGCTCTATTGATTTCCATTGTAGCAAGATAATCAAATATTTTTTTGAATCCAAGACCGATGCAGCAAAATGTCAATTGTTTCTTGCTTTGTTAAAATCGCATTGTCTAGCTCATGTTAGGAGAATTTTGGGCATAACGGTAGTCAGAAGTTCAGAGGTCAACAATCATGTTGTTAGAAATCTACAATCTGCATTTAATTTGATTGGAAAAATTTCTCGTACAAAATATTTTAATGTGGCCCGTCGTGTACTGTCGGAATCGATTGTAGACAAATCCACAAGGCAACATTGCCTACTATCACACACATGTAAAATATTTAAAGTAGATAGAAAGACTCTTCAAAATTATTCTGCCATTAGAGAAAAACCTGAGACCCCAGGCCAAAAAGATTGTTAGGCCTTTGTTGGTAAGTTACCTCGTTTAGACATGAAGCTCATTGATGTTGTTAAAGAACTAGTGCAAAAGTTTTGGCATGATAACACTAGATCGTCATCAAATCAAAGAGATGTTTTAAAGTTGAGAAAATGTGTTAGGGGGGTGAACCCCATGTCAAGCACTTCCTTGACACGACACAAACAGAACTCTATGATAGGTTCAAGAATGAGCACACACAATTGAACTTGGGCCAAAGGTCCTTTGAAAAATTCAAACCGTGGTATGTTAGAATTTGCATTGATTGCAATACATGTTGTTGTAGATACCATGTAGAATTTGAGTACTATTATGATACATATAGACATATATTTTGTGATTTGCATACTAACATTGTGTAGGATTTCCCATCGTTACAACCATTGAATGCATCCAGAGAATTTATACATAGCATAATGTGTCCAAGACCTGAAGGACAAAAATATTATAAAGAATCATGTTTATATGGGACATGTTTCAGTTGCATTGGATTTGCATTATTGAGCCGCTGCATCCACGTAACCGTGGAGCACGAATTTGGGAGGATGTCAGTAGAAATGCAGAACTTCCAATACATAACATATCAAGTAGATAGTTCGAAGGAAAGCAAAAAAATTGCATTGGTGAAGTCACAGGTAATCTAAGTTTGCATACATTCATATTGTACATGTTGAATTTGTACATATATATTCAGATTGAAAATGTCACGTTGTATTAATGCCCTTGGTTTTGTGGCACCGGGTACAAATTTGCAATTTCATGAAGGAATTCTACCAAAAGACCGAGCAATATGTACAACATGTCCATGTAGCACGATGGCAGGATGAATAGTACAGACAGTGTAGGGACACCTTTCCCAATGGCACAATATTGTCGGTTGTGGAATTTGCTGAAAACTACACCCTACAGCCACAGAATGAGATTCAAAGTCAATACTACCATTCAGACCAAGTTAGCATAATGGTCCATATCACGTATAGGCACGCGCCAGAGAGCAACAACAAAATGAGGATAATATTGAGAGAGACCAACTTCTACATCACTAACGACAGGTGCAACAACTTGCATTATGTGCAACATTGCTTCAAAATTTTCTATGATCAGCTGAAGGAGAGAGGTATACAGATGGATCAGCATTGGATATGGTCAGATGGTTGTGCAGGCCAGTTCAAAAATGAGTGTGTTTTCCAGTGGTTGAGTATTTTGCACAAGACTTATGATGTGTTGCATGTATGGAACTATTTTGAGACCGGACATGGAAAGGGAGAGCATGACGGGGCTGGAGCATGTCTCAAAACTGCCCTACAAAGGGAGGAGATGAGGTGCATGAGAGACCCTCATATTAGGAATGTCGAATCCATAGTTCGATGGTGCAAAGCAAAAATGTCAGATCGAACCACGAAGCGACACATACCAACAGGTAGAGAACATGTTGTCAGAAATTTCTGGAATGTAGTTGATATGGATCGATTACGTTCTTATAGTTGTAGTACTGTGTAAGGCACTCGTGGATTTCATTTGGTTCGAAGCTCAAACAACCCCTTATTTGAAATATGGACGCGAAAAATTGCTTGCTTTTGTGGGTCTTGCAGCAGTTGTGAGTGGGATGAGTGCGAATCAATGGATTGGGTTGATGAATGGGATCATGTCACTAGTAGATTTGAACCCAAAATCCGACGACCTCCGACGAAAAGGACTTTGTCGTCGGATTTTTCTTTCAAAATTACTTTTTTTTTTTTTTGTAAATTTCGTGAAGTGTTCATCAGATATCCAACGCTTTTGTGGAAATCTGACAAGGACCCTAGGATATCCGATGACTCTGTGGATATCCGACATCCTGGGCTATCGGATATCCGACGACATTTGAAACCCGAGGAAGTTGAATATCCGACGGACCACCTATTATTGAAAAAGTAGTATCTTTGGGCTTTTGGACTAACGGAGGGTTAAGAGGTTCTGAAGTTTTATCCTTCTGAGCTTCTTCCTGTCTGAGTTCAGTCTCAATATGAGCTTGAGGTTCTTCCAGTGGAATTTATTTATGAACAGACTGTTCTGATGTCCCTATGATTTCCTTTAAAAAGTTTCCAGAGAAGGTTTTTTTATCCTTCCAAGTAGGACTATCCCCTTTAGTTGTCTTCCGATACCTTTATGTTGAGTTAGTAGTTGGGGTGGTATGTCCCCCATATAGGTTAGTAGGAATTTGAGTTTTAATAAATCTACCTTGTGAATCTCTAGACCTATTCATGAAAACAAATTTTAACTGGAAGAAACTTTGATCGCATAACTACTACTGCTGGGTTTTGGGGATGCCTGTTATAACAAATGCATAGGTTCTTACCTCTCGTCTTACCGCTCACCCGCCACCAACCTAATCTAAGTTACCACTAAGTTTTGGAAGAGAAATTCTACCTATTTCAACTCCCCGGCAACGGCACCAAAATGTTGGGTGTGTGAGCTATCTCAAATTAAAAACAACACCTAAGATTAATTATCAACCAGGATCAGTAAACTTAGAGTTGAAAGCAAAATATATGCCAAGGTAGAAAAGGTTCTACAGTTTCAGGTTTTTCAAACCTAAAAATGTTTAGTAAGGAAAAAGATCGAAAGATCTTTCAAAATAAAAAATCGAGTTAAATATTTAAGAATACATTAAAATCACAGATCAGAATAGTACTAGATCATACTACTCTAATTATATGGTTAATTAATAAGGAAGATGGAAACAAATACTAGAACACAAACTACTTCTAGAAAAGTAAGAAACTACCAAATTCAACTTCCAAATAACAACTATGGACAGAATCAGAGCTATGGATATTAGATGTTTAATAGGGAGAACTTGTAAATGTACATAAATTTAGACTAAACGGTCTAATTCCACTCTTCTTGATTACGTACATCAAATGTAATATGAACTGGAGTAAATGTATCGTAATGACTTTCAAATGTAATGAGGAAGCTAAACGTAAGTAAATCTAACTTAACTTCTACAAACAAATGTAAACTAAAAATCAACAAACTACTACTAATTTTAAACATTATGAACTACTATTTATCCATATGTGAACAACATGAAACTAATGTAAGGAGAAGCAATTAGAGGACTTAACAAAGATGTTGAACTAAACTATATTAAATTTGGAAGCAAGTAGAAAACTTGATAAAGATATTATTAATCCAGATCTTACAACATGAACATCTTCATTAAATAGAAACTAGTCTTAAGATTAACACACTAAAACAACTCAATGAAATGGAATTATCAACTACCAATTGAAATTAAACTACTTAGGAACAACGTTCATACATTCTAAACAGTAACCAAGTAACAAAACTGGTTAAAGAATTAGAGTTTGGAAGAAAGATGAGAAGAGGATAAAGAAGAAGTAGGAAAGGAGGAAATAATGATGACAATTGAATTAAAAACTCCAAATAACATGAAACAAGATTAAATTACATCTAAAACTATTAAGGAGGAATAAGAAGAATGGTGATTAAGAGGCAGAAGAAATTAGATTCGGAAAAAAGGCCTAAAATAATACAGAAAACACACAGGTTCGAATGACGATCCGAACGTCGGTCTGAAAGGCAGTCCGAATGACGATCTGAATGGAGGAAAACAGTTTAAAGTGATGAAAAGAAGAGTTTTTGAATGATTTAATCATCATCATCGATCATCGTCATCATCATCGTCATCTTCATCATCGTCATCATCATCGTCATCATCGATCGTCTTCATCATCATCGTCATCTTCATCATCGTCATCTTCATCATTGTCATCATCATCATCGTCATCTTCATCATCTCCATCCTCGTTATCATCATCGTCATGATCATCATCTTCATCATGATCATCATCTTCATCATCGACATCATCATTGTCATCTTCATCATCGTCATCATGATCGTCATCGTCATCATCGTCATCATCATCGTCATCTTCGATCATCGTCATCATCATCACCATCTTCATCATCGTCATCTTCATCTTCATCATCGGCATCTTCATCATCGTCATCATCATCGTCATCGTCATCATCGTCATCATCATCGTCATCATCGATCGTCGTCATCATCATCGTCATCTTCATCATCGTCATCATCATCGTCATCATCGATCTTCGTCGTCATCATTATCATCTTCATCATCGTCATCTTCACCATCTCCATCATCGTCATCATCGATCGTCGTCATCATCATCGTCATCTTCATCATTATCATCATCATCGTCATCGTCATCATCGTCATCTTCATCATCGTCATCATCACCGTCATCATCATCATCTTCATCATGATCATCATCGTCGTATGATATCTGACGCAGCTACCAGCTAGAAATACCAACAACGTTTGTCATCTGTGGTTTAGCGACCTTGTCGGATTCTTTTGAAGTCATAAGTTTGATATCCGATGCCTATTGCCGTCGGTGGTATGTAGAGGTTATCGGATTCATCATCATCATCTCTATAATCATCATGATCATCATCTTCATAATAATCATCATCATCATCATCATCAACATCATCATCATCATCATTATCATCATCATCATCGTCATCATCATCATCATGGGGCCAACATTGAATTTTTTTAAATATGTGCTGGCGTGGACTAAAATTTTGCATGGTTAGACTAGATGCATGCATTGACAGTGTGGGAGGGTTTCAAGACTGAAAAACCATACCTATAGATTCAATAATGTGATACTTGGGGCCAACGTTGAATAGGGTAAACCATACCTATTTAAATATTTGGGAGTTTTAATTCATCCTCTAAGTTTCCATTCTTGAAAATTTCCCATTTAAATAGTTTATTGTATAAAAGTAAACAAAACTTAGAAGATTAAATTCTAATTTAGATGTTTTTAACTTTAACATATTAATTAAAGAGTTAAATTATATATTAAAAAATTAAATTATAATTTAGATATCTTTAACTTTAACATATTAATCAAAGAAAATTTGTATACAAAACAAACATTCTTATTGTGTTAAAAATTTTTAAAATGAATGTGTGTGTCTATATAGGATTGCTTAGAGTTAAGTGAGATCAATGAGAAATCTTGTTATGTGACCATTAATTTCTTCTACAAATGGCCATATGATTGTAGGATGCAACAATATGGTTGTATGATCATTGCTGAGCTTCCATCTCAGCCATTTTGTCCATATAAATTGCTAATAGGCCATATAGTTTGCTAATTGAGCCAATTTATTCCATGGTGATTTGAATTTAGTGCCTCAATGAATTTGTCATCAATTCTTGGGCCTTAGAGTATCAATTGATAGCATGAGAAACAATTAATTGATCAATTGTTGGTCTATCAAGACTATCAAATTTATGATTTTCATTTGAATCTTTCAAGGAAGGCTAAGAATCACCAATTATTTTGAATTCAATTTATTTCTTGAAGTGTTTCCAGCTTTAAGCTCAAAGAAAAATTGGCTTGAAGATGTAAGCTATACTAACCTATTAACCCCTACTAACCTATACTAACCTATTAACCTATAACCTATACTAACCTATACTAAATTATATCAATTGATAAACAACCTATACTAACCTATTAACCCCTATACTAAATTATATCAATTGATAAACAACCTATATACTAACCTATTAACCTATACTAACCTATTAACCCCTAACCCCGCCTATAAATACCTCAACTCTCCAACCATTATATGCATAAACCATTAAACACAAAACCCGTAATCCTGTCACTAGTGATCGATAATCCCGTCACTCTGTTCGATAGCGTGTTTCTGCATTTTTTTGGAGGGAAAACTCCACCTCCTCCGCATCTGTTTCAGACTTGTGGTCTGGTTTGTGTGATGGGAAATGTACTTCAAAGGATGGTGATGAATTGACATTCTAATTCAGTGATCGATAGGTGGTTTCTCCATTTTGTCGAGGGAAAACCCCACCTCCTCCACATATGTTTCAGACCTGTGGTTTGGTTTGTAATGTGGCTCCATTTTTGGTGGGCATCTCAACTTCGATTTGGACTTAAGCGATGACGCAAGGGTTTCCATTGCACAAGCACAAGCAGGATCAAGAGCAGGGATTTCGATTGCAAAAATAGGAGTAGGAGAAGGATTAGTCTCTGCAATGTCTTCAGTATGTGGCTACATTTCATCTTCAACCCTCCTACACTTGAATTTCGTTCAACCCATTAGTAGAGCAACCTAGTCGGAGGTAGGATTCGAGAGTGAGATACACTTTCGTTCAACTTGTGAGCAGAGTAACATGGTGAGTAATGAGCCCAAAATTGTTTCTCATTGAAGCAAATATTTCTTCATTCAAGCAATTTAGGGTTTTTTAAATTTGTTTTCATCCCCATGACCCTTCCTCTTTCCTAAAGCTTTGATGCCTACTCTATTCATGGATGAGGAGTGTGTTTGTAGTTTTTTGTTTGGTGCCATTCGGGGTTTCTGTAACTCCGTTTCGAATTGGGGCCAGTCATGGGCAGTGAGAAATTGTAATGGGTTTGACCCATAATGGGAATGTAATTCATATGAGTAGTTTGGTATTTTTTTATGGCATGTTTAATGTAATGAAATATGCCCATTCTGGGTGCTTATGACTTGGCCGTGGCCATGAATGGTTGTAACCCTGTTTGTAACTAATCTAAGGTTTTGACTTACCTCTGTTTTGGTATTCGCTTACTGTGTTGCTCTAAGTGATGGATTGGGTATTGTATAAATTGTTTAAATGGTTGCAATCTGGAACATGTTGAAATGCATATCTTTCATTTGGGTTCTATGTATCAATTTGTAGATAATACGAATGCTCTACTTGTAATTCGCCACCTGTAGGTGAAAAAAAATGCTCTGCATGTAAATTGATGGTTTGGAAAATGAATTGGGGTTTCTCTGTGTGTAAATACTAGATTTGTTTCTATTTAAACATGAGTTTTTATACTCTGCTAAGCGATTGGGTGAGAATCGACCCTGTCGCTATACGTTATTGGAAAGAGTCTTTAGTTTAAACAATTCTGTGTTAGCTTGATGAAGCGATCTTGTAGCTATTTTTTTTGGACTCTCGGCACAAGTATTTTTTTGTTTGGCGAAGAGATTCGAACCTGTAGCTAAAATGTTTGGAAAACGATTCTATATTATGAGTTTTGACTTTGATGAAGCAATTGTGTAACTTAACGTTTTTGGTTTTGGGCACAAGTATTTTCTGTTTGAGAAGTCATCAAAAACACACGATGTGTGTTTCGATTTTGGATTTTTGGTCTGTAACGTTGGTCAATTTATTTATTTAGTGTTTCTTCTTTGGTGAGATTCGATCTCTGTGTTATTACATTTTGAAATAGGATGTATTTGTTAAATGAAATGAGCTGGGTAAGCCCTATCTGGTAAATCGCATTGGTTTAAATGTTTTAGCATTTGCGCAGAGGTTTGGTAGGAACGATCCTGCTGTAGCTTTTGTTTAGATGTTTGTTTGGTTACACCTCTACATGATTCTGTCCTGGGTCTACGAACTATTTTTTTTTTTTTGGTTTTGGCTAAGTTGTTTGGTTCAGCAGTTAGACAAAAAATCAAGCTCCTAAAGAGATCATCTTCTTGACAGGTCAGCACTTCACTGACACTAGACACACACCTAGATGCACACTCTAGATTTGAGATTCCCTCTCCTAGGAAAAACTGCCCAAGTCATGCAATTAAAATGCACTAATCCTAACTCAAAATTAACTAAATTAAGGTCTTACTAAAACATATTGTCTTGTTATCCAAGTCTGCTAAAAATGAAATTATCCCTAAAATAGGAACTTCTAAAAAATAGAAAACACGTGATGAACAAAGTATTTCAACATCTTGTACAATGCCCAGTGACAAAGGTCAATTTGGCATCAACTGTTCGTGCCAAAGATCCTGCCAATAAAAGGCATTGTTTAACGACTAATGTCAATTTACTTGGCAATACCCTTACATTAAAACATCATATTGATTGATTGGATCTTTGTAGGGGTCCTTTTAGAGCTACAACTAGACATCAGGCATAGATGGAAAATAAATTTAAGAGGGATCTAGAATAGTTATTTTGTCCATATGGAAAATGTTAATACCTTGTGTCCCAGACTCCCAATCTGAAGTTTCTAAATTATGTTGTCAATTGTGCCTTCCCAATCTTCAAGAATCAATTTGCCTTTGGAATTGCTTTCTAGAATGGACAACAATCTACTTGGAAATGATGGATATCCCTACCAGTTTGCATGGCACATGCTCTAGATGATACACGGTGCATATAAAAGGTAAGAATATACAGATGGCATTACTGCCTGTTAAGAAAAGTTATATGGCATAATGTGAAGACAATAAAAGACGGTTTGATCGATGCTAGTAGTATTCATTGAAATTTTATGGTCTCACGTGATACACATTAATGGATTCATTCATGTGATCTGGCAGTTGTTGGGTGGTTGTGTTCTTAAATTAAAAATATAATGTTGTTCTGCCTAAAATAGTAGTTTGTTAGTAGTGACCAGTTTCAGTGGGTATTGTAATCAATGCAACTGATATAATGGGGAAAACTCAGTTAGTTTAAACATGCAAGTTTATTTTTGGTTAATTAGGTACAAGCTGGGAGGTGGGCAAGGTTAGGCTCTTATGTTAACTTGTTAATATGTCATTTATTGAATAATTAAACATACTAATACTGACAATAAGATATTCATCAATAGAAATGGATAGTACATTAGATATTTTCAACCTTTAGGGCCTGAAAAGTGTTATAAGATTCACCAACCAGAATTTTTTTTTGACAAATGGTTGGGTAGAAAACTTTCACAAAGATCATGACATGAAGAAGAATTTAGTTAGTTGGTGGTAGAGGTAAATAGGTTCATATCTAGGAAAGATGGCATGAATTTTATTAAAAAAATGGTGTTTCCATATATATGTCATGGCTATTATGTGTAGGTTGTATGGACAACAAGAGACTACACTTACTTCAATGCACTTGGGTCTGGTTCCTATTATTTATATTGTGGTTACATCAATTGCAGTTTTTAATTGGGAACCTATCTTGTCTTTTTCCATGCATAAATCTATAGAGAGTGCCTAGAGTGATAATCCTGAACTCTTCCCTACTTTCTACATGGCCTCTAATCTTTTAGATATAATTTGTGCAAGCAATTATTTTCCAAAAGTTCGATGGAGTTGGAATCTAGGGTGTAACCCAGTTCATGGATGGAGAATTAAATAAGGAGAAGGGCTGTGAACCCCTTACATTCCAACACATCAAACTAAAAAAAAATCCCTTTTATGGGTATGTTCCAAAAAGTGTCATCCATCATTACCACTAGTCAATACCCAACAAAAAATAGACCACATATGTTTTCAGAAGAGTAGAAGAACAATCTCAAACTCTACTAAAGCACCGGGGGGCTTATTGCTCCATATACCCATTGGACTTAGTCCAATTATGCATTTACCCATATCTATTTTTTTATGTTGTACATGCTCACTAGTAGATTTGAACCCAAAATCCGACGAGAAAATCCGACGAAAAGGACTGTGTCGTCGGACTTTTTTTCAAAATTACAATGTTTTATTACTGCTCAGCTAGGCTGCCACAATTTGTAAATCTGTGTTTTGGATGCTTGCTTGGTGTGTTTTAATGCATATTACAAGTCTAATATTACAAATTACAATAAGCATTTATTGCAGTTTGGATGTTTTTTTAATCTTTAGCGTTCACACTTTGTATAAGGTTCCCCCATGCGGTTAGCAATCACTTTGTATAATGAGTGATGTAATTAGATGTATTTCATGTTTGCCTGGAGGAAGAGAAGTTGTAGGGCTCCAATTGTGGTTATTGTTTTTTTATTAAGCTCATGTTATAAGTGTTCCTAGATAATTATGAACATGGATATGTACAATTCCTTATATTTATTATCACTTTGTTTTATGTGATGAATTCATTTGCATGACTAGAGTATATCTGAAGCTCTCCTTGAGGTCCCATGAATGAACTTGAACACTTGTTGCATTCATTTAATTTGAAAGAGTAGTTATAGTTTGAAAGAACTCTCTCCTTACCTTAGCTAGCATTCATTGAAAGGAAAGGCTTATTTTATTCATATGCATTTGCATGGTTTGAGTCAGTCATCACACCACGAGTTGCACGTCCATCACCCGACTGAGTAATACAACCATTAAAATTTAACTCATTAACTCAACACACTTTAACCTCGCTTGAGGATAAAAAGAATTTGTTAGTTAGGTAGGACACCGGGGATAGGCATCCAAATAATTTCCCCTTGTCATTATCATCTGAGACCTAGTTGTTGTCCTCTAGGGTGCTAAAATCCTCTTGTACTTGTTGACACGGTCATCGGTGAATTTGTGGAGGGGCCTCCTGCTGTTTCAGGGGTTAAATTGTCGCGAGATCGAGAACCAGACGGACTTTGTGGAATGCCGCACTCCACTTGGCCCTAAGGCAACATCGATCATTGTCTTCCTTGTATTCTCCGGCCACCATACTGGTGATACAAGGGTGATAAGGCAGAAGCGTCGAAAACCTTTTCCGACGTGTCATGAACGAGGTAGCTTAGTGACTTTTCCACTAGGGCTCTTTTACCCAGGATCCCTTTCAGTAAAGGGATATCCTTCCATTATTAGTCTCTCATTTTGTATTATTCGACTTGGTTTTCATCACCTTGCAAAGGATACAACTTGTTGAGGTCTCCATCTCTTAGTTAGGAGGTTTTGCTTGCTATTTCACCTTTTTAGAGGGTCTTTTTCTTTTTAGTGCTGCTTGTTGGCATTCTGGCCACTTTTGTTTCAGCTTGCTTACTATGACATCGGTCCCAGTACAGTTTTTTGAGCTTATCTGATGATGTGTGATGTCCTCTTCTCTTAGGTCTTCGAGATGGTTGAGTTAGATGGTCTTCTCAAGGGACTTAACACCTCTTGATGGAGCCACTGATGCTTGACCTTAGGAGTAATCTAGAGGACCACGTGATCACATCATCCATGTGGACTTTTCCGTTTACTGTGATGATGGTCTTTCAGGTTATATGGAACAATGGTACATTTGAGAGAGAGATGATTGGTACGTTGTACCTCACCTTGGTTGATTGTCTTATGGTCCTTCCATTTTGTCAATAATATTTGTGTGGTACCTTGCCTTTTACTTTTTGGGTATTTTACTCATCTTGGTATATCTTTTGATTTGTACCACCCTTTATGTTTTTGGTCTTGTGGATACTACGGTAATTTGTACACATTTGAGGTACACACCCTAATTTGCCCAAGTTGTTATGAGCCTTTATACCTTTTGGTGGTCCTATTTGAGTTGCAAGAGGTAGTTACAAGGAGCTATTGCATATATTTGACATTATTTGACCTTCCATCTCTTTGGCATGTCAAATAACAGGTAGTTACAAGGAGCTATTGCATATAAGAGGTAGTTACAAGGAGTTACTGCATATATTTGACATTATCTGACCTTCCATCTCTTTGGCATGTCAAATAACATGTAGTTACAAGGAGATATTGCAATATATATATGACCTTATTTGTACCTTCCCCACAATGGTTGATTTACTTTTGGACCTTACACCCTGTTGTTTATTGGTCTTGTGGTAGCTTGTCCTTTAATTTTGGTCATTTAATTTTTTTGTGGTACCTTGCCTCTCACCTTTTGGGTCTTTTACTGATCTTGAGTTATCTTTTGAATTGTACTGCCTTTTTTGTTTTTGGTCTTGTGGATATAACTATGGTAGATTGTCCACATTTGAGGTACTACACCCCCTTAGTCCCAAGAGTTATGAGTCTAATTTATACCCACTCTTTTCTTTTTTACTTGTACCTTACTGGTTGGTTTTTTTACCCTTTGGTTGGTCCTTGTACCTTACTGGGGGCCGTGAGTCTCTTTGGCCTCAGCCTGCTGGTTTTCAGCGCATCTTTATTGTGATTGTACTGAGCCTTTTGACTGTCATTGCCTTTCTTTGATTAACCATACCAATATAGCCAGTCATCTCTCTCTCTCTCTGGTTTGTACTAACCCTATAATAGGTTCACTTGGTTCCTAGAGTTGACTGGCCTCTAAGAGGCACAGTCATTTCTGAAAGTAACTCTTCTGAGTATATTACAGGAAACGTCTACACCCAGGTAATTAAATATGTGTTGGTGATTTTTATTTTATATTATTATTGTTGAATATAAATATCTTACTAAATGTGAATAGACTTCAATTACCGAGTTGATGGACCCAAACTGATGGGATGAGAGAGACTTTAGGGCAATGACGACACATCTGATAATTGGATGGTTTGATATGGGAGTCAAGACCCAAAGGAGCAATAAAAGAAAGCTCATAATTGCGTGAATTTGTAATCATAAGAAAGATAAAGTGATCGTCTTCCTCATCGCTTGAATTCCTACATGTTGAGAAAGGGAATGAGGATAAAGTAACATTATAAAAGGTGCGACACGTCACCTTTTAAGAGGCGCTATGCCTTGCGGTCGTATCAAAACTTTTTTCCCATGTTGCAGGTAGAACCAAACAAGTATTTGTCAAATTTGTCTTCCTCAAGTGAGGGGAGTTTAGGAAGGCTAGAGGAAAGTGAGACATCCAATAGGTCTAGAAGAGTTGTATATTCAACTAGATGTCAAAAGACCAGAAGAAAATTCGAGAAACGCAATGAATTTTTTCACGGTCAAGGGGGGTCATGTTCCTATGGTGATGAGACAAAAGACGACCTCGATGTTCCCTTGAGGTACAAACATTTATTGAAACAATGGGTACCCAAGGATCTTCCTCAATCGAACACAGATTTTTGTGGTGAACGATAGGATATATCGAATAGCACCGTCATCAATACATGGTTTCGGGTTGTTTAGCATGGATGGCATAAGGGTCCCTTACAACACATGTACAGAATTGATGGAGTATGTTGGACCCTGTTACAGCTACAAAGATTGGATGCGCCTGGTCCAATTTACAAAAAGTATGCTTAGCTATGGATTGTCAACAAACTATTTACAGTTGAAAGACAAAAATCAAAATAAAGGAGCAACGTTGTACATGGACGGAATGCCAAAGGCCACAGGGAATATTGTGGGGTTTATAAACAGTACACAACCAAGGTCTACAATTAAGCAACCAAACTGTGAATTTGAGGGGCGTGAAGGAAATCGTGTTTTTGTAGTTGCCATTAAATCAATATCTGCAGGGGAAGAGTTGCTTATTAATTACAATTTGAACCGAGTAGATACAAAAAAGGTTACTATGGGAGTGGTACATATAACAATTTACCCAACCTTTTATTAATGAATTTAACATATTAAGGATTTTTTCGTTAGTTTATTTCGTTTAAATTTTCTCCATTTACTTTGCAGTCTAGTGATCGGGATAAAGCACCGCCAGCAGATGGTCGGAGGAGTACATCTTTCTCGCGGGATTAGGTATACATCTTTGTAATAGTGCAAATATAATAAGAAAAAATAGTTGACTTTCACTATGTTTAGGTGACTTTCACTATGTTTTTTATTTAGGTTTCTGTAAAGGGAAACTCCCAGTTATTAACAGATCGGGGCAAGTCACCTATGAGCATCGATCTGAGGAGTGGATCACGATCCTCTACGTTGCAAGTATAATTCATTGGAATTGTTCATATAATTTTAGGAATCTATCATGATATAACTCAATAGTCTTTTATATTTTTTGTTGCAGCTCGATGAATCGTTGTATGAAACAACATCAGAAGAATGTCCAGTAGATCTTGAAGTGGCTGAGATCCTTAAAGATGATAGACAAACTGGTGAAGCCACAAACCGGTTTACGATGATAGACAAATTGTTGGAAAAATATACTGCATAACTCGTTTCTCTGCTTATCAAGTTTCCGCAGACAAGCGAGAACCTGGCAAGGATTGAATTGTTGGAATAGAAATCTGAATCCTTGGAAGTAAGTTGAGGAGTCTTGATTCATAAAATAATTCATTTATAACTTTATAATTTTGTCTTTTATATGATAGTACTGAACGTGTAAGACGTGGTTTTTATTTACAGAATTATAGGAAAACACACAATAGTGGTGGAGGAGATGTTGGCCGCAACGAAGCTCGTGGAGAGACGTGGCATCATGAGCAAACGAATCCACGTACTACATCAACTCCTTCGCCATTGTTGTCGACTAAACAGTCGGAAACACATTCTGACACACCACGGACCCCAACTGTGAGCGCACCGGCCGCTGATGACCGACGCACACCGGATCGTCCACCAGAAGAGGTCGACAATGAGAATCTTGGTAATATTGATATCGACCTAGTTGCATTTCCAGGATCTTCTCGTGTCACTAGCACGGGACAATGGAGGTAACATTTTTGGTCAACGCCGATCTCGTCCCAATAAAGATCGATAAGGTCCCAGGTAATTAATATACGTTGATCAAGTTGTTGTTTATAACTTCATTGTAATATACCGATAAAACATTTTCTTTCAACTAATTATGATCATGGCATGATCGTTTCGTAGGAAATGACGTTTTCTATAAACAAATGAATGACGCATGCTTGTAGATCTTCGATCCCACCATCCGAGAAAGGTGGGATAAACAATGGAAATGTTTAAAAGATAAACTCATGCATCAGTTGGTTGGCCTGTTCGGCGACAAAACCTTTAATAAAGTCGAGGTCATGAAAAAGGCTTGTCAACATGTGAAGGTTGTCCGAGACCAATATAGGACATACCTTGAAAAAAACCCAAAGTATGAGCGCCCTCCAATGATTTCACCAATGGAGTGGAGAGCTCTAGTGGATGATGGAAGGGAGAGGGCTCAGAGAAGAGAAGGAAAGATAACACCAGGAACAGGGAGGTATGCAATACTTTCCGCAATGTAATTCAAAACCTTATTATTATTGAATATTTCTACATCGAACTTGGAACATCTAACGTATTTAAACACTTGCATAGGCTGCCAGATACATCAAAGGCCACAAAGGCAAGAGTTGAAAAAATAGATCAGCACAAGCATGGGCTTGGTCGTTATTCCAATTTCGCGGCATGATTTGTAAGTTTCGAAAAACCAATAATGCATGCAAATAATAAATTGCAAATATTTTTTCGTTTTATTGCACCGAAAAATGTTAATTAACGACGTTATGCAAATATGCAGGATGAACGATTCAATGAACAACCCACTGAGGAAGACATGAAGCTTCGCTTCAAGGAAGGCTTTGGAGCTGTTGTTGAATGACGAAAAATCTTGCCTGGCCAAACACAGTCTTCTGGTACCAATCCATCTGGTGCACAGGTAAATAGAATCTATATACTTTATTGAATATTAACCGCTTGTGCAATATATTCGTTATAAATACTTGAAAAACAATATTGACTCTGTTTTGAGCAGGAAAGCAATGATCCCCCTAATGTCGAGGAGGGAGAACAACAAAACGAAGATCATGCTTCTAATCCTGGTAATGAATTTATTCATATGCTAAAATTTTATGTATAGCATTGCAAATGGTGAATATTAATTGTAGTTCACCATATTTCAACTGCAGAGCATGTAGAGGGTGAAACTGTACAAGTTGAGGCTGGAAAAGAACATGAACTACATGATGTGGCCACACCAGGTAAAAAAACACCTTTGTAATGTTTTTTTTAAATGAAATACTTGTCATTACAATATCAAAATACAACGATGTAACATTTTCACATTGTTGCAGCAAATCCGAACCCCTTGCTGCAGACATCACCACAAGCGCCTGATGAAGAACCAAGAATAGGAACAGAAAATCCAAGGGTAGATGCTCCTCTTAGAGATTATTTACCATTTATAAAGAGAAGAAAAACTGCAAGTAAAAAGAAGTGACTCGAAAAATGTACTCGTCTAATTATTTTTGATAACATTAATATATCGTCCATGATTTTTGGCCTAATGAATGAATGAATGGTTTAATGATTCAGTGTAGTAAACTGTTACCTTTAATGAATGTCAGTGTTTATTGAATGAATGTGTTGAATGATTGAATGAATGGTTTATTGAATGTTATCTTTTATTGTATGAATGTGTTGACTGAATGAAACAATGGTTTAATGAATGTTAGGCTTTATTGAATGAATGGTAGATGAAATTTCATGATGAAATATGGATGAATTTGCACGTATTTGTTTTTTTCAATTACATGCATTGGGTATGGGGAATTGAGAGTGATGTGAGGAGGGGGAGGGTCCATAAGAGCTTCCACCTTCACGTGGTTGGCCCTGTTCAGTAGAGAATATTAAATTATTCTCGAAACATAGAGGAGCTCAATGAATGGCTACAATGTTGGCTTTCTACAACCCACTAGCATGTCATCTAAATTTTGAAAATTTCTTGGAGCTTATTGTGATGTTTGGTTTCTCATCATAACCAATTTCGAGTTTCCACAACTTCAAAGGCTGAGTAAATGATGCACTAGAATCAATATCCTTAACCTTCTCTTTAATTTCATTGGAATCAATATCCTTAACCTCACATTGAACCCTTCCAAAATGGTCTATTTACCATTGAATCCTGGCTTCTGAAGCATTATATTTGCAACTAATCTAGCATACACCAACAACAATTAGAAACATGCTTCCTGTTGTCAATGTTCATCATTTTTTATGGCTGCAACTTAACTGAGGATATTCGAACCTGCAACCTATGTCTAGTCCCAAGGCTAACACCTTCAAGATTGAAGTGCAACTGACAATGGGAGACCACCTTTAAGCAGCTTGATTCATTCTGCATGCATTTCATAGTGGGAGACAATGGGCTACCACCTTTCTTGATTCATTGTGCATGCATTTCACTATGCAACAGTCTCAAATCCCCTCTGCGCTTTCCCTAAATTAGTTTCTTGATTCAGCATGACCCACGCCTGCCGTCCGAAGAGTGTTTCCAGCGGTCTAGAGTTTCATCTTGGCAACGGTGACGATTCATGGTATTATGTTTCCCTTCGACTGCAATATGACAAACTCAAAGCTCTCATACAAAGGTTTTTCTGACAAATGTGATGGTTTCGGTTTCTTGATTCAGCATAACCCAAACAGTCACATTTGTCAAACAAACCTTAGCAGTGGACTATGAGTTTTCCATATTGCAGCTGAAGGGAAGCATAATACCATGAATCGTTACCGTTTCCAGGTTGAAACTCAAGACCATTGGCAACACTCCTTGGATGGAGGGCGTGGGTCATATTGAATTGAGACACTAATTCGGGAAAAACGCAATGAATCTGAGACCGTTGCATAGTGAAATGCATGCAGAATGAATGAAGAGTACTGGGTGTCGAGAGAAATGGTTGTGGTACTTCATATGAGAGTAAATGGCAATGGGAATTGATTGACAAGGTCAGGCTTGAAGTTGGTAGCTTTGGGACTAGACATAGGTCGCAGGTTTGAATATCCTCAGTTTAGTTCGTACCCGGTTATTCTTTCGATGCAAATTATAGATTTTATTTATTTTCCTTTGTCAACTTTACGTATCCCTTTATGTGTTTTCTTTATTTTCCTTTTTTAACATTATGTATTCCCTTTTGATAATCGGAATTGTTAATATCGAGTCACTCGAGAATGAACGTAAAGAGGATTTCGACGGAAATCTGTTCCATCCAAACCTATCAAGTGTACTTTTAGGTCAAAAATATTCTTGTAACAAAGCGATGAAAGATCTTAGAAGCAAATGTAACAAAACCCTGAAAGAAGTTCGCATAACATAGTGGTTTGTGTTTGCAGGAATCCTTCCTTTTATCCACTATTTTCTTTTGTTGCACTTTCAAATTCATCTGCAATGATATCAACACACTACACATTATGGGAATAAGATATTCACATTTGCATCTTCCACTACTACATCTAATTAAATATCATCTCCTTGCAACTCCACCATTGTAACACCACTCTCTTCTATAGTGTCATTTTCTACAACAACACCACTCACTACTGCAACATATATCCATTACAACTTTTCCATTGTTTATTGAGTTTCTTATACAAGGTCGACCTTTACCCCCAATCTTTTCCTTATTGTATTTTGCTACAATCAATTCTTCTACACCTTTACTTGACTTGATAGCTTGAATATTAAATAATGCTAAGTATGGTTTTAGCTTGGAGTGAACACTTAGAGTTGTTGTTTCAAGTTTGATAATAAAAGCCACCTTTTAAATAATGGACTATTATAACAATTAGAAAATATTTTCAACTTTATTATAAAGGTAAAGTTAAATTATTATATTAAAATCATATATAATTTATAAATGATTTTATAATAATAATTTAAACTTATTTGGCAAAATATTTTCAACTTTATTATAAAGGTAAAGTTAAATTATTATATTAAAATCATATATAATTTATAAATGATTTTATAATAATAATTTAAACTTATTTGGCTTTGAACAAGAATGAGGCATGGAACAACTTCAGGCATGGTACAACTTGGCATTTACAATGAAGTAGGAAGGCTATAATAGACCTTAATTTGGACAATGAAAGGCAATGGTCGTTTAAACATGACTTCACAAATTTCAAGACTCCGAGGGTGTACTAGAAAAGAAAAAGAGGAATTGTAGCAACATACACTTCCAAACAATATTGTTTTTTCTTTTTAATTTTCCATAGGTGTCGGATAACCGACGGCCATGGAAAAGAAAACCGATGACCTCGCCATAGATATGACGGCCAACGACGTCAGTGCTCAGTCATTTTAAGTGGGATAGGCGTCGGTTTTTCGACCTCCATAGTGCACAAAACCGACGAATTTACCATAGCTCCAACGTCAAAAGACGTCGGTGCTTAGCCATTTTCAGTTGTGAGAGCCGTCGGTTTTCCGACCTCCACAGTGAAAAATACCAACGACTATGCCATAGATCCGACGGCAAAAGACATCGGATCCAAGCCATTTTTAGTTGCGAGGGGCGTCAATTTTCCGACCTCCACAGTGAAAAATACCGATGGCTATGCTATAGATCTAACGGCCAAAGACGTCGGATCCAAACGCTATTCAATTGTGAGGGTCGTCGGTTATCCGACTACCGAGGGCGTCGCAGAACCGATGACATACAAGCCGTCGATTTTAATCCGAAATTGGACCAACATTAAAAAAATACTGAGGTTGTCGGATAGTCGACCTCAAAATGTAGAAAATCTGACTTTTTAGCCGTCGGATTTTGGGTCAAAAAAACCTAGTGTGTATCACTTGTAGTGGAACCACGTGGAGTTGTTGAAACAATCCAGTTAGAGGAAGGCCAGTCCTCTATTTCGAATGAATATGATCATATATCTGATCTTGTACAATTAGGTAAACATTTCTGCATGCATATCCCGGTTCCCTCCTTGTTGTTGTAACTATCCAAGTTATCAAACCACTACTTGTTGGAATATGACCTTAAAATGCATTTTTGCAGGACATATCTACGCAGTTGTCGCCCCGAAAGATAGTGCAATTGGGATGAATTATTGGTTGGAATGATGCATCCAAGGGAAGCAAACCCCCCTCGCATCATTAACCAATAGCGAAGGCATTACCTTTCGGACTGGATCGATGGTTGTTCAGGGGAAATATCTTACAGTAGATGGAAAGAGACCAAAGAGCAATGGCTACACATACACGGATTATAGACCAGGTTCACGGGTGTATCACTTTACACACCTAATCGTTGATACAAACATCCAACTGCAAACAATGTCAACAAAGACATCAAACAAGGTACGCTACTTACTACCTCATGTAGAGCATGAGAGGTTGTTCGAGAAAATAAAAAACTGAGAGGATCCAGAAGGCCTAATTGATTGAGGTACATAGTATAGCCATGAGATTGTTTATTCATGCATGATTAATGTTATTCATGTTAGATAGTTTATTTGATGTTTGAGTTATGATTAAGTTATGATTTATAGCCATGTGATTGTTTATTCATGCATGATTAATGTTATTCATGTTAGATAGGAATTTGATATTGTTATCTTATATCGTTTATTTGATGTATGAGTTATGATTAAGTTATGATTTATGGCCATGTGATTGTTTATTCATGCATGATTAACCCTAGAAGCACTAATATAACCCTACAAACATAATCTAGCCCTAGAAATCCTAGAAAGCTAAACTAACCCTAGAAACACTAATTTAACACTATAAAACTAAGATAGAATACTATAAACAACATCATCATCATCATCACCATCATCACCATCATCATCATCATCATCAACATCTTCATCATCATCATCATCAACATCTTCATCATCATTGTCATCTCTAGGTTCCTCATCAACATCTCCGTCATCATCATCTTCTCCATCATCATCGTCATCATCATCTTCATCACCATCACCATCATCATCAACGTCTTCATCATCATTACCATCATCATCATCATCAACAACATCTTCATCATCATTGTCATCTCTAGGTTCCTCATTAACATCTCCATCATCATCATCTTCTCCATCATCATCATCATCATCTTCATCACCATCACCATCATCATCAACGTATTCATCATCATCACCATCATAACCACCACCATCATCATCAACAACAACATCTTCATCATCATTGTCATCTCTAGGTTCCTCATCAACATCTCGTTCACCATCATCTTCTCCCTCATCATCATCATCATCTTCATCAACATCACCATCATCATCATCATCATCATCAACATCTTCATCATCATTGTCATCTCTAGGTTCCTCATCAACATCTCCATCATCATCAACTTCTCCATTATCTTCATCACCATCTTCATCAACATCACCATCATCATCACCATCATCATCATCATCATCATCATCATCAACATATTCATCACCATTGTCATCTCTAGGTTCCTCATCAACATCTCCATCATCATCATCATCATCATCATCATCATCTTCATCACCATCACCATCATCATCAATGTCTTCTTCATCATCACCATCTTCATCATCATCACTACCTTCATCATCATTGTCATCTCTAGGTTCCTCATCAACATCTCCATCATCATCATCTTCTACATCATCATCATCATCATCATCTTCGTCACCATCACCATCATCATCAACGTCTTCATCATCATCACCATCTTCATCGTCATTGTCCCTAATCAAAATATCCATCATCATCATCATCTTCGTCATCATAATCACCATCTTCATCACCATCATCATCTTCGTCATCATAATCATCATCTTCATCACCATCATCATCAACGTCTTCATCATCATCACCATCTTCATCACCATCACCATCACCATCTTCATCATCATTGTCATCTCTAGGCTCCTCATCAACATCTCCATCATCATCATCGTCTTCGTCATCATCATCATTATTTTCATCACCATCACCATCACCATCACCAACACCATCATCATCAACTTCTTCATCGTCATCCCCATCATCATCATCATCACCATAAGTGCCTGGTGGACGATTTTCCAAATTTGACCCCAATGTGCAAAAATTGCACACTCCCGTACTTAGCAAAACCCTAGTTTCCAATCTGGATGTACAAGATGACACTTGGGGCATGGGACCGGAGGAGAGCGGAACCCATAGCACTATCCCGACATCCTAAATCCAACGGAGTCGATGGTTTGTCGATCTGAGCCACGGTCGTCATTCTATGGCTCGTTCCGTCTCGCATCCTAAAGGCCTTCAGGGACACCTGCTCGATACCTGTCGGGGGCATAGAACTCCAACCGTATAACAAAAGCGGGTTCCGGGGAGTCCTGCAAGTGTTTCTGGGAAGGTTCCGGCTGGGAATGCTAGCCATAAATTCCCGGTGGATGATTTTCCAAAGTTAAACCCCGTGTGCAAAAATTGCACACTCTCATATTGAGCAAAACCCTAGTTTCCAAAATGGATGTACAAGTTGACATCAGGACCACGGGACCAAAGCAGAGGGGCACCACTAGCACTATCCCAACGTTTGGAATCCAACGGAGTCGACGGTTTTTTAATCGGAGCCACGGTCGTCATTCTATGGCTCGTTCTATCTCGCATCCAAAAGGCCTTCAGGGACACCTGCTAGATACCTGTCGGGGGCATAGAACTCCAACCGTGCAACAAAACTGGGTTCCAGGGAGTCCTGCAAGTGTGTCTAGGGAGGTTTCAGCTGGGAACGCTAGCCATAAGTTCCTGGTGGATGATTTTCCAAAGTTGACCCCCGTGTGCAAAAATTGCACACTCCCTTACTGAGCAAAACCCTAGTTTCCAAAATGGACCACAAGGTGACACCCGAGCCAAGGGACCAGAGGATAGGAGCACCCCTAGCACTATCCCAACATCCTGAATCCAATGGAGTTGACAGTTTTTCAATCAAAGCCACGGTCGTCATTCTATGTCTCGTTCTATCTCGCATCCAAAAGGCCTTAGGGACACCTGCTGGATTCCTGCCGAAGGCATAGAACTCCAACCGTGCAACAAAACCGGGTTCCTAGGAGTCTTGCAAGTGTGTCTAGGGAGGTTATGGCTGGGAATGCTAGCCATACGTGCCCAGTGGATGATTTTCCAAAGTTGACCCCTGTGTGCAAAAATTGCACACTCCCTTACTAAGAAAATCCCTAGTTTCTAAAATGGACCTACAAGGTGACACCCGGGCCAGGGGACCGGAGGATAGGGTCACCTCTATCACTATCCCGACGTCCTGAATCCAACAGAGTCGACGATTTTTCGATCGCAGCCATGGTAGTCATTCTATGGCTCATTCCGTCTTGTGTCCAAAAGGCCTTCAGGGACACCTGCTGGATACCTGCCGGGGGCATAGAACTCCAACCATGCAACAAAATCGGGTTTCAGGGAGTCTTGCAAGTGTGTCTAGGGAGGTTCCAACTGGGAACGCTAGCCATAAGTGCCCAGTCAATGATTTTGCAAATTTGACCCCAATGTGAAGGCCATGCCAATCTTGCTCAAGGGGGCCATTTCTCGTCCAGAAGCACCCGGGTGTGCGTGGCCACCGAAGACAGGTCCACAATGGCAACGTGGACCTATGGGAGCCGATGGAATCCAAGTTCGCTGACCGGTTTGGGTTCCATGGCCCCAGGGAAAATCCTCAAGGTGTCCCTGAATGGCTTGAGGGTGCCCGACTAGAATTCCTGTAGCAGCCAAACCGTGGCTCCGTTCGGGAATCCATTGATTCTGGTGGATCCGAGACACCGATTTTTAGCTAGGGGACCCCCCACACCGTGCCTCGAAGACCTGAGAGCGGTGCCAATGAGCCATCTTTGGAGCTAGGGTTTTGCTTAGTGACGTCGTTCCAAATTTGTTCAAGGGGGCCATTTCTTGTCCAGAGGCACCCAGGCATGCGTGGCCACTATGGACAGCTCCACAATGACCATGTGGACCTATGGGAGCCGATGTAATCCAAGTCTGCTTGCCTGTTTGGGTTTCGTGGCCACGGGGCAAATCCTCAAGGTGTCCCTGAATGGCCCTGGGGTGCCCGACTAGAATGCCTGTAGCAGCCAAACCATGGCTCCGTTCGCGAATCCGTCAATTCCGATGGGTTTGGGACGCCGGGTTTCAGCTAGGGGACTCCCCACACCATACCTTGAAGACCCGGAAGCGGTGCCAATGAGCCATCTCCGGAGCTAGGGCTTGGCTTAGTGAGGGTTGTTCCAAATTCGCTCAAGGGGGCCATTTCTTGTCCGGAGGCCCGTGGGAGTGCATGGCCATCGTGGATAGTTCCACAATGGCCACGTCCACCTGTCCACAGTGGCCACGCCTGCCCGGGGGCCTCCAGACAAGAAATGACCCCCTTGAACGAATTTGGAACAGCCCTCACTGAGCAAAACCCTAGCTCCAGAAATGGCTCATTGGCACCGCTTCTGGGTCTTCGAGGCATGGTGTGGGGGGTCCCTTAGTTGAAACGCGGCACCTCGGACCCACTGGAATCGATGGATTAGCGAACGGAGCCACGATTTGGCCGTTACGGGCATCTTGGTTCGCTACCCCCGAGGTCATTCAGGGACACCTTGAGGATTTTCTTCGAGGGAACGGAACCCAAACCAGTGAGCGAACATGCATTTCGTCAGATCCTGCAGGTCCACGTGGCCATTATGGACCTGTCCATGGTGGCCACGCATTCCCGAGGGCCTCCGAACGAGAAATGGCACCTTTGAGCGAATTTGGAATGACCCTCGCCTAACAAAACCCCAGCTCCGGAGATGGCTAATTGGCACTGCTTCCGGGTCTTTGAGGTATGGTGTGGGAGGTCCCCTAGCTGAATCCCGGCGCCCCCGACCCACCGGAATCAACGGATTTGCGAACGGAGCCACGGTTTGGCTGCTATGAGCATTCTAGTCGGGCACCCCGGGGCCATTCAGGGACACCTTGAGGATTTGCCTCGGGGCCACAGAACCCAAACCGGCGAGCAGACTTGGACTCCGTCGACTCCCACGGGTCCACATGGCCATTATGGACCTGTCCACAGTGGCCACACACTCCCGGGGGCCTCCGGACGAGAAATGGCCCCCTTGAGCGAATTTGGAACGATGCTCACTGAACAAAGCCCTAGCTCCGGAGATGGCTCATTTGCACCGCTTCTGAGTCTTCAAGGCATGGTGTGGGGGGTCCCCTAGCTGAAACCCGACGTCCCAAACCCATTGGAATAACCGGATTCACGAACGGAGCCACGATTTGGCTACTATGGGAATTCTAGTCGGGCACCCCGAGTCCATTCGGGGACACCTTGAGGATTTTTCCCGGGGCCACGGAACCCAAACCGGCGAGCGGACTTAGATTCTGTCAGCTCCCATAGGTCCACAATAGCCACGTCCATCTGTCCACAATGGCCACGTTTTCCCGGGGGCCTCCGGACGATAAATGACCCACTTGAGCGAATTTGGAACGACCCTCACTAAGCAAAACCCTAGCTCCGGAGATGGCTCATTAGCACCGCTTCGGGGTCTTCGAGGCACCCTGTGGGGGGTCCCCTAGCTGAAACTTGGCGTCCCGGATCGACCAGAATCGATGGATTCACGACTAGAGCCACGGTTTGGGCGATCCTGTAAGAATTCATTTTTCAAAAGTGGTTCATAGGCTCTTGCATCTTGGAAGTGACCAAGAGTATCTTGCAATGTGATAAATATGGCCTTATCCTTAGGCCTTTCACGAATTTGAGGCCAAACGTAACAACAAAGGAGAAACCTGAGTTGTTTCTCCATTGCCGAGGCGTTTGAGGCCAAAAATGATCTGGTAAGCATTCGTTTTTCAAAAGTGGTTCAGAGGCTCTTGCATCTTGGAAGTGACTCTATTCTTTATTTTCATGTCCGCTTATACTGAACTGGGTTTTTATTTTTATTTTTTTAATGACAACTTTTACCAACAGGATTCTACTGTGAATTGTGTTTGTTGATAAAGGATTTTTCTGTGGATTGTGTTTGGTGACATTTATGGCGACCCCAAGGAACATATTGAGAAAGACAAGTTCTGTGTTGGGGAAAAAGAAAATCCACTTACAGAAGACTTACATCAAGCAATTAAACAATTATCTATTGAATTATACACCAGGGATGTGCATTTTTTGATGGAGTTGATTTAGGTAATTACTGAGTTACAATTTTAGTAGTCATTTTATAATCTTATATGTTTTCTATGTTTCCATGGTAAGATTAGTGTTTTGTTTTGGGTGCAGAATGAGGAGGACAATGACTATGAACCACATGTGGAACCTTCGTTGGAATTTGTCATTACAACTAAATATGTCGCTAGCATAGGCGCTCCTGCGACCTTGATAGCTTTTAACAATGAGAAGGGATTTCAAAAACAGAATATTGATTCTATATGCAGGGTAGGTGGTTATATTGGAGAAAAAGGTATAAATCGAGCCATAGAATGATGACCGTGGATCCGATCAAAAAACTGTCGACTCCGTTGGATTCAGGACATCGGGATAGTGCTAGGGGTGCCCCTCTCCTCCGGCCCCCTGGCCCTGGTGTCACCTTGTAGGTCCATTTTTGAAACTAGGGTTTTGCTCAGTACGGGAGTGTGCAAATTTTGCACACGGGGGTCAACTTTGGAAAATCATCCACCGGGCACTTATGGCTAGCATTCCCAGTCGTAACTTGCCTAGACACACTTGTAGGACTCCCCAGAACCCAGTTTTGTTGCACGGTTGGAGTTCTATGCCCCCGACAGGTATCCAGTAGGTGTCCCTGAAGGCCTTATGGATGCGAGACGGAACGAGCCATAGAATGACAACCGTGGCTCCGATCGAAAAACTGTCCACTCCGTTGGATTTAGGATGTTGGGATAGTGCTAGGGGTGCCCCTATCCTTCGATCCCATGGCCTGGGTGTCACCTTATAGGTCCATTTTGGAAAATAGGGTTTTGCTCAGTAAGGGAGTGTGCAATTTTTGCACACGGGGGTCAACTTTGGAAAATCATCCACCGGGAACTTATGGCTAGCGTTCTCAATCGAAACATGCCTAGACACACTTGCAGGACTCCCCTGAAGCCGGTTTTGTTGCACGGTTGGAGTTCAATGCCCCCGACATGTATCCAGTAGGTGTCCCTAAAGGCCTTCTGGATGCGAGACAGAACAAGCCATAGAATGATGACCGTGGCTCCGATCGACAAAATTTTGACTCCGTTGGATTCAGGACGTCGAGATAGTGCTAGGGGTGCCCCTATCCTCTGGTCCCCTAGCCTGGGTGTCACCTTGTAGATCCAGTTTGGAAACTAGGGTTTTGCTCAGTACGAGAGTGTGCAATTTTTGCACACGAGGATCAACTTTGGAAAATCATCCATCGGGAACTTATGGCTAACGTTCCCAGCTAAAACCTTCCTAGACACACTTGCAGGACTCCCTGAAACCTATTTTTGTTGCACGGTTGGAGTTCTATGCCCCCGACAGGTATCCAATAGGTGTCCCTGAAGGCCTTCTGGATGCAAGATGGAACGAGCCATAGAATGATGACTGTGGATCCGATCAACAAACCGTCAACTCCATTGGATTCAGGACATCGGGATAGTGCTAGGGGTGCCCCTATCCTCCGGTCCCATGGCCCGAGTGTCACCTTGTAGGTCCATTTTGGAAACTAGGGTTTTGCTCAATAAGGGAGTGTGCAATTTTTGCACACGGGGTCAACTTTGGAAAATCATCCACCTGGCACTTTTGGCTAGCGTTCCCAGCTGGAACCTGTCTAGACACACTTGTAGGACTCCCCGGAACCCAGTTTTGTTGCACGGTTGGAGTTCTATGCCCCCGCCAGGAATCCAACAGGTGTCCCTAAAGGCCTTCTGGATGCGAGACGGAATGAGCAATAGAATGACGACCATGGCTCTGATTGAAAAACCATCGACTCCGTTGGATTCAAGACGTCGGGATAGTGTTAGGGGTGCCCCTATCCTCTGGTCCCATGGCCTGGTGTCACCTTGTAGGTCCATTTTGGAAACTAGGGTTTTGCTTAGTAAAGGAGTGTGCAATTTTTGCACACGGGGGTCAACTTTAGAAAATCATCCACCAGGAATTTATGGCTAGCGTTACCAGCTGGAACCTCCCTAGACACACTTGCAGGACTCCCTGGAACCCATTTTTGTTGCATGGTTGGAGTTCTATGCCCCCGGCAGGTATCCAGCAGGTGTCCCTAAAGGCCTTTTGGATGCGAGACAGAACGAGCCATAGAATGACGACCATGGCTCCAATCGACAAACCGTAGACTTCGTTGGATTCAGGACCTCGAGATAGTGCTAGGGGTGCCCCTCGCCTTCGGTCTTGTGGTCCCGGTGTCACCTTGTAAGTCCATTTTGGAAATGAGGGTTTTGCTCAGTACGGGAGTGTGCAATTTTTGCACACGGGGGTCAACTTTGGAAAATCATCCACCGGGCGCTTATGATGATGATGATGATGATGATGGTGATGATGATGAAGACGGTTATGATGATGGTGATGGTGATGGTGATGGTGATGATGATGATGAAGAAGATGATGATGATGATGGATATGTTGATGAGGAGCCTCGAGATGACAATGATGATGAAGATGGTGATGATGATGAAGATGTTGATGATGATGGTGATGAATATGAATATGATGATGATGATGATGGAGAAGATGATGATGATGATGGAGAAGATGATGATGATGGAGATGTTGATGAGGAACCTAGAGATGACAATGATGATGAAGATCTTGATGATGATGATGATGATGATGATGGTGTTGATGATGAAGATGATGATGATGATGATGATGGTGATGGTGATGAAGATGATGATGATGATGATGGAGATGTTGATGAGGAACTTAGAGATGACAATGATGATGAAGATGTTGATGATGATGATGATGAGGGTGATGGTGATGAAGACGTTGATTATGATGGTGATGGTTGTAAAATTAGTCACAGCAGATCTATTGAACAAGTAAATCAATCACAATGATATAAAACAAATTGGAGTAAAAACTGTGCAAGAGAGATGCATCAGTGCTCTATAATCCAGAATGGTAGAATTACAATACAATACTGTCACAATGAGTGAGCAATTCGAATTAGCCAAGAAGGTCATTCGAATATACTGCATGGAATAGCTTGAATCCAACTAGGAGTCCTCATCATCATTAGTGGCGGTCATCAATGCACAAGTAACTGTCAGCCAGGTGTCAAACTGAGTCTAACTGAGTGTAATAAGTGTAACTGATGGTAAATAGAACTAATGTAGGGAAGGAGGCTCAGTGGAGGGCGCATGAGGAGTTAACTGAACTCAGAATAGGTATTCAAGTCTCACTGGAGGTCCATCAGAGTGATAACAGCAGTTAGGAGTCAGTCTATCCTCAAATCAAGGAAAAACAACTAGCTAACTGAAGTGGTAAGTGAGAAAAGGTGCCCCTCTCAAGTGGTAAGTGCATGTTGAGCGCACTAAGCTGTAGGAGGCCTAAATATGAGTGGAAAGTGGCTCTCGGGTGCTAGCAGACTAGGGACTAGGTGCTGGAGGCATCAAATTGGTGACTGGGCAGCATGTGGATGCATACAATGCATGAAAATGCATGCATGCATGCAAAGTACATACTGAATGATGAGATATCCTAACACCCCCCCTCAAGCTATACTATGATGTAAAAAAATAAAATGTAGGGACCTGGTTACTAAGACCAAAGGTCACCCCAATACAATAATCCAAAAAATGTTGAAAATAAGCTAAGTGAGGAAAGAGGGAAAACCCAGTGGGAAGAAAGCCCCCCCTCAAGCTAAACATAAAATGGATCTAATCTGTCTCCACCATGATGGAACTCGCCCCCAACAATGAACGGAGGTAATAGAACTTCTTCTCAGTGAAGCTCTTGGTGAAGATGTCTGCAATTTTCTCATTAGTAGGGCAATATTGCAGAATGATGGTACAATCATGCACCAACTCTCAAGTGTAGTGCATATGAATCTCAATGTGCTTGGTCCTCTGCCGCTGAACTGGATCTGTGGATATATTAATAGCACTTTGATTCTCACAAAATATGACAGTCAAAGTAGTGCTACTAAAATCAAAGTCGAAAAGAATACCCTGCAACCAAACTGCCTGAATGCAGGCATTGACTGCCCCTCAATACTCTGCCTCTGCTGAAGAAAGTGCAATGGCTGCCTGCTTTTTGCTTGACCAGCAAATAGGGCCATGGCCAATCATGAAAACATATATGGAAGTGTACTTCCGATCAATGCTATCACCTTCCCAATCTGAATCAGTAAAACCACTGAAATCTAGCTCAGAATCTGCAGCATAATGTATGCCAAAGTGTCTCGTACCTTGCACATATTGCAAGATTCACTTTGCTTCCCACCAATGAATCTCATGGGGATGTTGCATATACCTTGATACATTACTCATGGTATAATAAATATCAGGCCTTGAGTGTGTCAAGTAGATTAGTGAACCAATCAACTGTCGATACATAGTGCAATCTGCAAGCGGTGTGGAATTTCCCTCCTCAAGACTGATTCCTGAGAGGAATGGAAATGGAGCACCCTTACATTCTTCCATATTAAACTTTAATAGCAGGTCTGAAGCATACTTTTGCTGAGATAATGTGATCCCATCAAAATTTTGAGCTATCTCCAAGCCCAAAAAGTGCTTCAGCAAGCCCAAATCGCTCATGTCAAAAGCTAGATTTAAGGCAGTTTTTAGCTTGTTTATTGTAGTAAGAGTGCTACTAGTAATGAGAATATCATCAACATAAGGAAGTGTAATCAGAAAATTAACTTTAACTTGTTGTAGGTACACATTCAGATCAGATTTTCATCTTTTGAAATTCTGAGAAAGAAGGAAGGAGTCCATCTTTGCATACCAAGCTCTTGGGGCCTGTTTCAATCCATACAAAGATTTCTTCAATCTGCAAACTAATGATGGATCTGATATGTATTCTTCTGGATGCCTCATATATAATTATTCATTTATATATCCATGTAGAAAATCACTCTTCACATCCATATGGTGCACTTCCCAGTGCTTGGATGCGGAAATAGCCAAAACTAGGCAGATGGAATCCATCTTTGCAACTGGTGCAAAGGTCTCAATGTAGTCCAATCCTTGGACTTGGGAGAAACCTTTTTCCACCAGCCAGCTTTGTATTTGCTGATATAGCCATCAATAGAAACCTTGGTGCGGGTGACCCATTTACATTGGACCAATTTTCTTCCAGGTGGAAGAGAAACTAGCTCCCATGTGTTGTTCTTTTGAAGAGAACTGTACTCTTCATCCATGGCTTATTGCCATCTTGGATCTTGATTGGCATGATAGAATGACTTGGGATCTGAACCAATCATCAAATAGAATTTCTCAAATAACAAAGGATCAAAGAAAGAAAGAGCCATACCTGCTCTTTGAAAGTCCGGTCTTGTTCTCCTTGGATCAGCAGGATTTCCAATATTTGGAGCAGCGGATTGTAGAGTGTTTTGTGCCCACTTTGGTAACTGAGGAGGATCATTATGGTCTGATTCTGAACCTAATATTTCATGGCCATCAAAGTTTGATATAATATCATAGATATCAGATCCAATTATTTCTTCATCTTCTCTTGAAACTTCTTCTTGTAGAGACTGCGGATCGGCAGTGTTTTCCTCGACTAGCTTCAAGTCTTGAAGCGGTTCTTCAAACTTCACACTTCCTTCTATGAATATCTTTTTGGATCTGATATTCACAAGTTTATATGCTGTTGATTCTTCTTCATATCCTATTAGGATGCATTTAGTACTTTGTGGATCCAAATCTTTTCTCTTTTCAGAAGGAATTCTAGCCCATGCTGTAATGTCCCTTGTTAGGAATTTTATTAAAATGACAATTTTTCACTTTTTTCCCTAGTTTGACCTTTGACTAGTTTTGAGCTCTAGGTCCCCAAATTGCTCCAATTGCTCCCAAATTTTCTGAGAAGGTATATGGATGATTTTAGAACATAAATATGTATTTCAGGGATGCTTGTGGACCTTTAAAATACTTCTTCAAATCCTCTTTCAATTCTGGCCAATGTAGGCAACTTTACTAGTAATTTCCCTTTGACTAGTATTGGTCTCTAGGTCTCGAATTGACTCCAAATGCCTTCAAATATTCAAGGAAGGTGTATGAATGATATTAGGACTTGAATATGATGTTCAAAGATGATATATGACCACCAAAATACCTCTGCAAACTCTCTTAAGATTCTGGACCAAGTATGCAATTTTACTAGTAATTTGGGGTTCAAATCCCCCTGGGGTTAGTACTGAAAATGGCTTCCCAAATGCCTCCAAACCCACTCAAATTTCTGAACAGAGGTATGTAATGTATTAAGGATGTTATTAATGTCTCATGTGAACCATTAATTGATTATTATATATGTTCCAACCCTCTCCCATTCAACTGCAAAAATCACGAATTCGACCCTTGGGGAAATGGCACTATTTCTTCTCCCAATGCAATTAAACTAAGTAAAAATACTTCAAATGCTCAAGTACAGTACATGAAACTTGTAAAATACATCCATGGCAGTCCATTAATCACAAATTCATCAGATAATCATCCATTCATTTGAAATCATCATCAATACATTGGTTCACAACAAGGTAGTGGGGAAATGGCATTATTCTTCCATTAAAAATGAGATTTATACATTTCTACTTGGAATTTCGACCTGAAACTTTTTGGAGATGAAGAACAGAGTATTTAATTCATATTACAAAATAAATGGGGCATGAGAAGCTCCCCCAAAGAGTACAATATCTCACCAAAAACACCCTCCCTCAAGGATCAAGAATATGCCATCAAAACTGGAAATGGTTGAGAGAATGTGCTGCAATAGAAGAAAACATGAGCTGCCATGTAGCTTACACTTGCAAATAAAGACTCCATTAAAGCTCCAAATGAAAGGTCTGAATGGCCTTTCCAATTACCAACTTGGATGGGAATCTTTCACCCTCGAAATTGGCTAAGGCAAGAACCTAGTCATCCACTAGCCCTCCCTCTACACAAATGCAATTGCAAATTATACAAATGATCAAAAGCTGGTTTCATTCTTTGTTATTGAAATTTATAAAATTCTAATGTCCTCCATGGGTCGAATTCTTTCCAAGAGACTCATGCCAACTCAAGTTGGGAAGAGATTCCAAAGAACACCACTTGTACAACAATTCCTAGTCTCCCACTTCCACCAAATCACATGTGGAAGCATCTTAGCTGCCCTAACACCCTTGAGCGCCCTCTTGGAGTCTATTTTTAGCCCTGACATGTCATATATGTCATATTTCAGCCTTCAGGTCTGATTTGTGTCATAGGTGTCATAGCATCTTCATCATTGTTGTCATAGAGCTAGGAAATCTAGCCCAAGTGTCTCACTAGCTCCAAATTGCCTCTTCCTCTTCCATGGGAGTTACTCTTCCTCTATATTTCGACCTTGGATGAGTCATGCAATGAATAATACCTTTTGGAATTCCCCAAGTATGTTACCATTCACCTTGAATTCGAATTGGTGAGAGAATGATGCCAAGTGTAGTGGGGAAATCTAGCCATATGTGGGTCCCACTTCCTCCACGTGTCTTCATGATCAAATGCCACTTTGATTTTCACTTGTATATATTTATTTAGCTCCTTTATTAAATATTTATGCCATTCTAATGTTCAAACATCATTTATTATCCCCATTATTCCAAATCCCAAAGCTTCCACCCCAAACCTAGGAAACTAGTAATTTTCCTCCTTGGCAATTATTTGACCTTTAGCATCAATTTGACAAACTCTAATGAATAGGGCCAATGTGATTAGGCCATTGTGACCCAATGACAAATTTGGGACATGAAACATGCAGTGGAGCCAAAAACCCTCAAATTGGACACATCCGGTTTGTGACTAGTGAATGCTTCGAAAGGAGTCATACCTTTCACAGATGCATGTGGAACTCGGTTCTGAATATATGCTGATACATTAATGGCTTCAGCCCAAATATTTGCAGCCAAACCTTTTGACTCAAGCATGCAGGTATCCATCTCTTTCAGTGACCGATTCTTCCTTTCCACTACACCATTCTGCTGGGTTGTGTAGGGAACTGTATGTTGGATCTGAATTCCGCTTTCAGCACAAAGTTGCAGCAAGTCAGTCTTGATATATTCTCCGCCAGTATCATATCTAAGAGCTTTGATCTTGCTCTCAATGGCAGTCTCAACAGAAGCCTTAAAATCCTTGAATTTTCCAAGCACTTCTGACTTGTTTTTGAGAAAAAATACCCAAGTAAAGCGGGAGAAGTCATCGATGAATGTCAAAACATACCTTGAACCATTCATGGACATATTTGGAAGTGGACCACTGATATCGGAATGTATGAGATCCAAAATAGTAGAAGCTCTGCTATCTTTTCCGCGGTCGAACTTGTGCTCGGGGTGCTTCCCAATGATGCAACCGGGGCAAATTCCCTTCGAGGAACGGAGTTACGGAATACCATCAACCATGGATTTATGTTGTAACAGCAGCAAATACTTGTAATTAAGGTGTCCAAACCTTTCATTCCAAATCCTACTAACCTCGTTGCCATGAGTGAGGAGAGCAGTGGGCTTTTCAAGCGGCACAAAGTGTGAAAACTCATAGTATTTTGTAGTGTGATTCGCCTTTTCGACTGCAATAAGTCTTCCACTTTCAATATCAGAAATTTAAAATTTGTTAGGGCTGAATGTAACTTGCTTCAGTTCACCAGTATGTGTCACTTGATACACGGAAAGAAGATTCGAAGCCAAGGAAGGCACATAGAGAACATTCTGAAAACATCCATGCTCTAAATGGATAGTACCTTTACCCTTTGATGAAATTTTTGAGTCATCTCCCAAATGGATGGGGATGGAGTTGTATGGATCAAATGAAGAAAAAGAGTCAATATTTGCAGCCATATGATTCAAGGCACCGGAATCTATCAGCAGAGTGGTGGGTTTCGAAACAATTGCCATGAGTGCTTAACCTCTTTCATGATCATCATTTCTATCCTTCTTTTATGCACCGTCGGGAAGACATATGTTATTCTTTTCCAAAAGGAGGGCCATTTGATCTATTGTTTTCTTCATGCATGAACTTTCAAGATGAAAGCCACGGTTGCAATATGAACACTTAGATTTTTCTTTACCCTCTTTACCCTTTTTCTTGTTTCTTGAACTGGATGGTGCATCCGATGGTTTGCTTTTCTCTTTTTTCTTGGAAGGATCGAATTTGGGATTATCTTTCTTATGCTTCCCTTTTCCATTCGAATTCTTGGATCCTCCAACAAAGAGGGCTAAATCTTTGGAGCTTATGGACCCCATTTGAATCAGCTTATCATGCTCTTTGGTAACGGACTCAATGAAGGCATTCAAGGTAGGCATCTTCCAATTCGGGGTAGTTAGCCGACCGGAATTGAAAGTAGTGACAAATACCGAGAAATATTTACCAAGCTTTGAAAGAATTGAGAGGATCAATTGCTTATCCTCTTTCACAACTCCACTGTTCTTCAATTGCAAATCCAAGTGCTTGAATTTGGTGAAAAACTCATTGATGGTCTTGAAATTCTCAGGACTAAGAGCAATCAATTCATTCTCTAATTGAAAATCCCTAAGCTCGTCCTGCTTGCCAAAACGTTTGTCAAGTTGCTCCCATACTGCTTTTGGAGTGTTCAATCCACTAAGATGGAAATGAAGATCCTTGGAAATGGAGAGGCAAAGAAGACCATAAGCTTCATCAAGATTATTGAAGTGTTTTGTTTTCTCAAGCAATGTGTTTGGCTCCAATTCGAGGCTCATGGTGACTCTATAGAACCCTTTTGAGAGCAATATTATTTCCATGTCTCCTTTCCAATCAAAATAATTGAAAGGGGTGAGCATAGGCTTTGAAGAAGAGTATTCCATCACTAATGGCGAGTGCAATAGATGGAGAAGAACCTGCAAATCACAATCAAAACAAGAACCGTAAGGTCGAACAATCCACTCTTTTAGAGTTGCATCACACCTGGGATTGGAGATCAAGCAAGCTTGAAGATCCAATGTATCAAATCCAGGAATTATGTGGTAAACTCAAGCTTCTGGAGTGGTATTGGAGAGAAAAAATCAGCATTAGCGAATGCAAGAGGAGTTTTGCATGCCAAAACTGTAGTATTTTTGAGCAAATTCACTCAAATCTTCATGTAGCACACCTGTAGAAGAGAGATCTTGTCCCTGCCATGGCTCTGATACCATGTAAAATTAGTCACAGCAGATCTATTGAACAAGTAAATCAATCACAATGATGTAAAACAAATTGGAGTAAAAATTGTGCAAGAGAGATGCATCAATGCTCTGTAATCCAGAATGGTAGAATTACAATACAATACTATCACAATGAGTGAGCAATTCAAATTAGACAAGAAGGTCATTCGAATATACTACATGGAATAGCTTGACTCCAACTAGGAGTCCTCATCATCATCAGTGGTGGTCATCAATGCACAAGTAACTGTCAGTCAGGTGTCAAACTGAGTCTAACTGAGTGTAATAAGTGTAACTGATGGTAAATAGCACTAATGTAGGGAAGGAGTCTCAGTGGAGGGTGCATGAGGAGTTAACTGAACTCAGAATAGGTAGTCAAGTCTCACTAGAGATCCATCGGAGGGATAACAGTAGTTAGGAGTCAGTCTATCCTCAAATCAAGGAAAAACAACTAGCTAACTGAAGTGGTAAGTGAGAAAAGGCGCCCCTCTCAAGTGGTAAGTGCATGCTAGGCGCACTAAGCTGTAGGAGGGCTAAATCTGAGTGGAAAGTGGCTCCCGGGTGCTAACAGACTAGGGACTAGGTGCTGGAGGCATCAAACTGGTGACTGGGAAACATGCGGATGCATGCAATGCATGCATGCAAAGTACATACAAAATGATGAGATATCGTAACAATGGTGATGAAGATGATGATGATGATGATGGATATGTTCACGAGGAACCTAGAGATGACAATGATGATGAAGATGTAAAATTAACCTGAAGTTTGATTATCATTAGATCCATATCAAGTAAGAGGATATGTGGAGGGAAACATTTTAAAATGTGCCAACTTAGGATTGTTTGAATGGTGTTGATGTCATCTAATCTTATTGTTGGCTTTGTGACATTTATGACGATAATGAATAGAGTGTTAAGATTGTATTTTGACTTATTTGTGATCATCCATATAGTTGACATTCTTCTTTTTAGCAAGACATGGGAAGATCGTTTGCATCAATTGGACCTGGCACGTATTTGTAGCAATGTGTAGATAAAAGTTGGCCAACATGAAATACTCATGCAAGCCAACATGCACAGAGCATTGATCATGTGAAGATTTCAATTATTGCCAATGGCATTTCTCATTGGAATTTCATTTCATCTCCTCCCTTCAAACTAATTTTTTTTTACGTTTTGAATTTTTACATTTCCCTTGACACAAAGTTTTAGTGACAAAATAACCCTTCAACAATGAAGTTAGACTTTAAAAAATATCATTTAATAATTTTTTATTTATTAAAGAATAATTCGTGGAAGTTAATGTTTGGCCACATGTAATGCAACAAAACAAAACTTTCAATTTGAACACGTTGCATTAATGGTGTAATTGAAATTGTGACATTCTATTCCAAATGACTTGGCTTTAAAGACCAGATAAATATAGTATGCCCTTTATAGAGGCTATTCATTAAAAAACACATTGCTATTGAGACTGTACTATGATGTTCTCCCCTTCCTTTGTCAAAAGAAGATTAATAAGGTTGTTTTTCCAAGGTATAGGATGTTTTGGATTTCTCAACTATTATTGCATGTGAACTTGCACATACCAAGCTACAACAAATATTTCACGGAAGTGGATTTGTCTATGTGAATAGATAAGTGAAAAGCTTTTAGCAACAAGACCTATAAATTTTAACTTAGAAGTATTGGAAATGTACAAAGTGGGATTGAGAGGCTTGATGGTGATTGCAGTAGTGGGCATGGTATTGGTGAGAATTATGTCGTGATAGTGGAGTTAAACATTAAGATGGTGACTGTGGAGCTTGGATCCTAGCCTAGAAACATGAGAGCCTAGCCTAGAAACCCTAGTTGGTAGCGTATCTCCTAGTTTGTATTCTAATCACAATGAAACCCTATTATGTAGCCTAATATCTAGCCCTAAATTATAATACATATAAAAATTAAATCATTTTCATTGTACATGTATATCCATGTGCATACATTTGAATCCAAATCACTATACACATATATGCATAGTATCGTAGCTATATAGCAAGGGTCTATCATCAACTAGAAAACCGTTCTACCTAGCACCGGATACGTAATTTAGAAACCTAATGGTTTGAAATTGGTTGTACCATGAATATTTTTATATGGTGGATATGCACCTATGACAACCTTCTCAATGGATGGAAAACCTAATATTATCATAACATTAGTAAAGCTTAGTCCAACATGTAGTAATCCTTACATGTTCTAGTGTTGATGGCGCACTAATGGATGCATGCAACTTGATGAGGGTGTATGTGTGACTCCATTGATGTAATGCAAGTCCTAAATATCTTTAACAAGTGTGTGGGTGTCCAATAGATGAATTAGGATGTCCTAATACCCCTCAATCCCTTCCAGAAAGAATTCGAAAGCATTTGGGGTATTGGGATAACAAGTTGGTGTGTTGAGGTGGATATAGCCTCAAAAATACACCTCATAGTAGTCATTTATTGTAATGTCAACTATATGTGTTTAAGTCAACGTGTCTACATAATATTAGATCGCTATCACATAATGATAAATTAAGGAAATCCTAATTGTAAATGGCAGTGGATGTGATGGTCATCAAATCAAAGGTGGTTATATCCGTGAGTGAGAATTAATGAGCTAGCTATACATTGTGCTCAAGGTTGTCCTATTTGTATGGTGACAATTGATTAAGAAATGATTCCATAACTTGGTTATTAATTTGTTGCATGATCTTAAGTAGACAAAATGGTCAATATAAATACTAGTGACGACATTTCATTATGTAGAGTATGGAAATTTTGGATCTCATTATGTAGAGCTATTAAACATCATGTTGGATCTCATTTTAACCTTTTGACAACAATGGACATTTTCTATTTTTAAGTATTATTTTCCTTGTACTCAAGTTCCCAATATATATATTATGTGCCATGAGGTGTGATTTTTCCATCCATTTATTCTGTTTGTTTTTAGATTAACTCTCACACATGATTTTGTTTCAGTTAACCTATGTTTATAATGTTTTCTTAACATAGATACGATTACAAGATTTTACATGTGGAAAGATAAACCAAGATGAACTATAATATCCAACTTCTCTTTTAAGATCTAGGTAAGGTTCAGGTTGATTCACATTATCAACTAATGCATGGACATCATTGGTACCAAAACTTAAGACCACATGCCATGGACGGATAGAAGTAAAAAACAAATTTAGACAACATCACATCATGATACACACAACATGAGACAACAACATTAGACAACAAGATACTAATATAGACAACATCGATATAGATCACATAACTGAAAATCCATGTACATGAAGGCTACAAAACTCATCCAAACATATACAATTTCTGGTAAATAGTGGAACATGGTTCCCAATATACATACAATGGCAACTCATACCCTATAGAAAATGCGACAACTCATGTCGTAGATCCAAAATACATGGAAACTCGTGGCGTAGATACAAAGTACATGGAAACTGGTGCACAAAAGTGCCACATCATGGCTAATGTACATAACATGGTGTGTCAAGCATTGTGACCACCCTTGTCACTCCCAGGCGCATCTCCAAAGTCGACCTTCCTACTCTTTGAGCTACTGGTGCCTCGGGTCTTGTTCCGTCTAGGAGTAGACCATCTCTCCGGGCTCTAGAACAAATGATATAAAATACCGTCATTTTCAAGCATTTGCAACATTTACCACATTTATAAAACAAATGTAGAATTCGAATCTTAAATAAATCACCTCTGATGCGAGTGGGAAACGTGAGGAAGGTGTCCTGGATCTGCGGAGCCTCTCAGCAATTCCAGCCTACAACATTTACAACAATCATTTCATTGAAAAGTAATAATTGCTTAAATTATTTTTTGTTAATGCATCAAAATATTTTCATAAAATAAATTGATTCTCATCGTGAACACCTCCGACAATGGACATGGCTGGGCTTCTGGGCTAGTAGGTGGAGCAAATGGTTGGACAACTAGCTCTGATGCAGTCATGGGGGGGGCGCAGATGTAGTGGCAGCCACTACAGGTGCAACCACTCGAGATATAGATGAGGATACTAGAAGAGTAGATGCCACAATAGTGGCGGGAAGTGGGGATGATATGGTGGGAGAAGACATGGTGGTATGGGGTGGAGGAGGACGTCGTGGATCATGAACCCATGCCAGTTGTACTATAGAGGGTATTGAACGAAAAGGAATAGGGGGGATGTTGATGGATGGTGCATGGGAGGGCAGTCCTGCATAGAGGGAGGAGGATGGACGAAGGGAGGTTGTGGATGAAGAGGGGAAGCTGGAAGGAAGGGGGGTGTGGATGAATGGGGGAGGATGGATAGACAGGGGGGCGTGGATAAATTGGGGAGGATGTATAGACGAGGGGGCGTGGACGAGTGGGGGAGGATGGATGGAGAGGGGAGTATGGCCGGAGAGGGGAGGCTGGATGGAAGGGAGGGGGTGGACAGAGGGAGGGGTCCAGATGGAAGCGAGAGGGGGACTCATGGGAGAGGGTGGAAACATAGGACTAAAATGGGGACCTGCAGCTGTTGGTGGCACCTACATATACATTTGTAATATCACAATTTAGTAAACAAACAATAAATTAAACCATAGTAAGTTGTAACAATTCAAATTAAAAGCATGCTTATAACTACACATTGTACCTATGTATATGGTGATCTGCCAATCCCTAACGGGGATGGTTGATCACCTTAGTCAGGGAACACCTGTGGACACCAAAATGCATGCATGTTATGAACATGTTAAACAAGTCATTATTTAGGCAATCAAGATATTCAAAAACATTGTACGAACTATCAACGTGTATGCCATAAATATAAATGCTTAAGTAATATAAATGACATAAGTAATAACAATATTGTGTGAGTTACTGAAAATACCTCCGTGTGAGGTGCCGCAATTTCAGTTGCAGTTGCCATTGCTGCATCCAGGTTGGGAGATCCTATGTTATCCCATGTTGGTGTCTCAGCTCTGAATAATTGTACATTGAAATAATAGTTTAAGTAACAAAAAATACTTTAAAAATACTGTACAAGTTATCAAGTGATGATTGAAAACACATTAAAAAAATTGTTGACCTGATCCATATAACATCCCTCGATCGGGCCAGGGCAAGTGTGCCCGCAATGGGGACAAAGATGTGGCATTGTCCCTGTCGAACTGGAATGCCCAACATGGCTACTACCGGTCACAAGTCTATCCTGGCCCTATCGTGAATGCCCTGCACCTGGATCTCTATCAAGGTCACCCGACCTCTCCACTGTAGTCGCTGCTACAAAGGAGGTGTGTCTGAGGAGTCCACGTGCAACATTCATCATTTCCTCATCAATCTGATCAAGCTTATGGGGTAGATGAGGTGGCTGGGGAGAGGGGTTGGGGTCGCGCCTAGGAGCTGGTGGCCCTCTCAGTGGGTTCCTCCTGGAAGCAGGTCGATCTTAAGCAAAGCCACACCCAACACCCTGGAACTCGGTTATGTCAAAATAGTTGACATGTAAACCGAGCATAAACTCATCCCACAGTTGCCGAAGGAAGTACTGTGGAACCTCCCTATTATTGCAGGGAGATTTATCGTACACCATGAACCACCTATGCATCCAATTGTCCCTCCATGGTTGGTAATGACACCAATCCATGCAGACACGTGGCTTTCTAGTGTTGGGTGGTTGTTGTGTTCTTGGATCAGTGAACACACTGTATAATTGGGCCTTTGTAATATTCAAATCTTTTATTGCTTCTTTGAAATGCCCGTGGAGTAATACTCCCACATCCTAGCTCTATATTCAGTCATGTCAGTTAATTGGCGATGTGCATGGATGAGGAGTCAATTGAGCTCTCAATTGACGTGGCAAGAGACACTCGAGATGGTTCCCCCGTGTTTCTTAGTTCTCGAGTGTGCACTCTCATTTCATTTACATAATGGATAAGGTCATCTTGTTCAACATTTGGTTGGGGGTTTTGGTTTTCTTCGGCATTTGGATTTTGTTAACGGTTTTCTTCGGCATTGGGTCCAAGGTTTGGGTTTTCTTGTGTTCCACCGAACTCCGGGTTAATATTTTGTTCACTCATTGTCTCGGTTTACAATCTGCAATTGAGAATTGGTCCATTGTTTTAAAATTTTGGGAATTATTAACAATTTAATAAACAAAAAAAATAAAAAAAATTGACACAATGAATGAATAAAATGACAAAAAAAATCAAAATTACCTATCCAATCAATGTGTTGATGAGTTGGTGGATCAAATTGGTGGGTTTTGGAGTGCATATGGGCTCTTATGGTGGTTGTAGTCACGCGCACGCAGAGGGAAGTCGCGCTCGGCTCTAATGACAAGAATGGGGAATTCGACTCTGTTTTTTTTTTTAACAGGAGTGCGCGCGCGCCCCTGAGCGCGTGTGCGCCCCTAAGCGTGCATGCGCCAGACACGTGCACGCGCACACACCTCGGTTCGGTATCAAACCTAGCAGCGCGTGCGCACTGCCTTGGGTGCGTGCGCGTAGTTTTTTTTATTCCCGCTAGCGTGCCCCCAATGCGACGGTTTTGGGGAGCAACTTTGTGTGCCCGCCCTTATCTCTCATTTTTGTAGTGGTCATTTATCCCTTTTTAGTGGTCATTTATCTCATTTTGGTCATTTGTAGTAATTATATATATATAGTGCATGGAGGAATCGAACCACCAACCTCCTGCCTATAAGGCAAGTGCTCTTTCATTGAGCTAGCACCCTTAAATAGAATATATTATATAATTTTACATCAGTGAAATCTAAGAATTTGCAACTTCTAGAATTCTTAGGCAAACATTGCCTCTACTAACACAATAAAAAACTTAATTTTAATTACCCCCATGAAGAGCCTAGATTATAGGATGGAGGATTGTTGATGGTTTTGTTTTGTTATTGATGAGGAAATTGGTTTGGATGAAGCTTAAACTTTGAGTAGAGAGTTGTGTTCTATAATCACCCCCCTTCTCTAACTCAAACTTAGGAATTATTACATCATAAGGATACTACATCATCAACTACACATTCCCCCTTGGCATTGTCTTGCAAATTTTACAACATCAAGTCATGTCACCTAGATAAATCCCACTAAAGCAATATAGTGCATTACCACAACACATCAACGCCAAAGGAAATGGAATATGAGAATGGCATTAACTCCATCTAGCATCAAGTATGTCCCCACCACAAATTCAACCAAAAGGGACCATGTAGACACCCCCTTCCTAGTGATACCAATAATACAACATCATCACATATAGTCACTAGGAAGCATCCATATGAAGTAAATGCATGAAAAAAGAATCTAACCATAGAAAAGAACATCAACCTGACCATCCACCATAAAGAAATGACCATCCTCCACCAAAAATCTTCATCAAATATCCATCCTGAAGAAAAGATTGGTAGGTTCCCAATCCAAATCCAAATTGGCAAAGATTACAATGCAGAGAATGCCATCTCGCTTTATGTTATCCAAAGAATACACTATCATGTGCAAAATACCATATATTAGCAAATGTGGCCATAATGAGAACACAAAAACATACATAAAATTTTCACATTTTGCCAGGCATTTTCTTTCAAACTACCTACATTGCAGTGGCCTTTCCAGTCTCGCTCTCTACCTACTCTAGTATTCAAGTAGAAAAACACTAGTATGCTCAACAGCCGAGTGAAAAAATATAAAATATCCCCCGAAACCAAGCTATGCCATCCTAAAGTTTTCCTGCAGTGAACGACGTAGAGTCAGATAACTTGATTTCATTTTCATTATCGGAAAATTCATGATACTTGCACTACAAAATGGTTGAGAAGAGAGGGGTTAGGAGGTATATCACATGAAATGCGGGCATGCAAATACACGGAGAGAGGTTGTAATGTTATGAAATGCGAATGTGTGATCTACTACAAAGTAACCTAAATATTATGAGTAGACTGACCTCAAAAAATTATGATCTTCTGGGTATGTTTCGTATAGAGAACGTGTCGTTTCTATTGTCCATACAAATCTTCTTTTCCAAGCATAGTAGCTTAATTCAAGTACCAATACAGATACGAATACGTTTCGATACGGAAAAAATATGTAACCAAAAAATCTAGTACAAATTAAAAATACGGTAGTAGATTGCTTTATAAAAACATCATATTTTTTAAATTTTAGAAAATTTAAAATATATATAAACCATTCAATATTTTCATGCAACATTTATTTTTCATTGAAAGCAATTTGAAACATATAACAATGTGACATATACAATTCCATCATAGCTGAACCATTGGCATAGATATAAAACAAATTAATTTGGAATGTACAAATAAATAATATGATTGTTTATATAAACAAGGGCCAAAGCTGCGATGCAGCTAAGTCCCTGCCAAATAGTGGTAGGAGGGATATTTTATATTTAGGTAATGTTGATGAACTTGACATGGTAGTGGACTATGCAAGTGTGCATGTTGATGAAGTGTTGTAGCGTAGCATGTAGCAGATGGCATTGATAAATTAAGTTGGTAGTATAATGCGACATAACAAGTTGAACATTTACAAAGAATAATTATGCTCTAAAGACCACCTCGTTTAGCCATATAAAATTATGAAAGTTCAAAAACAAATAATGATAAAACCTTTTATAGTTTCTCATTAAAACATTTTGTTTACTGTAATCAAAATATTATTAAGTTGGTTGAACCAAATCTAAGCCATTAAAGTAGTTATCCTTGATTATTTTGAGACAATCTCAAAGAATTCTAAAAATTCCCCAGCAAAGAATTCAAAATCACAAAGGAAAATTATTGATAACCCTAGTCATCCACTTTAATCTACGACTAATTGAAAGGGATAGAAACCATTGTAAAAGCATAATAAAAACATAGAAACCGCAGCTTCTCCTCTGGTCTTTTCCATCAATGGCGAACCCTCCTTTTCAACTCTTGCAAAATGATTAACGAGATCAACAAAAAGTCAAACTTAATAAAAGCACCCTCTATACACTAAAAACTTGTCATTTTTACATTAATGACACAAATAATAATAATCAATAATTTAATGTTTCTATGCTATGCTCTCCATGTTGACATGTCAAATTCTTGAATTTCCATTTTATAAAATAATTTTTACAACCTTTCTAGAGGGATTATGTCAAATCCAAAGTGTATTATACTAATTGAAAAACTTTCTTTTTTTAAATACAAAATATATTTTCAAATTTTCGTTTTAATAACTATTTAAAAAATAAAAAATAAAAATTAATACAAATCAAAATAATTTAACTTATATGATAAAGACTAATAAAAATTAGACATTAACATAATAAAGTTTTATTATAATTTAATTATGTACATGGTGAGATGAAGTTAATTTTTCTTTTCCATTCTAAATCTAATTAAATCTTAAAAAGTTTGCAAATAGTAAATTTTAAGAAAGTTTGCAAATAGTAAATTTTAAGAAAGTTTGCAATATAGTAAGAAACCTTTTAAAAAAAGAAAAAAACATAAACAACGAATCATTATAATTTATTTAACTAAAATTTGTTAAGATATTGTTAAGATATTAAAGAAAAAAAGAATTTTTAAAGTAAAAACAATGATAAAAAAAATAAAAAACACTTCAATAACAATGTCAAAATAAGAAAAACTTGGAATATGAGGAGGTCAAACTAATTAATCCTTCCACCCCACCATCATGCGACTGTGTGCAAAGCCCGTTAATCAACTCATAATGTGAGAGAGTAAGATAAACTCCATCTATGCTCCATCTAATAAGTCATCACAATTTAGTCAAATAGTTTTAGTAAGCAAACATATCGATAAAATCGCTATAACTATAAAAAGGATTAAAATATTAAAAAAAGGTTTAAGATAAAAATAAATAGTAACAAGAGTCACGAGGTGGCAATGTCCCCGCAGTTTCTAATAGCAATAACAACTATTGGTAGAAGAAAAAAGCTATAGAAATATGATACTCTTGCCACAAAATTATAGCAAGGAAAAATTTGTTTTGAGATAAAACAAATTAGCCATTGCGCCTCGAGTTTTCAATACTCCTATGAAAATTCCAAATGTGGCACCTCTAAAACTGAGATGGGTAGCATAGGGAATAAGTGACATTGTTTACACCCATAGTAATGATTGCCATGATCTAAGGTTTTTGCCTTTGGTTCTACGATAACGCCTATTCTAGCTCTTAGATCTTTTCGTTCAGATCGGTTGGATATTTGGCCATTTGGAAGTGTGTTTTCTCTAAATTTTCCACTAGCTCCTCGTTGTTACTGGTTGCTAACAATAAACATAAGTACAATTATTCAGAAACAAATGTGCATGTGTATCTTTGTCAAGGTTATATCAACACAATACTGAAAACATATAGTAATACAACATTTGGATTGGTTATGGTTATCCACGAGTACTAGTAAACAAACTAATATACTCAATAGATAATACCATTTGGGTTTAGAGGTCATTTTTAGAGACAAGATGATCAGCATATGACCTTTAAAAAAATGTAATTAATAGAAATTAAAAATTATTATAATTTGTATATAAATCGAAGTAAAATAATATATTAAAATAAAATTGTCAAACGTAGACACGACTAAAACAATTTTTATTTTTAAAGATTAAAAAAACAATACATCCTTTTTGGTATGAATGAGGCTTTTATGAAAGAAAATGTATATTTTGTCATTAATATATATATTTTGCCTCTATGCATTTTTTTGGATTTATGCATCAAGTAATGAACATTTAAAGGCATGAATTGAATTACAGTGATTGTCAATAAATTTGCGATACACTTTGCATTTGTATTAAAAGAAGGATATTTGCATACCATTGCATATATATATTTTGCTCTCGAAGATTGGATGATATAGATTACTTAAACCAACATTGCTACAAACAACCACCAGCAGATGCAACATTTGCTTATCTTTTCCATAGTAATAAGGATGTTCAACAACATAACTCAAAAATGTTATCAGTTGTGCAAACAGAAACATTCACACTTGTAGTACATGATAGCAAAATTGATTCAACTGAAAAAAATGACCATAAACAAAAGACATTGCAACTTCCCTCTACGATAGTAGTAAAAAACATATGCTTATTGAACTAGTTCGAGGCAACTACTCAACTCAGGATGGATTGGTTAATGGTGCAGAAGGTGTGTTTAAACACTATAGTCAAACAAACCAAGATATTGTCTGGATTGAGTTTGCAGATCCAAAAGTTGGAGACAAGCAACGTGCAACGATTCAACATCTTTATACGCCTGCCGTAAAGTCCAATTGGACACCAATCAAAAGGATTGTGATACAAACAAGAGTTGAAAATAAAATCAATGTTATGCGAGCACAATTCCGAATTCAGTTGGCATGTGCAAGGACAATTCATAGAGCACAAGGATTGACAATGAACAGATTGGCATTTGACCCAAAAGGAATTAAGAGACATGGCCTTGTTTACTCTGTGCTCTCGCGTGTCAAAGATATGGATTGTCTTTATTTTTTAAACAAATTGGAACAAGGAAATTTTATAGCTTGTCCAAAAGTCAGCACTGAAATAGATAGATTAAAAACACAAGCAAGTTTGCAATTTGAATATGGTTTGCATTCAATGCCAAATGCTGAACAATTACTCATTTCATCGCTAAACACACGGAGCTTGCTTTTGCACTATGACGATGTTCTAAATGGTCATGAACTTATGCAAGCAGACATTCTATGTTTGCAAGAAATTGACATGTGCACACTTAGCAAGGAAACAACAATGATAGAGAAATACAATTTCTTGTCAGCATTTTCAGTGCATGGAATCCTTACATTGATTAAAAAAAACATTGCTATTATCAACTCTAAAAACTATACAGAAAACTTCACTGAAGCAATTTGCATAGATGTCATGAATTAGCACAAATGAATGCCGCTAAGATTTTTTATTTAGCAGGTCATAGAGATTCTGGTTGGTTTCAGTAGTTTGTTGCAAAAAAGATGAGCAACTACGAGAGTGTATTTAAAGAATGTTGCATGGTCATATTGATACAAGTTTAATGTCACCATTGATATTATTAAAAAATATTGCTCACGTCACTTCAAATTGACAGAGAGAGACCGATTTTAATGCAATAGATTATGTCCTTCAGCAAAATGACTGCCAGCTTGCAGGAACCCTATGCATAATAACTTATCATGAGTTCTACAGGTCAACTAGGGAACTATAATAATAATAAGTAAGTTACCTTAGGCAAAAATAATAAACAAGTTACCGCATTACTTCAACCTATGTTCAGTAAGAGACTGCTTCATTTTCCAGTTAAATGATAAAAGATCGCTGTCAAAATTGAAAATGTAATTAGTGTTCGATTAACTAAACATATACTCGAAGTATCGGTGAACTATAGCTTTGGAACATCAGCGACGATGTAGCTGAGAGATTTTTAACTCAAGTTGAGTTAACACTATATTAGTCATTGCAATGGCCGAGATATAGTTGACAGATCAAGGTATGGCGGGGCCACATATCAACGCTAGCTACATTCATGATAAAATTCACAATATCAAATGTTGAGTATGTGTCTGCAACAAAAGGGGAAAACATTGAAATTGAGCAGCCGAAACAAATGTTGGCACTCAACAGAAGGCTTATCCATCCATTTACTCAGGACATCTGCATTTATTCGAGTGGTTTCAGGCCCACACTATCTATTGTGTTCAATTGATTAGAAACAGTAACAAGGGTTCTTATGCGTTAGTTGACGCAGTCCCTGTTGTGAGACTAAGCAAATTAATAAAAGAACATGGCAATGTAGTTAGAAGTGGTGGAGTTTATTGCTCCTTTGAAATAGAAGAAATATAATTAATGAATTGATATGCTAGAAGTGGAGATAAGTGACTGGGTTGCTACTAGAATGGAATACAGGACTTAGAATTTGCTTCACTATTCAATATTGACAGAAATGGAGTTTATGAATTTTGTTATTATGCTTTTTATTTGTGAAGTTGGATGTATGCGACTGCTACAGTGTGCCATTTGTTAAGCCAATTGATTTTTTTATCGCAATTCCAAGCATTAGGCATGCCACTCACATTTGAGCTCGGTCGCGTTCCTACTACTAATAAGTTGTCCTAGAAGTACATTGTCTATCTTTCAATGCTGGCGGGAAAGGGTGTCCTGTCATAGTATTAACTCTGCTACCGGATTCTCTAACTGGAATATCTAGGTGGTGACTAATGTGGCATGCAGCCTGTGATGAAAAATGGTGAGTGTTTTCGCAATGCTAAGTTGTGCTATCAAATAAGCTGGAAATTCTGCTACCTGGACTTCGTCGTAGAAAAGAATAATAAATGTGATACTAATGTATTCAGTACCTCGTAAGCAGTTGTGCTATAATGTCAAAATATTCGTTGTTGATGTTATATCCCCTTGGGTTTTGGTGCTTTAAAAAGTGTAATCCTGCACTACGTATTCATGGAGGGATGAGCTAGGGTTATACACACTAGTTCTATTAGCATTGCATGCCATTCATAAGCGGATCCCATGAGACCTGTGACTAATCTATTCGAAGAAGCTTAGGTTCATAAACTCAGCGAGGACTATACATGATCTTTTTTTATAGCCAAGATATGCCAGAATGCTACCTAGTAGTATTGACTATTCAACATGTAGACTACCCTTTGGCCAATAGAGGGAACAAATCACGGCATATTTCTCAACATTAGATTGCACTTAAATAAAATTAAATTGCAATTAAACAATGTAGAGGCACGAGAATTCTCAAGCAGAATCAACGTAGGTTGGAGTCTCGTTAGCAAGTGGTGGAAGCAAATCAATCTGAATGATCTGTGGGATCTGCAAAATAAGCACCATGTGCTGGAGTAACATGACGGGAGACCACATACTCAACTATCCCACAATTACGTTAAATTTACAATATGTATTCAACACAATAGACAAGACACAATAAAGAAGTTAATTAGATGTGGACTAGTTTGTCAAAATGCTTGTTGCAGGAATGAAACCTATTTGTCAGAACCCTTGCCACATGGCTGAATGTTGGCGTCATCTCACGGCCTGTCCTTGGGGCACAAAATCCCAGATTGGCATCAGAGATAAATGTGTTTCTAGATCAATTTTAAATAGGCATTAATTATCTATGACACAGTTTTCGCCGCCGAAACAGGAAGGGAAAATTTATAATCTTAGATACAAATTAATAGGTTTGCATGATATATATATATATATAATTCCTTTCGAGGACATAATAATAAGGAACAGATTATGGTAGAAAGAAGCACAGGGAGCAAAAACAGGAAGCGATTACCGAGGCTGATGTTATCAGTGCTTATCCAATGAAACCTTAACAAAGTAGCAATGTTTAAAAATTTATACAAACAATTTTTTTTCCAACTATTTACAAATAACCCAAAACCATAGTATGGAGGAAAAATTTATAGCCGTAGGTGCAAACTAGGTGCAAATTAATATGGTCTGCATGAAATATATAATATCCTGTTCGGGGACATAATAATGAACACATCATGATAGGGAGAAACATATTTAATTTGCAAAAGAAAGGAACATATTACTATGCAGGAAATATTATACTATATATGTAAATCTGTGGGAAGCATATTTGTCTACTTAGCAAATGACAAAAAACTATGGAAATGTCAATCATAGAAAGTTCTAGTGTATTTTTTATATTGTCTAAAGCCATTACATGAGCAGGAAAAATAGCTCTTTGATAGTTTGATAAAGTAGAGGAAAAAAAAGGAATAAGCCCAACACGCTAAGTTTTGTCAACAAACCAGAGGACAAAAAAAGGCAATAAGTCTAACAAACTGCAGTTGTGCTTTTGCATGAGCAAATGGATCTTTGCATTTTTTTTTTTTGCAAAAAAGCTGTGTAATATCAACTTTCGTATTGATTGTAGTCCCAGCGACATTGTGGTAGTTTTTAATTCTTGTTGCACTTGCCAATAGCATTCAAGCTGTAGTCAGAATAATTGGGAAATAGCAGCAAAACTGCAACTATTTCTAAAGACTAGATAATATTTGGACTATGATGTTGGAATTACTTATAGTTTATCTCAAATCGCGGAGCTTCAAAGCAATAAATCTGTAGGAACAATTTAGCAAGAGGAAAAATCCTGTCAAGAGTAACAAATTATTCTATTAGGTTATGTAATAAATTACCGGAAATTATTTTGTAATATAGCTGCTATCAATAATTAGAGTATTAAGCTACTGAAACTAGCATTTCATCAAATGTTCGTATTTAAATCGACATTATTTAAATCATGCCATTCTATCATTAGATTTTCGAACTTTGCAACAGATAGTCAAAGTCAAACGTGAAGCAAAACCTTGTGAGAATTGTTTAAGCAAAAACTGAGTAGGAAAAGTTCATAAATTGAAAGATCATTATATGTTAAACTAGACATATACCAAATGTTTTGAAGCTGCAAACTATCAATGTAAACTGAAGAAATGGCAAAGTGTTTGTGTTTGTAGCTAATGCAATTGAATACAGTTTTCAAAACATAGTCTGCAGAGGCCGGCAATATTATTTGTAGTAGTGTAATTGTCAATGATTATGATTAGACTATATGAATAGATGTTGTTTCGTCGAAAACCATAAATGAAGTATAATGATCTAGAATCTAGGAATCCATAAATTCAAAGCACTATGACAATGCTATATTGGCCATGATACTTATTGTTTAAATGGATTTCAAATTTCAGGATCATATTCAAATTGCTGGGAAAAATTATCCAATGCAAACTTCAATTTAATAACATGACAAAAGAACATGGTGGCCCGAATCTGTTTGACATATTACATATTAGTATTACAACCTAATTTTCACTGACATAAACTTCAATTTGATAACATCACAAAAGGACACAGTGGCCTGGATCTGTTTGACATATTACACACTAGTATTACAAGGTGAGTTTTACTGCCATAAAATGTGGTTTTCACTGCTATATCAATAGCTAATTTCATAAAGGATGGATTTTTGCTACTGATAAGTGTCTAAGATCTTTCTAGATGGCTAGAATGGTGAATTTATTTAGCAAGCGGAATATATCATGATTTCAATAATATACACTTTATTATTTCTGGTTGACTTTTATTGGCATAAAAATAGCTTTTATTATTCTTAAGTGTCTAAGATCTTTATAGATCACTAAGTAAGATCTTTTTAGATCACTGAGATGGAATTAGGAATTCGATCTTAGTGATCTTAAAAGATCTTACTAAGATCTTACATAGTGATTTATGAAGATCCTAGACACTTAAGTCCAGAAACAGCGATGAAACTTGATGGGTCAAATGTCTGTCATGAATGAATTTAACAGTTAAATACATGCAATTTCACTCTTTAGAAACTTGAACTCTTCAGAACAGAAAATAGATTTGTGTACCTGGAAGTCAATTTCTTTTCAAGTTGATGATTCTGTTGTCCAGGGCCAATGTAAATAGTCCTTGCTGGGAAAACTTTCGAAGATTGAAAACTGTTGATGATATGTTTTTTGAGTATTCTTCAAATGAAATATTTGTTACTTCTGGACAATACTCTTTTAGCTGTGGGTTGCGCACTGTGCATTCTATCAGCCCATCATTTGTGTCCAAATTGCATTCCAGATTATGCTCATATATAATCTGCATTTCTTTTTTGCAAAATGCACAGACCACACAGCTCTGAATCAATGGTTGTTTACATTGAGCACAAATGCATCGGTACGGAGGTGCAAATGGATTTTTTGCTCTGAGTATTCCTTGTATCTGTCAAAGTCACATGACAAATGACCATAGAAAATGCATATAATATCAGCCTATTTTTAGATAGAATTATGTTAGTATTTCTTTTTATTTAAACAATAATTAAATTTAGATTCAAAGCACTATTACTAATTACAATGTTAATGGGAAATGTAGCAATTGGCCAAGTGTCGTTAGTCAAAAGGGTGAAAGCAAAGCGACATTGCAAAAAACAATCGCTGGAAACTGATGAATAAGAATGTTGTGAACAGAGTTGCAGGCTTGAATTTAAAATTTTTTGTGATGCAAACAGTGTTCTGAAGCATTGCTAGGAAGAGAATAAATTGTACTTTTCCAGTATGCAATAAATATTGTATAGGCAAAGAGTATTTTCATTTAATTGAGATACAATGTTGTATTCTCATAATTTTCCCTCAGACATCGAGAGTACAGACACACAATGTAGTTTTTGCGAGAAGCAAAATATCCAAATCTCCAATGGCATTGCAAATGCAATTTTGAGGAGTTAAACAAATATAAAACCTGTCTTGTGGCACTCTAAGCGTCGTGGATTCATCTTCCGATCACAAAAAATCTAGTCATGCCACTGTCATGTTATTTGCCATTAATAGTTTTAGATGATGTAAATAACATGAATTAATTGGATGCAGTTTTGGTAGTTAAAAGCCTTGTTTGCAAAGAGAGCTTGATATTGATTAGATGTCGAGATGAAAATGTTCTCACAAGTTGGGGCCTGGAAACGTCATCGATTTATAAAACAATTGGCCTCAATTCACAATACTCCCAAGAGCTCTTGTGCTCACATGCCTTCAAACAATTTTTCCCAATCATACTATTTGAATCTTTGTATAAATTCTTAAAAGCTTGTGATCGATTGCCTTTATTTTTAAAAGTATTTGGGGTGCTTATCTATGGCAAAAATGACATGCCTTGTTGGGAACACCAATTGGATAGGCTTAAACATATGATTCGAAATAAGACTCAAAGAAAATTTAAAATTAGTTATGATGTGCTCAAATAAATCTAACAACTAAACTGCTTTTATAGAAAAGCAAATACTCCTGTCTGAATGGCCAAAAGAGCTTAAAATCCATAGGTTTAAGCAACATGTGTTTCTTTGCAAAATCTATATCAGTTTTGATGACAATATTCTCAAGAGACTACAAGAATTTAGAAAAGTTTTTAACTGAAGCCTATTATAATTAACAAAGTCAATGCTACTAGACAATGAACAAGAGACGAAAAAACAGAAGAAGGTGTTAATCAATGAAACTATTTTGCATGAAAGTAGATTGTGTTTTTGTTGTTCTTTGTCCATGAAATGAGAAAGAAGCAATTTTTCAATGTACCTGTGTCTTTGAATCAATGATTGGCAGCAAGTTTTGAATTGCATAATCATCATTAAGAGGGTCAATAAACGTAGTTGCACAGGTCCGCAGCATGTGGCTTCCTTTAGTGTCATTTCGGACAATGTTTTTAAACAGATAGAATGGAGAATTATCATATGCAAGTTGTTCTTGAATTTGCAAGAGAAGTTCTTTGAAGCCTTCACCGACCTGTAACTGCAATAGTAGAAGACAGTAGTCAATGAGAATAGGTTGCAATTAGAAATTGTTAAAGCTATTTGTGTTTGTTTTTTTTCCTATTTTGTTGTTTATGTAAAAGAGTGGAAATTTTATTTAGCTTTAAAAAATAGCAATTTCAAAAGAACATTAGCTATGCAAATGGCATATTTACTGTTGCATGGTCGTTTGTCGTTCCACTGTCTTTGATATACAAGTCAAATTGCTTGTTGTTGTATTCACATGCAACAACAATTGCTGCGACAGAGCCAATAGAGTAGGAGTCGTTTGATGACAACAAATCAGAAATTGTCATATCTGGAGCTAGCTTCCTCATTTTGCAAACTTGATCAATTGTCTGAATTATTGTATGCGGGTATATGACTATTGAATACTTGGCATCGCCTCTGTCATGTTGGCCTTTTTTCTTGAGGCCAAATCGAGTGATTCTTAGACTTTTGCTGGTTGAGAAGTAGCTACCAAAACGTTTGATCAAATTGTCACTTATTCCAGCAGTGATTGTCATTATCCCATCTCTATCAACAAAGTCTGCATGCAGTATTTGTGCCTTTACAGGAGAAGTTTGGATTTTGTTCTGTGCGGGCCCATATACAGCCAAGATGTCTCCTTCAAAAACAATTTTCGGTGTTATTGTGCATAGCTCTATAATAGTAGCTGCTTCTAAAGGTGTTTCTTTGAACTTGTTATTGTTATAGTTAGAGAACATGGCCAGGGAGAAAATTATCAGCAATCAATAGCAGAAAAGTTGAAACTTGGATCAAGTTTGAGAATGAGAAAATACTTACCAATGCAATAGTTATATTCTGTTGTTTCGTGCGCTAGAAAATCATAAAAGAAGATGGAGAAGTTTCGTGTATTAAAAATGATGTAAAAAGAAATTAGAACCAAAATAATTGCATACCTTTTGGGACTTTCGGCAGTTGACGTTTTTTCCATTGCCGGGTTGTTTGGTGCTGAAGCTGTTTTTGTTGTGCTGTGCATAGCCAATGAACTATCTTCCATTATTTTGCAATTTTGGGTTTGAGTTTGAAAAGCTGCACATGCGAGAAGGATTAAGCAAATCAGATGTAACTGAGATTGTTAATTACGGTAAAGAGTAGAAGAGATTTATAATAGATGGGAAATATGGGAAAAACAGACAGCATAAAAACAAAGAAGCAAAAAAGAACAACAAATGTCTATAATTCTTTGACTGGATTTTCGACATATGCATAGCGCAAAGTCTATGCAGTGTCAAGAATTTCAGTTAAACAATCGCTGAAAACTATTTATAGTTAGATATTGAACAAATTTTGATCTAAAATTATTTTGAACATAAGAATTTGTTATTAAAACATTTTATGTCGCCTATATATGGTCTGCATTATTATAAAATGGAGATAGCACATGCATATTTTTTATAAAGAGTGTCTACATATGTTGTCGCATAATTGCTAATTTTTTAGATCTGGACTGTGGACAAAATAAAGTGTAAACAACTATCAATAGCAAAAAATAATCAAGATTTGACATCACAAAATAGAGTATAAAAATATGAGAAAGTCCAACAAAATTTAAGCTCATAGCTATGACATTAATATTGCAGATGCCGAAAGCTGATCTAAACTAGCTCACTATGAATAGGAAAAAACCAAATTGCCGTAGGTTAAAGTGCATGAAAGTTGCAGGGGAAAGAATAGTACCTGGTTTTGATTTTGTGCAAATATGCTATCATGAATCCGTTCATAGATAGGAAGACAATAAAATTAGATAATGCAAAAGTGAATAGACTATGCATTTTAATCAAAGATCGATAGGAATGTTGAATAGTGATCAGTCCAATAAGCATATGAAATATTGAAAACAATATCTCTGTGTTTCAGATTTGTCCAAAAGTGATCAAGCATTGAACCGGTGTTTGTTGTTGCTTTTGTTGTTTTTAGTGTCAAGCCTTTCATTTGCATAAACAATTGCAGTTTTGTTTTTGATGTTGTTTCTTGCAACATGTCAATGTTCAGGTCACCAGCTACTAGGATTTGAGTGGCTGGTGTGCAACTTGACAAAATGCAACTCAATATATGAAAGAGATCATCAAGCACACCACACGGTCTATTGTAAATGTTCACTAGTTTCAATACACTGGAACCTAATTCTAGATCTATGCAAATTGCTTCAGTGAAGTTTCCTGTATAGTTTTTAGAGTTGATAATAACAATGTTTTTTTTAATCAATGTAAGGATTCCATGCACTGAAAATGCTGAGAAGAAATTGTATTTCTCTATCATTGTTGTTTCTTTGCTAAGTGTGCGCATGTGATTTTCTTGCAAACATAGAATGTCTGCTTGCATAAGTTCATGATCATTTAGAACATCGTCATAGTGAAAAACCAAGCTGCGTGTGTTTAGCGATGAAATGAGTAATTGTTCAGTGTTTGACATTGAATGCAGACCATATTCAAATTGCAAACTTGCTTGTGTTTTTAATCTATCTATTTCAGTGATGACTTTTGGACAAGCTATAAAATTTCCTTGTTCCAATTTGTTTAAAAGATAAAGACAATCCATATCTCTGACACGCGAGAGCGCAGTGTAAACAAGGCCATGTCTCTTAATTCCTTTTGGGTCAAATGCCAATCTGTCCATTGTCAATCCTTGTGCTCTATGAATTGTCCTTGCACATGCCAACTGAATTGGGAATTGTGCTCGCATAACATTGATTTTATTTTCAACTCTTGTTTGTATCACAATCCTTTTGATTGGTGTCGAATTGGACTTTACAGCAGGCGTATAAAGATGTTGCATCGTTGCACGTTGCTTGTCTCCAACTTTTGGATCTGCAAACTCAATCCAGACAATATCTTGGTTTGTTTGACTATAGTGTTTAAACACACCTTCTGCACCATTAACCAATCCATCTTGAGTTGAGTAGTTGCCTCCAACTAGTTCAATAAGCATATCCTTTTTTACTACTATAGTAGAGGCAAGTTGCAATGTCTTTTGTTTATGGTCATTTTTTTTAATTGAATCAATTTTGCTATCATGTGCTACAAGTGTGAATGTTTCTGTTTGCATAGCTGATAACATTTTTGAGTTATGTTGTTGAACATCCTTATTACTATGGAAAAGATAAGGAAATGTTGCATCTGCTGGTGGTTGTTTGTAGCAATGTTGGTTTAAGTAATCTATATCATCCAATGTTTGAGAGCATGTTCTGATTCTATTCAAAATCGATATGAATGTTTGATCTCTTTGACGTACAACTGTTGTAAGTTCATAGCATTTTATGGCATCGAACCAAAATGTGTAAGGAAATGTCTGTTGTTGGAATCTTGGCTGTTCAAAAATCCAAGAATCATGAACGGGTTGTGCTTGACACAAATCACCACAGAATATGACATCAAGGTTTCCAAATGCTTTGGTTGGTGTGTGCATTATTTCACGTAGTCGTTTGTCAATGTTGTATAGCATCCGAGACCCTATTAAAGAGACTTCATCAATCAACAATACTCGAAGTTGTTCACAATCTTTTGTCAGAAGATCTAGGGTGTTTGAATTTAGTGGAAGCATGTTTGAACTTAATGGCAGTCTAAAGGCAGAGTGGACTGTAATGCCACCTGCAGTATATGCTGCTTTTCCAATAAATGCAACTATAAGACCTTTTTTCTTTAAAGGATCACTACCAATTTCTTTGTCATAGTAATGTAGGAGACCATCATAAATAGCTTTTGCGTTGTAAGTTTTACCTGTTCCTGCGCCTCCTGTCAAGAACAAGTGAATTGGAGTGAGGGGATTGTTTTTTTTCCTTGCAATAACTTCTTTCACAATTGATTGTTGTTGAGTATTTAGGTTTCTTCGAATTGCATGGTATTCATGCATGTCCAAAAGAAACGGCTTTTCTGTCAAGTTGCACACAATCCCAGGTTTTGGTGCACTGGGCATAGTTTTGCGCATTAGATCATGTTGAATGTCATATTGTTCTAATCCAGACATAGTTGTTGTTTTGTCTGTTGTTACAGGAGGCATACTTATGTCTTGCAATTCAATTGTTTCAACGGCATTATCAATGTCACCCCACTTTGTCGTTGTTGATGCCATGAACTTTTGTTCTACAATGTCTATTTGTTTTTTGAGTGTGGCATATGCGTCAGACCATGTTTTGAAATTGCTCTTTAGCAGATTGCAATTGTCTCTATATGGCATAAAAAGCATGATCTTTTCTCGAAAGAAATTTTCAGGGTCTTTTTGTTTGTTGTAGCGAATAGATCGTATGATACATGGTCTATTTCTTTTTCTTGTAATTGAGTGTATACAAGAATAGAAAGATGCATATTCTGCCAAGGAAATGTTTTCAAGCTCAACAGGGCATGCAATGTATTTGTCCAAAATTGATGGACAAATAATGTCATCAGAGTCATCTAGTTCTTTTTCCAAGAGTGATGGTTTTTTCAAGACAACTATTTTTTTGTCGTCTGGAGCAATGTTAATGAAAATAGTCTTCCTAGAGGATGAATGTAGAGGCAATGAGAGTATGATATGTACTGCTTGTCTAGTAGACATTTGTTGCATGTTCAGAAGCGCATTTCCAAGCTTTCGTATCGTTTCAATCTTTCCGTCATTCTCAATAAGACATTGTTCTTTGATGTTTTTGAATGCATTTGTCATGGATCTATCAAATTTGGTGATGTAAGAGCTTACATATGTTGCTGTAGCATAAGCATTTAAGATATATTGTGCATCTGTATTTGCCTGCCATAACTCTGGTATCGCTTTTGCAAATGAATTGATCCAAATGTTAGCAGCATCTCTTTTTAGTATTAGTGTAGAACGACAAAGCAAAGACCACAGCAGCAAAATGTATTCATCTTTGGTTAGGCCTAGCTCTAGAAGCAATTGTGCAAATGACGTGTTTTTAGAATATTCTTTATGTTCAATAAGAGCGAATACTTTTTTTGCTTTTTGAATGAGATCATTTGAAGCATTTTCCAATGGCTCTAGAATGATGGTACTATCCATAGGAGGCAATGGGAAATTGAATCTGCATGTGGAATGTCGATGTTTTCTACATGTTTTTGTGTGACGATGTGTTTGGATTTGAATAAGATTTTGATCAAGTAAAGACGAGTCTGTGGATATATAGCGATCAATAAAACTAGTAATCTCCTCGTTTGAGTTTATTCCATAGACAGGTGCATTTTGAATCCAAATTAGTCCATGTTCATGCTCATTTCCTCTTTGTTGAAATTCGGTCGTAAAGAAGAAATCTTGTATTTTTCCAAATAATGTGTTTTTTTTAACATAAGAGACTTTAGTGCTGCTATTTTGTGTCTATAGTAGCGAGTACAAAGCACTGGGTGTCTTCTTATTAACGTGTCAATATTTTCTTCCAACGCACTGTCTTGCAAGTCTCCCAAATGTTTTTCCTCAATTTGTTTCAATGCATTGCATAAAGGTGTCCAAAGGTGTTCAGCACTTGTAAATGTTAGAAAGAACGTAGGAGGACCAAGCTGTCGAATCATTGCAAATAGATCCTTTTTCATATTTTCAAAGTAATCAGGTGATGTTCTAATTGCTTTCAATGTACGAAACCCAATTGGAGATTGGAGTATCTTTACAAGATTGTCTTTTGACTTGACATCTTTTGCCAATATTTTTTTGTCCTTTAACTCTCCCATGCGAATCGATATCCAAGCAGTGTTTTTTACCTGTTTTATTATGACTTTAATTGCTTTGAAGAAAATGTTCGTGCCATGCGTTTCAAAGTCTGTACTTTCATGCTGTAGCTCCCACTGTGATACTTGTTGATAAGAAAAGCGATCAAAAATTTCATTGGGTCGATTGAATCCGTAGAAAAGTGTAGGAAAGTTTAGCTCTTCAGAGTATTTGTCTTGGAAAATGCTCAATGGTCGGAAGCTCTCAGAAGGTTCAATTTCTATGATTTTGTTGTCTAAATCATCTACTAGATGTGTTTCTCCATATCCATGTATCAATGTTTCTGATATTGGTTCTATGTCTATTTCATTTTCATCATCATCTACTTGTTCCGTTGTTTGTTGAGTATTTGATTCTTGTTTGGCTGTTTCATTAAATACTTTTTCCCAACTAGTATTGATTACAATGCCTTCAATTTTATAAAGTTCGGTTTTGCATAAATCACTTAGCACAGTCATAATGATCTTTGTCCGAATATTTCCAGATAGATATGCGTTTTTGTATTCCAATTTTCGCTTTAGCATAACTGCAACGGTCAAATTGTCATCTAGACTTCTAGGCAATGCTATCTGAACTCTATCCAAGTTTGCAGGCACATTGATAATTGAGCCAGTTAGCCCAATTTGTGCTCTTTTATAACCAAGCTGTCTTATTTGTGCAAAAGCTATTCTTGGTGATACCAATCGTTCTTCCAAAGGAGTCAGTATAGCTACAGATGGCAATATGTTATTGCGGCAGATTCGTGTAGGCGATGCAAACGTAGGCAATTTCCCATTAGCAATTGCTTTCTTGCAAGGTCTACAAATTTGAACAAGTACCATTGGACATGTCATAGCTTCTGTATTTGCTAGAGTTTCGAAGGCTAATTTAATTGTCTTGTTCATACAACAAATGTCTTTTTTAAAATGCAATTGCTTACAAACAGAACATGCATGAATAGGTGTGTCTTGAATAGCTTTTAAGTATGTAACAACTGCTTTCTTTGCCTTTGCAGATTCTTTTTGCTTTTGGCGAATGTCCTTTCCTTGTCTACGTAGACTGTGTTTCAACAAGCGCAATTTTTTTGCGTATTGCCATCAATGCATGTTTGCATGCTGGTTTTGGTTTCTAGAAATTGCTTAGCAATGCAATAACTGTTTTTTTCTATGTTTGCTATCTTTTGTTTTTGTATCTTTGCTTTAATTGCATCTATGTATATTGGTTCGTTCAAGGATCCCTTGTTAATGTTCTTCTCTACAATTTTTTCTGTCGCTATTGTCTGTTTGCTCTTTTCAAAATTATCCATTGCAATTGCAGTAGAAGTATTTCTATTGCAATGAAGCGGAAAGGGCATTTTATTTTCATAGTGTTCTTGTAACAAGGGTTGGAAATGCGAATGCATTCTATCTATTACATGTTGCATCAGGCATAGAACATTTGAAAATCTATTTGTTGCATGGAATACGGCAATATTTTCTTGCAAATTATTGCTCCATAGATGTATATCAGCGTTTAGCAACTCACATAACCATTGAAGGGCAAATCGATCTCCTTCTATGTGACCAATGATATATGGCTCTGCCAAATGGACAATATAGGTTCTCCATCCAGAAACAAGAGATGTATCTGCTAATGTGTTTTTATCAAGATATATGTCCAAGCATTGTGTTGCTCTAATATCGTTTGAAGCAATAGAGTTATAAAAAGTTTGCGCAATTGCTTTTCTAATACTTTGTCCATCAGCGAACAATGTCAATTTGGAGATTGATTCAAACAAGGAGTCATGGCAATTGCCTCGAAGTTGAAATGATGTTTCAACTTCGTTATATACACATTGATTTACATATGCGTTTTGACAAAGCATATCGGTCGCTTGTCTTTTGACTTGCATTGTTTTATATGACAACAATGGTTCGAAATGGCCAGAAGCTGGTGTGTGGTCATGGAACAATATATTGTAGCAATATTCAAATCCCCCAGAATTGAAATGAAGGTATTTTGTTCCTTTTGTTAATGACCAAACAGCGACTGGAACATTCAACCATTTTGAAAACCACTTGATGCAAAATATATCACCCCATAGTCCATATACACTTTGATCATCTGGTTGCGAAGCAGATTGCGACATGCGATTGAGATATTCATTGACATTTCCTATGCTATGCAATTCTTGCAAGTAGTCAACTGTCAATTCTGTGTGCATTGATAACAATGCAGAGGGATCTTTTTTATCTAGACAAACACGGAAATGATTCACAATCCCTTCCCTTATCTCTATTGATGTATATCGGAAATGCAATAATACTGCAAGTGCATCAAACAGGCAATTTCCTGGCTCATAGTGGAAATTGTCTAGTCGAAACAGATTGCTTGTAGCCAAAGCCTCATCAATTTGTTGCCAATTAGAGTATTTGATCCCAAGGCCATTTGCTCCTAAAACATAGTCGCTTTTACTTTTGTCTTTTCGCATATTGCTTACAAAAACATTTGCAACAGCATATTTTTTGTTGCCTTTTTTTGTTGTTCTTTTCCTATTCCCCCAGTCATCTATACAGGGAAACCTGCAGCCAAGTGAAGAGAAGCAGATCCTAAGGAAAAGAAAAGAAGCAAAGGGCATGGTTTTTTCTGAAATCATAATGTTATAAACATTGTAAATTGTTGTTGCCATTGCAAATAACCAAAGCAAAGAAAACAACGTATTCATAACTAAATTTTTTCAAATGAAATGTATTTTGGCCTCGTAGCAGAATAGGAAAAAACGACATGTCCATTGCTAAGTTGAAATTATCAAATATTCAAGATTTGATATCAATACAAAAAGTCTTAATGTGCACAATATTAACTGGTTTATTGTTATTATATATATAATAATTAAAAAGAACATCTATAACTATAACTAAATCTTCAAACTTTTAATCATAATAATATAATGATGCCAAGTTGCCGAGACCAGAAACTTAATCCATTTGCTCTTGAAAGAATCAATATAAGCTTAGAAACTCTATTCATGAATCATATCCATGTCTGGATTCAGATGCATTTCACAAGCAAAAGCATGTGTGTTCTGCAATGAATGGAATTGAAGGAACATAGCGAACGAGGAAATACCTATTCCTGAGAAGGTTGAGATCTGGCTTTGCTAGCTATCATTGATAGAGACGATGCGAAGTAAGCCTCCAAACAAGCACAAAATAGAAAAGGCTTTCCTGCAATGTTTCCATACAGCCGGTAAAATATAAGCTAGGGCACATGTACATCATCTTACATAATATATTTACTGGATAAGCCTAGTTTAAAACGGTCTTTGAAAGGTGAAATCAAGGTATATTTTTATTTTTTGGAAACCAAAATATTGGAAACTATAATTTTGCCAAGTCAAAATTTAGAAGATTAAACAATGGAGTGCTTTATATGACAGAAAGAAAGAAATGAATTGTTTAGCACAAATAAGTTTTGATGCTATAGTTCAGAACTCATGTCTAATAAAACTATATGAGAGCTTGATGAAAAAGCTTTGAAAAATAAAGAATATGAATTAAACAATGGCTATGAAATAATGTTATAGCTATGTGGATATTCTCAATGTCATGAATGTATGGTATTGCAAATATATATATCCATGTTCAGCACACATGAATATCTCTATAGCGCCCAAACTATGCAATTTCCACAACCAATATATGTTATTCTAACATTTTTTAAAGATTTCCAACTAATGTCTTATAAAATAAAAGAAAAAATATGCTTATGTATAAAAACTATTTTCTTTATGATAAGTAATTGGAAGCAAAAATTAAATTTGGCAACTATCGCAAAAAATTTGTTGTAACTTAGGCAAATTGAATTCTGATCAGGGTTTAGTTGATGTCAAAGCCATAAGTCACTTCGATTTGAATTTTTGTTGAATCCTCAAAGCCATAACTCACGGGAGTTTTGATGCCAATGTTGCTAAGTAATAGGGGCAATGCCTAAGAGGGTAAAGTACAAAAGAAATAAAAAGATGGACGCAAAGTTCAATGATACTCTTGTAGAAGCATATGAGACTCTTTGAAACCAAACAACATTGACTATTAAAGTAAAAAAAATAGAAATGTTGTTCATGTTTGATACAAAGGCTTGTCTTTTTAATAACATACCTATGTATTATGATTATCCTATTTATCCTTGTATATTATTACTAGGACAATATTATTATTTACCTTTTCTTACTATGTTTAAATGTAATTTGGACATTACATGAGAATATATATTCTTAATATTAAATCAAAAATGATAAAACTAGATGCCAAAGCATGGGAAAAGAAACAAATTTAACATCTATTATTATCTAAACAATTTAAATTTTCAAGTAAACACAATTTGATTCTGAAAATCTGAGCTTCTTGTTTTACAAAGTGATACAATGCCGAAATAAAACCATTTGTCAACACTTCAAAGTTTCAAAAATATGATGCTTAACTTTTGCCTAGATTATTGCTTCCCGTTTGTACTGACTCTGGAAAATTTTGTTATTCCTCTCGCGCTAGATCTCCCATAGAAGAAACTCTGAGAATAGTTGCCAGTCTTGATTCAAATAACTAGTGTGAAAGGCAATGTCTCCCCAATCTGTGATTTTTTTGCTTGGGTTACTCTTAATTTTGGACGTTTGCTGGAAAATCATGGCAGCTTGGTCACAAAGCTTCAACACAAAAAGACAAAGATCAAAGAGATGATCAAGAGTTTCCTTATGCTGTATGCATAAAGAGATTGAGATGGACCTTCAAAGGGACTAGGATAAAAGGCATATGGTAGACAGTGATAAGGTGTCTAGGGCTAAGGTAAGGAATCATAGCTGTGTTTTCTAAGATTCCTAAAAAGGCATAAGAAGGGATATGTCACTACTAAGATTCATTCAAAATTGGTATTTATCTATGAACACCTTTCTATTTATATATGTAATATCAAGCGGGGTTTAGAGATCTTCTTTGTCTATCTTCCTTGGATTGATTCACTATGTACCTGGACTTCAAGAGATTTGATCAGGGTGGCCACTTAGAACATCGCCATTTACCGTTGCTTGTGGGAATATCTTTGTTTATGTTCTAACCTATATAAACAATGTAGTGTTTTAACCATCGTTTGTATACTGGCTCACTTATAAGACTTAAATATTGAACAGGCATTTTGCAAGCACTTTGAACGATATGTTGAGCAATTAACAATGATCGCATCAATTTGTTATCACCTATATGTTTGGTGACGACTATTCTTATGGACAATACATGGGCATGCACAGTATAATAGCAAATTGCTACGAACCACTAAACATTTTATAGGTGCATATCATGGCAACCAGAAAGCTTTTCCTAGCATCATGTGTTGTGATTGCAACATAGGTAAATAGCCCTTTAATCCATGAAGTAGAGCGTAGTAGTCCTCTTATCCTTATTATCACCAATATAAAATATTGACTCTGTGTACTACATTAGATTCTTTATCATGGCTACAATATAAATGCAATTGTTGCCAAGCCGGGTAGGTTCTCACTTTCCAATCAGCCCCCAAATCGACAGTGTTTCAGAGCTATATTCCATCAAGTAGCAACGTTGATATAAGAAACTAAAATTTAATTTTAATAAATATACATGACATTGCATTTAATTATTTTCATCATAGCATCTCTTTCACTATTCCCTTTTTTGCTTTATCATGTTTACTTGACTTTCTATTAATTTTATTTTTCATGCTAGCGTTTCTTCATATCCCATGAAGCAATTGCTAGTGTACAAGTGCGAAGACTCAAAGTTTCACTTCTTTTTAGCTCGTTTTATAAGTACAGCAACTTAAAGTTTTATTTCTCTCTACCTTGTTTTAATTTAGGAATCTTAGTGCAATGCCTTTGTCTAAATAAATGCTTTTTCCTTTAACATAATACTGGGTGGCATATTAATTCATATGCACCTCTAATAAAAATATTATATTCAACAAAAATTACGAACATTTGTTATGATTGTAGATATTGATCAACTATTATTGTCATTGCATTTCATTAATATATGCTTAGGTCATTGAAAACAATAACAATGTTGAGGTACAACATTGGTTTTCGATGTTTTTATGGGTTATGTTATAAATTCACGAGATATTTTTACACCCAAAGAAAACAATGACCCACTACTAATGGATTTGTGAATCAAGGTTGGAGGCCTCATGTTGTCAAACAAATGCACATATGCAGGCTTCGTGTTCAAGGTTGTTGACTCATGGTTCTTTTCTTTTTCTGAATAAAGTAAATATCTCCATGCTTGTATGACTAAAATATTTATATGGTTACATCCAAGATAATATCCTTTTTTAAAATGATGACCTAGCATTTGCTAGAGGGCTACATCTACTAAGAAATTTCCAAGCCCTATTATTCGGGAAAATTAAGGTCTGACTAGCATTAAAATCATTGCATAGCCAAAGCCAGTTCCCAATGAGTTGATGCCACAAAGCAAGATTTGAAGCTGGTTGTGGAGAACAACAATATTCCTCTGAACCACCCAAGCCAGATTCAATTGTCTATCGTTATACATTCTACCGAGCCAAGGGATAAATTATAATCAACATTTGTTTTTCCGGAAAATTAAGGTCTGACTAGCATTAAAATGATTACATTGTCAAAATTGGCTTCTAAGGGGCAAGTGTTGCAAAGCATGATTTGAACCTGGATGGGGAGAACAATAACATTCCTCCCAACTAGTTGATCTACACCCAATTGGCTATCCTTGTAGATTCCTTCAAGCCAAGCGATAAATAATAATCAATTTCCCGATAGGTTGTTCACACATAGAAATGAATTTTTTAATTAAATGCAATGAAAAAGACAAACAATGCAAAGGCAAAATCCATCAATCTCACAAAAAGGGGATTTTCCCAACAAACATATGTTGAATTGGGGACGGTATAAGCAAGATTAGAGTATTCAACATTATCTTTTTTCTAAATTTTGAATTAAAATTTATTTATAGGTGCCAAAGATGTTTTCAAGCCATATTTAAGTATATGGCATTGCAAGGAAACTAGCCATCAAATAGCTTAAAAATCGAAATACAGGGCTTTGAAACTATGGCTATATAAACTGTTTCGGTTGAATAACATAGCCTATTGCAAAAGTATAAAAAACGTTGTGCAAAGAGACCATTAAATTGCAATAGGTGAAAACACAAAGGCAAAACCAGCAGTGCAAATCATCAAACATTGTACATTTAAAAAATCGCTCTAGAGCATAAAAACCAAAGCCGAATAGTACTCATAAATTGTACACAGGAAATCATGGTCACGATAAAATAGTAGAAATCGATACTACCCATATACATATTATAAGCGAGTTCAAAGCCAAAATTTCCGTTGATACTTACAACACCAACGTATGTAAAAACACAAAATTTGAATCACTTGAAGAGGAGTAGAACCCCCCGTGATTTCTAGCGTTGGTTTTAACAAAGACACAAATGGTGAAGTTTGTAGCATTGAGGCGACAAGAGATCCAAGCATCCATCCTAGGAACATACAAAGTGTATAGGCATTCATCCTATGATGATTTGTCACAAATCATTTCAAAGTCCAGCAATTGCCATGAAACTTCTCATTGAGACAATGAGCACAACCCTGCCACATTCAAGTTAAACTAGGGAATCAATGTCCGTATCAGATAAAAGTATATTTTTTCCTAAATATATTTTTAACAATTGAACCGAACCCATCGGTATAGACAAGCTAGAAAAAGGAGGATAAATATTGCAACAGCTTAAATAACTATGAATGTATCCATTGAATATAATCAGATTGAACTAATGTAATCACATGTCGTGTATCCATGCCATAGCGCTAATCAAACAGCAATGCTTGCGTGCATGTGCCACGTTTGACTGTCGAAGCTACTTTTGTTATTGAGTGTCTAAAATCTTGGGCGCATTCTACCAATGCACTTACACTATCCATAATGGAAAAGTTATAAACAATTAACCTTGTCTTCCATGCACACGCTAATTTTCTAGGTTATATGGCAGCTGTCAGCACAAAGTATGAGCGGTATATCTTGTTGGCACCTGTTTATTTTTAATCGTTGTATCGGAAAAGCTATAAACAATTAACCTTGTCTTGCATGCAGACGCTAGTTTGCCAGGTTATATGACAGCTGTAAGCTCATAGTATGAGTAGTATATCTTGTTAGCACCTGTTTCTTTTTAATCGTTGCGACAGATTTTTGTTCCAGGATTGTTTGAAGAGAAAGCATACTTGCGAGTCAATGTCTTCGAACGTAAATGTATCTTGGAGGCAGCGATTCTCTCCATGGCGGGCAATGACAATTACATTATTGAGATGTGAATCGAGTAACCGCCAAGTTCAGAGCGCAGACTACGGAGAGAACTCAAATACTGAGGAGAGAATCCAGCAAATCTTAAAACTTAAGAAATCAAAGGAGCCTGGAGGATGGGTTCAACCACAGTAGATATGTTAAAAAATTCAGTTGATGATTAGCCCTGTTGCACGGGGCGAAAACATGAATTTAAAATGGACAATAGCAGAATTGGAGGCAGTGGCAAATCTTGAACCATTCTTTACATCGCTCTGAGCCATAACTGGACCTGACGAGCAGGAAGGGGAAGGAGCCAAGAAATCCAACAGGCTGCTAATAAATCCCTGAAAAAGAAGGAAGCGCGAGAGTTTATATATAGCGCCACAAATCCTATGGGCAGAAATATCAAAGACAACTAATTTATTGTTTTATTTTGCGGTGTGCTATAACACTCGATTTTCGTTTTGGAGGGTAAAGAATATGTCTAACAGCTATCTAGATTTATGTTCTTTTGGGCTCTGGTAAGAGATTTCTTATGCATACGCTATATTTTCCATTCTCCTCTAGATAAAAGGTTCTTTTTTCTGTTACACTGGTTCAAGCCTAGTGAAAGCGACAGCGTTTTAGTAATGGACTTCCTCTGCACAAGTAAGCTCTTTCTTTTATCACCTGTATATTGTGCATGTTCTAGTTTAACATCCATACATTCGTAAAACATCAAATCCCAAAACGCAGGTCAAAACAATTTTCTGTCAATATTTATTATTATTATTAAATTTTGTCTCAATATTTATTATTATTATTTTTAAACTTTGAACAATACTTGCTATCATTATTATTTTTTTTAATCTTTGAACCGTGATTTGAAAATTGGGAAAAACTAAAATAGGTTTACATTGCTATAAAAAAATTCAAATTTTATGTTCAATCAAACCAGCGATATTTAATTTCGCGATTTTAAGGGTGCCGGATGCAGAATGTATACGTATCTGCATAGTGCAGGCAGGTGATGTTAATTGAAGGTTTCCTGGCACAGTATTAATTGATTATCTTAAACGTATTTCTCCATGCAAGGCCTCTCTTTAATTCCAATTCCAACGGATCTCTTGGATTTGCCAACCAGGGCCAGGGCCTGTATCTAGCTGTCCAAAATCTGCAGGAATTGGAAGTTTGCTCTGTCTGTCCACGTGTTTAAATTTCCTTCCTGGAGAAACAAGGTGGAGCGAGACAGCAGTTGCCAAAGCCTTTGATTTTTCGGCAATTGGCCTCTCTATCAAATGGTCGGTATTTTGCCTTTGCTTATTTTTCTTTTGAATGCTTAGAAGTTCTTCTTCTTTTTTTCTTATCTGCTTTGTTTTTAGCGTTTCTTTAGCAGATTTGAAATGGTTTCAAAATTTCCAACGTTTTATGGCATGAGGGCGGTTTTCTAGAAGATTTTAATATTTGGAGTTTGTAGAAGGTTTAGCCTTTAATTTGACCTCGGAGGGCAGGATTCTAGGCATTCTGCACTAAAATTTTTTACCATTATGCGGTCAATTCTCGGTGAACTATACTGGGCATTATGCGCTGAACTCTCTGTGAACTATACTGGGCATTATGCGGTGAACCCTCGATGAACTATGCTGGGCATTATGCGGCGAAAGCTTGGGCGAAATGATCTCTCTATGAAACCTTCGGTGACTAGTAACTATTCTGGGTATTCTAGGGTGAACCCTTTGGTGATTGGCAACTATTTTGGGTAGGAAATGAACACGGTGAACAACCACCTATCTTAGCCCACCACCTATCTTAGTCTATAGATCGTGTTTAAGGTAGACCACAGCGAATTCTTTATCTTACACAGCGAAGCAGCCACAAGCTGCTTATAATTTTAGGCAACCTTCGGACAGTATTCTCTGCCCTTGACTCGTGCCAAAGGATAGGTTTTTAAATAACTTCTATATCATCAGGAAATCGACTCCAATTGGATTACCGCACAGACTGCTTTGAGAAGGCTCGCAACTATCTTCCATCAACCATTTTTGAATTTTATTAAGCAGCTGACCGGAACTAGTCATTGGTTTAAGCCATTCCATTCTTAGGATAGATTATACACCTAAAGTATTACAACCAGCAAACCAAGCTTTCTATACTTCCTCTTAAGATAGATTATACACCTAAATAATTACAGGCAGCAAAGCAAGGTTTTTATACTTCCAATAAGGAAGAAACAACCCATTATAGGCTTTCAATCTTCACATAGACACCCTGAACAAAGCAAAGAAGAAGAATCCATTTGGGCATTCTGGGATGAAATTACATCTTTGCCTCTGACGAAAACTCGCAGGCATATTATGTGTATATAACGACTGATATGTTCAGAGCAGTGTTTTGGTTAACAAAAAACACCTTGTATAGGTTCTACTCTGAGCCATTTAATTTTTAAATGAAGTTTATTCTTCTAATGGATTTTAACCAGAAGCCCCTGTCGGCCTCTTCCCTCAAATTCGCCCATGCAAAATGAATTCTAAGGAAGGAGGTCTCGAAGAAAGTCTAGTAGAACATTAGGGTTAGTCCAAGTACCAAGAACGTCATATCTCTAGGGTGAGGATTTAGCCAGCGAAGCTTACGAGTTCATTTTCATCTACCACATTAATTTGCTTTTAATCATTGTCACCAACGATGAATCAAGTTTGCCAATACTGATCCAGCTTGCCAATAAGAGATCTAGCGACGACTTATTCTCATCAAGACTAAGAGGGATCGGCGTATCAGGTCTTGCCCACCAAAAATACTATCAACTTAAACTGAACAGACCATGTGATTATAGGCACAAGAGCTTCTCAGCATGGTCGTATTTATGGAAATTTTAATATTCAAATCTTTTGATAGTTTGCCTAGCAACGAATGTCTACCTGGGTGTCAGAACTTAATCATTTTGATGATGTTAGTACATAAGCCATATATTGAGAGTCATGATAGTTAAATTCTAATAATAGTTCGACATTATCATCATCATTTTAGCGCTATTACATTTTCCTAAGATAACCTATGCCTGAATTTGAAACCATACCATACGGCTGCACCCTTCATCAATTTAATCACTGACAGGAGAGTTAAGAACCGGTCAAACGACCGATACTCTCATCCTTTTGCAAACATCTTAAACCAAAATTTAAAGCTTTTAGTGTCATTTAGATACATTTAAACGTCCATTATAGTTTCAGCTCATTCTCTTCCACAAACGACCGATTGATAGAACAAAACGACAGAGGTTGATATTAATTCGTGATTTCTAACTTATCCATGACAAGGAAGACGCCTATCATTCAAATTTCATGTAAAACAAGGAACTATTCCATTAGAAGCAGACTTATAGTTAAAACTACAATATGTAAACCGTTATTCATGCTATTCATTTTTCATCAGAAATGTCGGAGGTTGAACCTCGCAGGCAGTATCATAAAATGCTGCGAACACAAGAATAGCACACAGATAGGACAACGCAGATTGAGAATCATGTTCTCTTCACATGCCATACTGGCTACCAACAAAAACAACTAAAACTGTCTCCCAACACCTTTGACGAAAGTCTCAGCCAAGGCAGACTTACAACCAGCAAAATCAGCATAGGAACCTCTGAGGCTTACCGATTTGAATGCTTGTTCCACTGCTACTGCAAAGAAGAAAACCAGAGACATCGTTTTACCTGCCACAAGTATAGCATTTTGGTTAAACCATTGAAGAAGTTAAAACGTGAAATCAAACACATTCAAACTAATATCTTTAACCTACTGAAAAATGGATCAAGACCTGAGAACTTACATTGTTGAAAGTAGACTTTGAACCAAAGGCCAAGACCTTTCTGCAACTGACGAGAACCAGGTTGAAAGCTTGGATCAACAACAACATCAAAGTGGTTCGACTCTGAGAGCCACGGTGGAGACCTGAATCACAGGTTATAGGTTTAAATCACGGAGGAAAAACGCCACTTCTGAATCTGAAACCTAATACATCGCAGGTTTGTCGACCAATTCTTCAAACCACTCCCAAACATGAAAGAAACAATGCCATCAATACACAACCTCGATGAATACGCAGTGGAGGATCAGGATTTTTAAAGCGCCAAAACCCAAGGCAATATAAGATCGACGACGAAGATTTTGACATTATAGCACCACTGCTTACGAGGTACTAAGCACATTAACATCACATTTATTATTTCTTTCTACCATGAAGTCCAGGTAGGAGAATTTCCAAGCTATTTGATAGCACAGCTCGGCATTGCGAAGACAGTCACAATTTTTCATCACAGGTTACAAGCCACATTAATCACCACCTAGATATTCCACTTAGGAAGGCCGATAGCAGAGTTAATACTATGACAGCACACCCTTGCACCCCAGCATTGAACCATTAAGATCTTAATAATTATCCTATGTTACTGTTGTTTGTCACTTCTGCCACCTGTCGGGTTATTATTATATATAAACAGATTAGAGTTTGAAGCCTCTATGCAGCGTCAACTAATTATCAACAAATGTTGAAGTTTTTTTATGATAACCATAACTATCGTGTTGTTTCACATATTATAATAATAAAAACATTTCCCTAAGGCAACCTATGTCTGAATTTGAAACGACACCATACGGCTATACCCTTCAGGAATTTAATCACTGATAGTAGATTTAAGAACCGGCCAAATGACCGATACCCTCATTCTTTTGTCAACATGTCAAACCGAAATTTAAAGCTTTTAGTGCCATTTAGATACATTTAAAAATCATCAATTAATGTCATGTAAAACAAGGAACCATTTCAGTAGAACCAGATTTATATTTAAAACCATGATATCTAAACCGCTATTCATAGTATTCAGTTTTCATCACAAATGCCAGAGGTTGAACCTCGCAGGCAATATCGCAAAATGCTGCAAATACAAGAATAGGACACAGATAGGACAACGCAGATTGAGAATAATGTTGTTCTCACATGCCATATTGGCCATCAACAAACACAACTAAAACTATTTCCCAACAGCTTTGACGAAAGTCTCGGCTAAGCCAAACTTAGAACCAGCAAAGTCACCATAGAAACCTCCGAGACTTACCGATTTGAATTCTTGTTCCACTGCCAGTGCAAACGAGAAAACCACAGACATCGTTTTACCTGCCACAAGTATACGATTCTGGTTAAACCATTGAAAAAGTTAAAACGTGATAACAAATACATTCAAACTTATATCTTTAACGTAGTGAAAACCGGAGCAAGATCTGACAACCCACATTGTTGAAACTAGATTTCGAACCAAAAGCCAAAACCTTTCTGCAACTGACGAGAATCAGGTTGAAAGCTTGCATCAACAACAACATCAGAGTGGTTCGACTCTTAGAGCCACGGCGGAGACCTCAAACACAAGCCATGGGTTCAAACCACGAAGGGAAAACGCCATTCCTGAACCTAAAATCTAATACATCGCAGGCCTGTCGAGCATTCCTTCAAACCACTCCCAAACACAAAACAAACAATCCCGTTCATAAATAATTGAAAAAAGCATAGGCTAAGTGATTTTGGATCATTTGATTCATGAACAAGCTCGATGAATAGTTACGAGCGACATAACATCAACAACGAAGATTTTGACATTATAGCACAAGTGCTTACGAGGCACTGAATACATTAATATCACATTTATTACCCACCATTTTTCATGACAGGTTGCAAGCCACATTAGTCACCACGTAGATATTCCACTTAGGGAAGCCCGTAATAGAGTTAATACTATGACAGGACACCCTTGCCCAGCAGCATTGAACCACTAAAACCTTAATTACCCTGTCCTTACTTTGGTTTGCCACGTGTGCGACCTGTCCCGTTTAACTGATTTTGGATCATTTGATTCATGAACAAGCTCGATGAATAGTTACAGGCGACATAACATCAACAACGAAGATTTTGACATTATAGCACAAGTGCTTACGAGGCACTGAATACATTAATATCACATTTATTACTCACCATTTTTCATGACAGGTTGCAAGCCACATTAGTCACCACGTAGATATTCCACTTAGGGAAGCCCGTAACAGAGTCAATACTATGACAGGACACCCTTGCCCGGTAGCATTGAACCACTAAAACCTTAATTACCCTATCCTTACTCTGGTTTGCCACGTGTGCCACCTGTCCCGTTAAACTTGTTCCATTTTTCTATGATAACCATAACCATCGCATTGTGGAGAAAGTGCCGAAGACATTTCCCGGAGCAAAAAACTAGATGAGCTTATATGCCACGCGTTGCTACGCCCACGAGTCAGACATAGACACGCTAAACAAGGAGGGGTATGATCGTTCACGTGTCACGGACCCACCACATGCTATATTACACTAAGCAGCAAGCAATACTATCGTTATAGAAAATCAAATTTTGATATTCGGAAATGTAACATCAAACATCGAAAATTAAATTTTGATATTCCGAACTGTAATATCAAACATCAACAATAACCCTTAATTCGGATGGCGCATCTTTCGCCGCCGAAACAGGAAGTGATTATACATCGCAGGCCTGTCGACCAATTCTTCAAACCACCCCCAAACACGAAAGAAACAATGCCATTAATAAACAACCTCGATGAATAGCTTGTGGAGGATCAGGGTTTTTAAAACGCCAAAACCCAAGGCAATATAACATCAACGACGAATATTTTGACACTACAGCACAACTGCTTACGAGGTGCCGAGCACATTAATATCACATTTATTATTCCTTTCTACCATGAAGTCCAGCCAGGACAATTTCCAAGCTATTTCATAGCACAGCTCGGCATTCCGGAGGCACGCACAATTTTTCATCACAGATTACAAGCCACATTAATCACCACCTAGATATCCCACTTAGGAAAGTCGATAGCAGAGTCAATACTATGACAGCACACCCTTGTCCCTAGCATTGAACTATTAAAACTTTAATAATTATGTTGCCCTTACTGTTGTTTGTCACGTCTGCCACCTGCTAGGTTATTATTATATATAAACACGTTAGAGTTCGAAACCTGTATGCAGCATCAACTAATTATCAACAAATGTTGAAGTTGTTTTATTTTTATGATAACCATAACCACCGTATTGTTTCACACCTTATAACAACAAAAAAATTTTCCTAAGGCAACCTATGTCTGGATTTGAAACGATACCATACGGCTATACCCTTCAAGAATTTAATGACTGACAGTAGAGTCAACAACCGGCCAAATGACCGATACTCTCATTCTTTTGTCGACATCTTAAACCAAAATTTAAGGCTTTTAGCGTTATTTAGATACATTCAAACGTCCATTACAGTTTAGGCTCATCTCCTTCCACAAACAACGGATTGATAGAACAAAACAATAGAGGTCGACATTAATTGGTGATTTCTAAGCTATCGACGACAAGAAAGACACTTATCATTCAAATTTCATGTAAATCAAGGAACCATCTCAGTAGAACCAGATCTATGCTTAAAACTACAATATTTAAACGCTTATTCATATTATTCATTTTTCATCACAAATGCCAGAGGCTGAAGCTCGCAGGCAGTATCGCAAAATGTTGCAAATACAAGAATAGCACATAGATAGAACAACGCAGGCTGAGAATCACGTTCTGTTCACATGCCATACTGGCTACCAACAAAAACAACTAAAACTATTTCCCAACACCTTTGACGAAAGTCTCGGCTAAGCCAGACCTAGAACCAGCAAACCCACTATAAGAACCTCCGAGACTTACCGATTTGAATCCTTGTTCCACTGCTATTGCAAAGGAGAAAACCAGAGACATTGTTTTACCTGCCACAAGTATACGATTCTGGTTAAACCATTGAAAAAGTTAAAACGTCATAACAAATACATTCAAACTTATATCTTTAACCTACTGAAAAACCGAAGCAAGTTCTGACAACTTACATTGCTGCAAGCAAAAGAATCAGAGTATCGGTCATTTGGCCAGTTCTTGACTCTACTGCCAGTGATTAAATTCCTGAAGGGTATAGCCGTATGGTATCGTTTCAAATTCAGACATCTTAAACCAAATTTAAAGCTTTTAGCGCTATTTAGATACATTTAAACGCCCATCACAGTTTAGGCTCATCCCCTTCCACAAACAACGGATTGATAGAACAAAACAACAGAGGTTGACATTAATTGGTGATTTCTAAGCTATCGATGACAAGAAAGACACTTATCATTCAAATTCCATGTAAATCAAGGAACCATCTCAGTAGAACCAGATTTATAGTTAAAACTACAATATTTAAACCCTTATTCATATTATTCATTATTCATCACAAATGCCAGAGGTTGAAGCTCGCAGGCAGTATCGCAAAATGTTGCAAATACAAGACTAGCACACAGATAGAACAACACAGACTGAGAATCACGTTCTGTTCACATGCCATACTGGCTACCAACAAAAACAACTAAAACTATTTCCCAACACCTTTGACGAAAGTCTCGGCTAAGCCAGACCTAGAACCAGCAAACCCACCATAAGAATCTCCGAGACTTACTGATTTGAATGCTTGTTCCACTGCTACTGCAAAGGAGAAAACCAGAGACATCGTTTTACCTGCCACAAGTATACGATTCTGGTTAAACCATTGAAAAAGTTAAAACATCATAACAAATACATTCAAACTTATATCTTTAACCTACTGAAAACCGGAGCAAAATCTGACAACTTACATTGCTGTAAGCAGACTTCGAACCAAAAGCCAAAACCTTTCTGCAACTGACGAGAACCAGCTTGAAACCTTGCATCAACAACAACATCAGAGTGGTTCGACTCTGACAGCCACGGTGGAGACCTGAAGCACTGGTTATTCGTTCAAACCACGAAGGGAAAACCCCATTCCTGAATCTAAAACCTAATACATCGCAGGCCTCTCGACCATTCCTTCAAACCACTCCGAAACACAAAACAAACAATGCCATTCATAAAAACAAGCTCGATGAATATTACCAGGGATATAACATCAACAACAACGAAGATTTCGACATTATAGCACAACCGCTTACGAGCTACTAAATACATTAATATCACATTTATTACTCACCATTCTCCATGACAGGTTGCAAGCCACATTAGTCACCACATAGATACTCCACCTAGGGAACCCGCAGCAGAGTTAATACTATGACAGGACACCCTTGCCCGCCAGCATTGAACCACTAAAACATTAATTACCCTGTCCTTACTCCCGTTTGACACGTCCGCCACCTGTCGCGCTAGACTTGTTCCATTTTCCTATGATAACCATAACCATCGCATTGTGTAGAAAGCGCCGAAGACATTTCCCGGCGCAAAAAACTAGACAAGCTTATATGCCACGCGTTGTTACGCCCACCACCTGTTATTTACACTAAGCAGCAACTAAGCCTTAACTCGGATGACGCACCTTCCGCCGCCAAAATAGGAAGCGATTACCGAGGCTGACGTTATCAGCTCTCATCCAATGAAACGTTAACAAATTATCACTATTTAAAAATTTATATAAATAATTTTTTTCCCAACTATTTACAAATAACCCAAAACCATAGTATGGAGCAAAAAAATGTATAGCCATAGGTGCAAACTAGGTGCAAGTAATAGGGTCTGCATGAAATATATAATATCCCCTACGGGGACATAAAAAGAAGGGTTAAAGCAATTCTTTCATTAATAATCAAAGTTATAACAAAGTAAATTTTATTTTTTAATTAAAAAAATGTAAAAGTTAAAAATAAAATAAATATTGTATTTATTTATTAAAAATTTTAATATATTTGTAAAAACATAATTATACATATGCTTGAATTTGAACTCCGTTTTCATATTAATACGTGAACACAATATGTATTGTTTAACTTAATTACCAAGGAATTCCAAATTTTGCAATTAAGTTTTTTTTTTCCACATTAAAAAAAGTCCCCTGCTATTCATTAACTTGAATTAAAAGAACTTACAAATAATTCCTATCCCAAGGATAGATTCAGTGTTTACTAAAAAAACTATTACATTCATCCGGTAGTTCAAAATGCTATTTAGATTTGTACCCTATGATCCTATGCAACTGAATATTACAACAAAAAAACATTGGTACATTGCAAATCAAAAACAATAGACCAGCCTCCTATCCAACTGTATAATAACAAAAACTTCATAAGAGTATGCTCTATTTAATATAGACGCATGTGATATGTCTCCCCCACAAGATGATCCACATAAGGAGTGACCTGGAGCAAGCCTTCAGCCAACAATAAACCCTGCTTAGACAAGAAATCAGCATGTTGGTTGTATGCTCGAGAGATATGTTGAAATGAGATGTCCTGGAAATGATCCAAAAGCATTGTAATACGTTGCTTCCAGTGGTGAAGGGAGGACACATTCAGAAAACTCTTTCCCGTAGCCTAGCCAATGATCACATTGGAATCACCAAAGATCTGCATCGAGGATAACTGTTTGGAGCGGGCAAAATGTAATATGTTCCACAATGCCAATAATTCCGCACGAGTGTTGCTACCCCCGCCCCCCACCGAAAGAGAGTTCATAATAAATATTTTTATCAATAAACACTAATCCCCCAAAACCAACATTACCCTCCTTTGAAGCGCCATCAAAATATCCAATAGGGCTCAAATGAGACAGCTTAGGCACATATAAGGCATGTATTTCTAGTCTGTTCATTTTAGGGACAGCGTCCAAAAGGATCTGCACGATGTAGGATAAGGCCCCAACAAAGTGGTGTTCCATGCCATCGAAGAGTATTATGTTCCTCCACTTCCAGATGCCCCATATAAAAAAAAACGGGATGGATATGTTGTTCCTGTACCTGTTGTGCCAAAAAAGTAAGATATCCACAAGGTTGTCCTTATTCCAACAAAAATCCACCTTTCTCTATTGCGCGATAATATTCCAAAGCTGGAGAGTAGTTGGACAGTGCACAAATAGATGTTCAATGGTTTCAACACTCTGTAAACACAACAGGCACACGTTTGGGCCCATGCCACCCCGGCGCATATAATTATCCATCGTTAGAACCTTGTTCATCAATATGAGCCACATAAAGCACAGGATTTTTAGAGTTGCGTTCCACTTCCATAAAACCGTGTGCCACCACTGATGAGTGTCCACCTGCATAGTTGATGCATATGCAAGATATGCCGTCTTGGTAGTGGGTTCACCACCGCTATCACACCAAGAGCACCGGAGCCTGTCCAACTGTGATGTAAGGGTTATGCCGGCGCTCGATAGACCAGCCACATATGCGTTCCAATCCAAGCCATCCATTCCCATCAGTCCAATGTCTTCCGCCATGAGACAATAATTGCTCTGATCCGATGAGAAAGGATTCTTAGATTGGTTAAGGAAAAATAAATCCCGTGAGTGTAAGGCTTGAACTGTGGCCAGTTTAAGAATAGCAAAACATCCATATAGTGGATCGACCCCTACTCGAACCTGAAAACCGTCCCCCACCAGCCAGCCAGTGAAAGAATTGAGCATAGGGAATGTACCAAGGAGGCCATTCTAGACATTTGAAGAATTATGAGTTTTCTGAATAGGCTTCCTGAACCATTCGATAATTGACAGAACATGAAGATATTTGTCTCAAATAACCCTTCCCCACAATCCCTCAATGTACAATGCACGCCACAAACCTTTTAGATGAAGAGCATGATATACCCAATAAATATTTCTGATCCTCCATTCGCCATCGGCCTTTGGGCAAGCAATAGTATGCCAAGCAGTTAGATGTAGACCCGGCTGATCTTTATGGGAACTCCACAGAAAATTGTAAGTAATCCTTCGAATCTGATGCCGGATAGTAGGTGGCACCTTGGCCAAAGTAAGCCAATATATGGGTAGGTTGGCTAATACTGAGTTTATCAAAATCATGCGCCCACCCAGTGATAAACAACGATAGTACCAGGGATGAATCTTTTTTTCAAATTTTTCGATAAGCCAATGTCAATCCGAGACCCTATAAGCATTAGGCTTGAGAAAAAATCCTAAATATTTGAAGCCCTCCTCCATTGCCTTAAACTCATAAGGGAGAATACCTCGGATAAGGTCACAGGTCCCTGCATTCAACTGGAAGTAATAGAAACAAGATTTTGAAATACTAATGCTCATACCTGTAGCCGAGCAAAAAAGATCAAGAATCGTCTTATATTGACTCATTCCTCCAAAGTACCAGCTCCAAAAATCAGGACATCATCCACAAAGAGTAGGTGTGTGATGAAAAAATGCCTTGAATTATTGATGCCAGTGATCGACCCCTGCACCTTTTCCAAAAGGATGAGTCCGCTCAAACCCTCTATCACCATAAGAAAAACTAGAGGCTATAGAGGGCATCCCTGCCTCAAGCCACGAGAGGCTTTGAAGAAGGAAGATGGTTGCCCGGTGACAAGAACAGCAAAATTGACAGAAGTGATGCATCCAAGAATCCAATTTGTAATCCCTAGATTCAGCCTAGTATTCAAAAGAAGAAGATGAAGAAAAGACCAATCCACAAGGTCATAAGCCTTCACAAGATCAATTTTAAAAACCAAAGATGATCCAAAACTAGTTTTAGCAGAATGTATAGTTTCCTGTGCAGTTCCAATGGCATCAAAAATCAAACGTTGCTTAAGGAAGCCAAACTGTTCGGAAGAAATACCTCTGGACAGTCCATCCCGGATGCGATCAACGATAACCTTGGAAATGATCTTATACAGAATGTTACAAAGGGATATCGGACAATAATCCTGGAATGAAGAAGGCTCTGAAACCTTAGGAATAAGTGAAATAAAAGTCGAGTTCAGGCCACCATTCACCCTACCAATCGTTCGAGCCTCCTCAACCAAATTGACCAACTCATTCCCCAATAAGTCGAAAAACTGAGCATAGAACTCGACAGTCCACCTGTCAGGCCCCGGGCTTTTATCTTTAGCCATCTTCTTAAGAACATTAGCAACCTCATCCAAAGTGACCGGTCTCCCAATATGTTCATTATCATCATCGATGAAAAAACAGGGCATGCACTGAAGAACCTCCATTTGGGCACGCAAGTTGAGATTATTCGACTTAGTATAAAGTTTCTCAAAGTGATCCCGAGCCACCCTTTCCAAATCAGGTTGTGATGAGACCCCACACCCATTCTGCTCAATGATTTCCCAAATGGTATTTACCTTTTGCCTCATATTCACATAATTGTGAAAAAAAATTGAATTATGATCTCCTGCACTGATCCATAGAGCTCGACTCTTAAGCCGAATGATCTCCTCCTCCGTGTGCAAGATGGCAGCCAGATCTTTCTCCAAAGAATGAAAGATAATTCCCCCAGGATCATTTAACATACCAAAAATGGGATCAGAGTGATAATCCCGAATTTTCGCCTCTATAATGAGCAGATCGGCTTTCTGAATAATAGCCCAATTACGAAGCCAGGGCAATACCAACGCCTTCAGTGATCTAAGGAAGGTTGGTAATGCCTCCATCGTCCTCCCATGGGGGGTAGACCAGAAAAATGCCCAGTGATCACAAACCAGAGAGATGAAAGCAGATTTAGTGGACCATACGTGATAATACTTGAAGGGAAAGCGATAAAGGGGAATGCCAATTTGCAACCGAAGAAGAATAGGTTCATGGTCAGAGATACCGACAGGAGAAATGCATGAAGAGCACTTGTCCACCACCTGAAATAAATATTCACTCACAAGGAAGTGGTCAATCCGCTTAGCAATAAAATTTGCACCCTTACAGCCATTATTCCAAGTTGGAGCCACCAGTTTGGGAAGCACATCGATGAGACCGTGGCCTAAGAAAAAGTTAAAAACCATGACTGGAGTGGATCCCCCCTGGCCCGTAAACCCCAAATCTCTCCAACATTCATAGTAAGATTAGTATCGCCAGCAATGATCAGAGATTTACAAGCCAACAAACCGCATTCCTCCAATGCATTCCAATAGGCCTGCCTATCCAAATAAGGAGCATAACAGTTGTACAACTGTAAATCCACTCCCAACTCCCGATGTTTCCCTATCAATAAAATGCCACCTCCAAGCCTGAAAGAGCAAAGGGATAGAGGTCTTGGATTCCATGCAACCAGCAATCCCCCGGAAAGACCATTCGAGTCAGTAGCAGCACAGTCCCAGTCAGGTAGAAAACGCCAAAGAAACTCCCGGGCATTGAGTCCAGTAGTCATAGTTTCTTGCAAGAAAATCATTTCAGGATTATGAATCTTTAAAAGTCTACGTAGGGCTAGCATTTTCGGGGCACCCCCAACGCCTCTGAGATTAAGAGACACTAGGAGCATTAATGGACCTTTGATGGGTCTGGCTCTACTCTAAGAGGCCCAAAGGATTCAGAAATGTCGGATGAAGAAGCTCTAGCCCGTTCCTCAGCAAAAAGCCCACTACCCACAGCACATGCATCACCCCCCAACCCTGACCTCCTGGCCAGGTCCTTTGGGCGACAACCCCCATTCTTCTTTCTTATCGTGACATTTGGGTTTTCGGTCGAGATAGATGTAGATCTATCTTTACTGCCCGAGTAAATAGGAAGTACCTCCTTCAACAGCCCCGTCCCATGCGTGGTATCCTGTAAATACCTGTCAGATCCCAGTTGAGCCATAACCTCCTTCTCGTCAACCAGAAGCTGTGTTTCCGGGGATAACACAGGAGCCCCATTCAACTGATGGTCTGGTCTAAAAGGGGGAGCCCAACATTCCTTCAAAGTCGAGGTAGAAAAATATTCCAGAGTAAGCCCATCACCGAGCTGTAACATTGCCAGATCCTGAGGCGAAAGGTGTCATAATAACAAGGAAAAAAAGCATCATGCTTACCCGAAGAAGTCTTAGCATTGTTCACCATCCCCGCAGTAGGAATACTGCCCTCCTCCAGTGGCAAAACATGTTCAGGGTTCACACTCCGAGTGCATGTCTGCGACTGTGACCCCGAGCGCCTAGCTTTCTCAGGGCTTTTAGCTTTTAGATGTCCAGCCTCACCGCAGGAATGGCACCTAAAGGGAACCCTCCAGTAATCTAGAGGTTGCCTGAAAACCTTTGACCCCCACTTGACAGTGATAAAATCCGGAAGACCCGATGAAGTATCCATTTCTGCCAACACCCATGCTATCCGTTTATCTTCATGAAAGAGGGATTTTTCATCGAAATAAATAAACCTCCCAAGACGATTACCGAGATCAGAAAAGATGGTCTTGGACCAGAGTTCAAGCGGGAATCCCTTCAGAAGCACCCATAGATGTGTGGTCAGGGCCATCTTGGTCCTAGGATTGAAATCCGAGTGCCAGCGTTTTAGACAGAGTGAACCTCTGCCAAAAACCCAGGTCCGCCCAAGGATCAATGTAGCATGTTGACAAGTATATGAACACAAGGACAGTAGGTGAGAATGGGTTTCCAGTATTCATTGACCCAGCTCAATATAGTGGTTCGGTTAACTTAAGCATAGCACACCTTCCCAACTAGAGCCCTTGCCGACAGGCTGAGAACCCTGCCAAGTTGAACATCTCTTCCAACCGTCATTTCAGGCTCAATGGCTCTAATCTTATAACCTTTCTAAGCTCGGTGTTTCCTGGCGGCAGCTCCCTTGCTTCGAGAAGAGTCCCCACCCCGTCTATAAAGAATGTCAAGCTCAAATAATGGACTCTCACCCGACTCCTCTTACGACGAGAACCGCTCCTCCCCAGAAATTGAAAATAGAGGATCTTCCCCATTATTTGTAGAATGAGGGTTAATGATAGGATGATTCCCAACACATTGTCCCCCGCCAAAGGACCCTACCAAGGGCTCCACCATCAGAACTAGACCCCACACAACCAACCAAAGAGAAACCACAAGCTTCGATAAGACCTCCACACAATAACCACAAAGGCTGAAAAATCAGCAGAGAAACGACAGTCCTGTCAGTGTGTGAACTAACCCAATGAAACGATGGTCAAAACGGGGTTATAAACACCCCAGTTAAAGCACGTTTCAGCCATCAGCACCCATAAAACCTCCATTCCAGGCGCTGTGAACCATCAACAGTTGCTGCTGCCTCACTAATCCAGTTTTTTCGATCTTCATAGCTGTTGCCTCCTCATCACATCGTTCACACCTTTAAGTCTGTACAGTCATTTCTAATTCAATTTAATTTGGTACGGCCGTTCCAATGAAATTCAATTCGTTCAATCAAATTGAGGAATTTATTTGTGTATAGTTACCAGATTTTACCTTATCAAACTGAAAAGTTCATAAATGTTATCGCTTAAATTTGAACTCTCTGTGATATTGGTGGAAATGAAGCATGAATAGTCCAATCGAAATTGAACTCAAATATTTGCAATTGCACTACAGAACAAATTTTGTTCATGTGTTTCCATCAGCCAAGTATGAAAATCCATATGTACTTTGACAATTTTAACCTAAATGGTAGCAAAAGTCGTTGTTAGCGTTTTGTTTTGGCTGCCGCAGTGCCGATTTCATTAGACGGTTTGTTGTAGAACAACAAGCAGCAAGGAGGTAGTAGAGTAGGATAGTGCTTTGGTGGTCACGACGTTGGAGCTTTTCGGTTGTTGACGAGTGTAAGCAATGAATTGTAGGAAACAAGCGGTATCTGCCCGACTTGCAAAAGAAAGTAGGATTCTCTAAGTGGAAGCGTTATTCTCTCTTCTACAAGTCGCTCTTCTCTTCTACAAAGCCGTCGTAGGAAGTTGCAGGAGACTTGGACGCTGCTGGCCAGAACCTCCGTAATTCCAAGAATTCGGACGAGTGGAATAAAGGTAGCGGATATACCTTGAATCCTTTTTGGTGTTTTAGCTTTAAAATTATTATGTGTTATTCCACAGCCTATCTCATGACATTCCATTGCTGCATTTTTCAGAACAGGTTTTGGACGGAGGAGGGACAAGATGACAGGCGCGGAGGAAGAAAATGAGGAAATTCCGATTCATAGGCTGAGATACGGAAGTTTGAGGTATATGGAAGCATCCTCTTCATCGTCATCTGGTAAGGCAACATTGGCAGGAGGCTGTGAGAGTGGAGGTGGAGATAAGGTGCCTCTTCATCCTTTTATGTTGTTGTTTGCTCTATTACGATTTGTTAATGATTTGCTAATTTGTGAAACATTATTTATTTATTTTATTGTGTATGTTTCCAAGTTCAGCACTCCCGGGCAACCCTGCCGAATATTGACATAAATATTTTGTTCAACCACTACTAATGGAGTGACATTAAACTAGTTCTTTACCTGGTGACATTAAACTACTTCTTTACCTGGTTATAATGGGAATATACTCTCTTAAATGATCTCTGTATTATCATCTCTTTATCAATGTTGTTCAAAGTTCTCAGAAATAGAATTACATACGAGAAAAACGCTCTATTAGCCAGCCGGTAATTTCTCCAATATCATTTTAGATTATCCTCGACCGGTCTTGATCTATGGGATCAAAATATAATTAAAAACAACCATATGAATAATATCTGTATTGTATTTTTACTATATCGAATATTCCGTATTTTCATATTTAATTTCAGTACACGACCGAATTATGCTACGTCTATGTTTCCAAGCATTCTTGAAGGTCATGGAGACTGATGTATTGCTGCAGGGGGCATGGGTGACATGAAATATTTAGCGACGTGAGTGGGACTTTGTATCCATACGCATGGCTCACAAATTCCATCGTCGAAGAAGTTTTTCTCCCCTTTGATAAAATAGCTTTTGTATATCTTGCTGCAGCTTAACCTCTTACATAATATAAACATTTTTTATATTTTATGTAACTCGTTTTTTGTTTGTTACTTTTTTCAGAGAATCAAATCATTATAAAGGGAATCTGAGTTATTCTCCATTTGTTTCTAGCTCACCAAAACAAAAAAGGGAATAAAAGGGGACTCTCAATATGTCAACGGATCATTCCTCCGTCGACAAAGTTTCATAAAATAAATATCTTACGGATATTTTTTGTTTTTTGGCATGCAATTCAGCGCAAGAAACCTTCGAAAAGTCGCCGAGTCGGACCACTTGATTGTTCACTATCTTTTCACTGCTTCACCAAGCCCTCACATCATCAAATTGCAGGTAATCATGTTTAAAAAAAATATAAAAAATTTAGAAGCCATCTGTTCATTGGTCATGGATTAAATGGCGGAAAAAATGTTTTCACTGGTCATTGGAAAGGGAGCTATTATCAAATTTCCAACTCAAAATTCTTACGATAATATTAGTTCCACGCAAAAGATGGACAACTACAAATATATTATTAATTAAATCATTGCTGGAAATCGTGTCATGAAGAGGAAACAAACTGCCGAGAATTACAAATTGCATATAAGATTTTTGTCACCAAGATTTCATCAAATCGCCTTGAGAATAGTCAAATGATGACAATTGTTCAAAAGTAGTGAAAGAGTCATCAAAACCGCACCAATTCCAGATAAGGAGAATAGCACCACGTCATTCAGGTTACACCAGATCACAAAGAATCTGCCAGAGAACATTGTAGAGTTGAAGAAGGTTTTCATAAATAACTAGATCAGTGAGATATTTAAATTAATTTGATGTGTAAAAGATATCATCAATTACCAAGACAGCGCCAGTTCAAAGGGATATGTGATCACATGAAATTTATGTGGTTCATAAAGATAACAACGCCATGTGTTTTTCTCAAAAGGAAATAAATTCGCTCTTTCAATTGTTGACTGCCACGGAATCAATAATTTCTTTGATTGTAATCTATTGATTGTTAGCACGAATTTATCAAATCTATACGGTCACTCGTGAATAGTGCCATTACTTCTCTTGAATTTTGTAAAGTGGACGGTGGAACTCAAAGAGAATTGCATGCCGCTCCTAATCAACAGGCCCGTCCGTCAGGTTTTTCAATTTAGTCTTGGGAGATCTCTTTGTTGGCTCTCATCATCAGTTATGTATTTGCATGCATACTACATCCATCCAATTATTAGTATGATAGTCTCCCAGCACCTAGTCCTCATTTTTTCAGCCCAGGATCTAGTTTCTGCTCAGTTCTATCCCTCTTAGCTACATATGCGTCCTTGTTTCTATCACTGGAGTACAAGTGCGTCATCTTCTACCTATTTAAGAGTTACATCAGTCAGTTCCATGATTAGTGAATCAGTTCCTTGATTTGAGGACCGATTGCTTAGTTAACTATATAGAAAAATATTTTATGTATTTAAGGAGCTCTGGTCAATACATGGAGGTTTTATCATGGTTTGTTACCGCATTTCATTCCTGATCAGACCAATATTCTGATAAAGTTAAAACGATAAGTCGGTCGATGAACACAAATGCAGGAGGACAATCATGTTGAAAATCCCTTTATCACTTCTCTACGCGTAGTGTTTCTTTACGGTGTCCCTCCAAGCGTATGCGTGGTTTTGTTGTCTTCTTTTGATTCATAGTTACTTGCATGAATGCATTTCTCTATTTGCATATATTACTGTTGTGACTATAAAAATAATATACGGAGGGTTGCACTGTTGTGAGTATTCATACTGCGCGTATGTGAATGAAGAGGAATTCATCTAGTTGGTTTGTTGAATCCCCATTATTGTTCGACAACATTCCTACTACATCCACTTTCAATACAAGATCCTCAATACTCTTTTCGACGTGGCTAAAATTTGAGAAGAACATAAGGAATCATTTGAAACAATGGTCCAAAAGACACTATCAATCTTCACCCGCATGTAACTACTAGTGGAACGATCCTGAGTGCATGGTATTGATGTCTATATTATCTCTGCAAGATGCCCCTCTACGTTGTCTGCCACCCCCTGTTGCTACCTACGTTGTCTGCCACCACCTGTTGCTACCTACTCACATCATCCTACCACTGGTGCATATTATCTCTCAGCGTGGTTGTTGTTTGCTTGTAACGACTCCCTCCAATTTTTTTAAAGAGAAAGGGAATTATAAAAAGATATGTATATTTTAAAGCAAAATGGGAACCCCTTTTGCTTTTAAAATTGGAGGAGAGTGGCTCTTTTATAACCAAAGGGTACCTGGGAATAAATTTAACTCTTTGGGCAAGCATAATAATAACAACATTAATGAATGCAAGTGACACATTTAGGAGGACACAAATTTGACGATATTTTCACTGACAAGACGTTAAAGACGTTTCATGACAAAGCTTTGACGAAGTGTCGAATGGGTCAAACGAAAGTGAATTTCACTAAATGAAATATGGGCGTGAACAATGCTTCAATGCGAACGCAATGATATAAAAATCGTGACATGAGGACATGCATGGTGAGAAACGACAAAACTCCAAGACACAACACCGATTCAACTATGACGACACACATGATGACACTTACTAGGAGAGGGTGAAGATCAAGTGATGACTCAAATAAAAAAAAGAGCATGGACATGAAGATGACATTGCTCTGGAGTGACAAAAACATAATGACAAGACGATGAAGTTTAATAATTTTGTCTGTGGGGTTATGTTCCAAACTTCGGAATCATGTCAATATTAAGCATCAACGCATATCATATTGCAATTTCAAATTATTTGTTATAATATTAACTTTTTTAATTTTTAACTCATCAAAATTATGAAGATTTAAAAATGATTTTTCTTAAAAGAAATCAAATATAAAAATAAAATTTTAAAACAAACCAAGTAATTCCTTACCTTTTTAAAAGTCATACAAACAAAAATTGATTTTAATAAATATTAATCATTATCATCATCATCAAAACAACATTCAAAAATTATAAAGAAATCACATAAAATAATAAAAATTCTATTAAAATATTCAACTAAATAATAAAATTTTAAAGTCAATAATTAACTAAATGAGATAAATAAAATAATATTTATTTAATTGAATAAATAGAATTAATTAAAAATTTATTATTAGAATGTAACTTGCCACTACAAAAGTTCATAAATATTATTCAGAAATCAAAACATTTAAAAATATTAACAATCAAAAGGTCTATTATATGCATCACAAGAGACTCCTTCGTTCTTATTCCCCTGCATTGTTCGTGATTTAACATCAAGTAAAGCATCATAAAAGTTTAATAGCTCTTCAAAATCTGTGTGTCTAATCACTATATACCAAATCCCCTTGCAACCACCATTTCTTTTGCATTAATACCCTCTGGTTGGCTACATGAAGTCATTGTAGAGACGACATTCTCAACCTTGCACTTTAGTTAGGGATGAATTTAAATATATCAGATTTTAGATGCGAAATTAAATGTATCAAGGACAATAGTATTTTAGCTTAAGAAGATCACTTATCCAAAAGACGCTTAAGAGAGGCTATGAAGATTATAAGAGATAATAATTATCTCAATAGAGATGATGTTCTTCATAAGAGATAATAATTATCTCAATAGAGATGATGGTTTGAAACTTAGTAAGTCGTGGTTCTCAATTCTAGGTTAGTTTTTTAGTTGTTTCCTCCCTCCATTATTTGTTTTTTGTTTTTCTTTCTTTCTTACTTATGTCTTCATTTGTCATGTTTTCCTTGTTTTCTTTCTTTTTCCCTTTTTCCTTATGCATCACAAGAGACTCCTTCGTTGAATGTGTTCTTATTCCCCTGCATTGCTCGTGATTTAACATCAAGTAAAGCATCATAAAAGTTTAATAGCTCTTCAAAATCTGTGTGTCTAATCACTATATACCAAATCCCCTTGCAACCACCATTTCTTTTGCATTAATACCCTCTGGTTGGCTACATGAAGTCACTGTAGAGACGACATTCTCAATTTTGCACTTTAGTTAGGGATGAATTTAAATATATCAGATTTTAGATGCAAAATTAAATGTATCGAGGACACTAGTATTTTAGCTTAAGAAGATCACTTATGCAAAAGATGCTTAAGAGAGGATATGAAGATTATAAGAGATAATAATTATCTCAATAGAGATGATGTTCTTCATAAGAGATAATAATTATCTCAATAGAGATGATGGTTTGAAACTTAGTAAGTCGTGGTTCTCAATTCTAGGTTAGTTTTTTAGTTGTTTCCTCTCTCCATTATTTGTTTTTTGTTTTTTTTTCTTTCTTACTTATGTCTTCATTTGTCATGTTTTCCTTGTTTTCTTTCTTTTTCCGTTTTTCCTTATGCATCACAAGAGACTCCTTCGTTGAATGTGTTCTTATTCCCCTTCATTGCTCGTGATTTAACATCAAGTAAAGCATCATAAAAGTTTAATAGCTCTTCAAAATGTGTGTGTCTAATCACTATATACCAAATCCCCTTGCAACCACCATTTCTTTTGCATTAATACCCTCTGGTTGGCTACATGAAGTCATTGTAGAGACGACATTCTCAACCTTGCACTTTAGTTAGGGATGAATTTAAATATATCAGATTTTATATGTGAAGTTAAATGTATCAAGGACACTAGTATTTTAGCTTAAGAAGATCACTTATCCAAAAGACGCTTAAGAGAGGCTATGAAGATTATAAGAGATAATAATTATCTCAATAGAGATGATGTTCTTCATAAGAGATAATAATTATCTCAATAGAGATGATGGTTTGAAACTTAGTAAGTCGTAGTTCTCAATTCTAGGTTAGTTTTTTAGTTGTTTTCTCTCTCCATTATTTGTTTTTTGTTTTTCTTTCTTACTTACTTATGTCTTCATTTGTCATGTTTTCCTTATTTTCTTTCTTTTTCTTTTTTTCCTTTTGTTGTTCCTTTATTATGTTTCTCTTTTTTCTTTCTGTTTTTCTTTATCATTATTTCTTTTTGGTTCTCTTTAGACTTTAGTTTTTTCTTTAATTTTTGGTTATATGGTTTTTTTTGTTTCTTTGCTCTCTTTCGAGTCCTTATTTTTCCCTTCGTCTTTATTTATTTCTTTTTTTTATTTTTTTTTTCTTCCCTTTTATTTCTATTAGTTTTCTTTGCATTTTATTTTTAAATTTATTTATTTTATTTTATTTTATTTTATTATTTTTTAATTTTTATTATGTTTGTTTTTGTTCATTCATATTACTTTTTACTCGAATCCTTACTACAAAATCATTATTTTTTACTTGTGAACCTCCTCCAAATAATTTTGTGCAAGTAGATACTTATTTTCCTTGCTTTTTGTTTTAAGGGTTTTTTTTTATTATTTTTCTATTTATGTCTTGGGTCATCTTCTGTCTTCATTGCATCCTTTTTTTCTGTGATCATGAAAATTATATCCTTCCTTTTCTTAATGATGAATAAAAATCTTCAACACAGTGAATGGGAAAGTCATTAATAATAATAACCATTGGACTTACAAAATGTGTACACATGGTAAATTTTAATCCTTTGTATAGATAGCATTGAAAAAATTAGAACTATATTTTTGTATCGACTACAAAAAATCCATGTTGGTTCATAAAATAAAATATTATGAAAAGTAATTAAAAAATAAACGTTTGTTTATAAAATAAAAACTTAAAACTTCAACCTGGATCTATCAATCAAAAGATATCAAATTTCTTGAGTTTAAATTTACACCTAAAGAAATTGGATCCCTCTCAGTGCTTGATAGATACGGGTTTAAGATGGATCTATGCTGGTGTAAACAGAAAATAAATACAATTGTTAAACAGTTGCCCATGACTCTTTGCCTTTAAGTTTTTTAAGTAAATACTCCTTTGCTTCATGAGCATACGGAACTGGTTTTCCTTCTCTTATTGGATTGCTGGTTTTCCATCTCTTCTTGGATTGTTGATTTTTGGAAGAGTTGACCAATTCACCCAACGTTGAGCCAGAGGAATCCCATATGGAGCAGAAAAGTCTGCAACAAACAATACAGTCTCCACTAACTACCTCCACAACATGCAAATATTTCAGATCTTCAACACATAAAAATAAGCATTTGTGCTCTACTTCACATCAAGAGAATTTAGTAATAAAAATTAAACACAAACTTTAAGTAAAATGTCTTTGACTCTTCTCCATTTTATGAATAGAGTACCCAGCTACTGAAATAAGGACAAACCTTTCCAATCAACATGTCCTCACGAATTGTTTTTGAAACAGAAGGGGGTGGAACATAATTAATGGCTTTTGGCATCCTCCTCCATCATATCAGGAAAAAAAATTAAGTTTCCATTTTATTTTTTTAAGATGCACATCTGGTGTAGTGTAGTGGTATCATAGTACCCTCAACGGGACTGACCCGGGTTCGATTCCTCCGGGATAGTACAAAGTTAAGGGGGCATTCTGTAATTTTCAAAAGCTTTTACACTATTTTTTCACTTAGTTTCTGAAGAGAATTACATTCAGTTTAGCTTCACCCTTTTTAACTGGGAAGAGAAAACTTCAATGGGATAGTACAAAGTTAAGGGGGCATTCTGTAATTTTCAAAAGCTTTTACACCATTTTTTCACTTAGTTTTTGAAGAGAATTACATTCAGTTTAGCTTCACCCTTTTTAACTGGGAAGAGAAAACTTCAATGGGATAGTACAAAGTTAAGGGGGCATTCTGTAATTTTCAAAAGCTTTTACAGCATTTTTTCACTCAGTTTCTGAAGAGAATTACATTCTAACTGATTTTAGATTTCATGTAATGCTTGGTGATAGATTTGGAATCAAGGATTTACTACAATGCACTGTCCGATTAAAACTTTAAACATTCAATACTCCATACAAATCACAAAATCAATATCATGGAGACTTACCATTTTAACATGTAAGAAATGGAGCCCAATATACTAGTCTACATTACACCAAGAAATCATAGAATTTTCTATCAACACAGAACAAAATTCATAAATTTAGCAGCCAGATTAGACCCCATACATTAACAATTACATAATTTGGTTCTAAACAAAGATCCAAAATGTCCTACGAAAATATCTATGATCTTGATTTCAATACAGAAATTGTTGCAAAAGTTTATCCTGAAACAGAAACCAACACACATAACTCATAATGCCAGTTGGGTTTTATTTGACGAATAGAATACCCAAAATCATTTAAGAAAAAATGACAAGTCATGAAATGAACAAGATGGTATTGAGGCTTTTAAGACGTAGTGAACAAGATGGCTTTTGCAGGATTATGTCACTGTTTTAAGAAATCACAGCATTTTATAATTGATACCATCACGGAACAAAATCCATAAAATAAGCAGCCAATTTCCACCCATTAACAATTACATAATTCTAGTTAATATAAATGGGAATGTAAATTATACAATTAAAAAATTTATTGTTAAATAATGTTTTGGAGAGATGTTGAAGAGATGTTGTGATTTTTTTTTAATTCAAAGTTATTAGGGTTGAAATTAATTATTAGGTGATACTTTTTAGTTTAAATTTTAAATGTTAAGTAATTTGAAGTGATATTTTTTAATTTAAATTTTAAACATTAAGTGATTTTTTTAGGATTCAAGGTTATTTTGGATTAAATTATTTTTTATTATAGTTAAAATTGTAATCATATATATATAACCTTATCTTTATTTCAAAACCAAATTACATTGATGCAGAAAGCAGGTCTGTAATTTCTTGCACAAAATCCAAATCAGTTCTTACATTATATAACCCGTTGCATTTTAACATTAAAAAAAAATGTTGTAATTACTGTCCACTGGTGATCTCAGCCTATAATTATAATGCTGACTGTAATTACTGTCCATCACCAGTGATCTCAGCTTATAATAAATCTGAGTATTATATCCTGTTGTAGTAATCATACAAATTGTTAATGAATTAATAATTTTAATAATTTTTAATATTCAAATTATGTAATTTTAACAACTAACATCTATTATTACAATAATTCTTAAATCTTTATCTTTATTATTACAAAATTCTGTAATATCAATAACTAATATTTACAATTATAATACTTCTTTTAATGTTTTTACAAAATTTTAAATTATAAAAAAAAACCTAAATCATAATATACTTACTACTATTTTTATCATTAATACATAATGGTAGTAAAATATCAATAACAATTAAATTCCACATAGTGGTTCCTAACCGTTATGGCATGGCCAGAAGCCAAACCGTCAGGTTTGGTTGGTTTGGTTTACTGTGGCATGTATCTTAGGCAGTTACTATTGGGGTTGTTTAAAAATTTTGGTTTTTTATTTTTAAATTTTTTTTCAGGAATTTAATATAAAATTATTATTTAAATTGTTAATTTTTATTATTTAAATAGTATTTTTTATAGTAAAAATGGTTTTAGGTTCTTAACTATTTTTGAGATATCTGAACCATCTAATTCTAATTGCAATTTCAAAATATTCAATTAAATTTACATTAAAAAAACAAATAATAATAATAATAGAAACCCTAAAGAATTTAGAATGGATGAATTTGGATAAAAACAAAATTCAGAGTCAAGCATCAAATTCAAATTGCAACAAACTCATTTCCAGGACATATATACACAGCCAGATTTATCCATGTAGTTGAAGTTAACAGGGAGAGATATACACAGCCAGATTTATCTATGTACACAACAACAAAAATATACAACAAAATGAAAGCTGACCGTTTATGAAATTGATGAACAGTTTCAACTAAATAACAAGTGAAATATCCGACTTGTCTGCAACACAACGTAGTTAAAATGGCAAGGCTCTGTATACTAAGGCCACCATATATTGTCTACTTCGAAGGCACGTATCGTAAAACACGAATAAGACTCGAAGCTACACAAATCCGTTTGTCCCCAAAAGTCCAAGCTTCTCTCCAACGTTTTACCTTCCCCACTCCAAACTTCAACAATCCTCTCAATTGATCGCCGAACCACTGCTGGCCGAATCACTGAAATGCAGCCACTCTTATTCATAGCAAATTTTGGCAGGAAGTTGTTTATTCTGTATTCCCGGCCAAACATTTTCAGTAAAGACCATCCCTCTCCTTCTTCATCTATATTAAGTTTCCATAAACATAACCCTACTTCATCAACTACAACAATATAACCTTCAAAGCCAGTAAGACGTATTTCGTAATTCATTGCAGCATATATGTACTCCGGCCCCTTGATTGTCCTCCATTGACGTTCATATTCCACATCCAGGGAAACTACACTCACGCTCTCGCCACCGGAGTTTCGATCACTCAACCAATAAAATTTTCGATTTAAATATACCCCTTCACCTTCTGGCCGAACAAATTCGTGCCCGCTACTGCGAAATTGAGTCCATTCATTTGTGTTGGAGTCATATATCTCCATTAACATATCCCTGTCTGGAGTAGAATTCGTTCCTATGATAAGCTGACAACAGCACCGGATACAAGGGTCGAAAGTTAAACCAATGAAATCCCACCTAGTAAGTTCAAGGGGCTTCGAAAGTTCTATCCACGTTCTAGTCACAGGATTGCATATGTACATAGGGATATCACTGCACAAATTTTCATCAAGCCAATTAGAATTTCTATCAAGTGTAGAACATCAAAGCAGGCTTCTGCAACTGGTCACAACTTGAGCAGGTCTTGGAAGGAAATCCAGAGCCAGTCTGTAGAATTTATAGCTGCTGTCAACCCCAATCCACAAGTCGTTGAGACTAGTCCATCTTGACTGTTTATATGAGTGATCCAGCTTGTGCACAATAAGAAATGCGGGAGTGCTACAAAAGACTAAGTTGGCCGTTAACGCTTTGAACTCTGAGGACTGAAAAGCTTCATTCCACCTTTTACACACTGCGCGAAACCTCAAGATGGATTTGAGAGGCAGTCTACCCAAAATTTGAAACAACAAATCTTCCGACAATCTCGTCCATATGTCTTCTTCCATTTCCTGCATCTTGTTTGTAATTAGTTTGGACTGCAGCCTGCTGAATGCATATTGTATCCGTGCTAGCGATTACAGTAGAGAAATCACAGATGCAAAATCTGAGAATAGAGTTCCCCTAATGGTGGTAATATTTATTTCTCATCTGCCAATCAAACTCAACTTCATTGCAATTTATGTAGTTCAGTGGCTGCAGTTATTATAAAATTGAAGTAGGATTTTAATCACACTGCGCTAATTAACTTCTCTAAGGTTTCACATAGGCGATTCTAACTGAAATTAATGCATTGTACTTTCAAAGTCCATTCCCCACTTATGATATCTGTTAAATCTTTTTTAATTAGTAATTATGCTCTTTGGAATAAGTGTAGTATTTCATTGCATTTAATTTTGATGAGTCTCTTGCTATTTAACTTTCTTTATTTATTCGTACGTTGACTGCGTCCTTAACCTAATGAAACGTGTGAATCAAATACAAATTATCTTATGCCACCTTTCATTCAGTTTAATTACATGTAACGTATTATCTTTCAATATCGTATGCCACCTTTCATTCAGTTAATTACATGTAACGTATTATCTTTCAAGCCAAGTTTTTTAGTAAGGAGGTATAGTCATTCCAGGTCGTTCTCACATTTTAAGATTAAGGCGAGGTTTTTACTTCAATAGGTGGAGTCCCTGTTTTAGTTGTTTTAGTTGCATCGTGTGGTAAATAAATAATGATATACGTTTAAATAAATAAATAAAAAGTTATATTGATTTGATTTTAAATTTAGATAAATTAAGGATAGAGAGAATCAAATATTTTGAGTTGTAATTTTTTTATTAATGTGTAAAAAAAATAAGATTAAAAAAATAATTACAATTCAAGCAAAATTGGATCCCTCCTAGTATCAAGTGCTTGTTTTGGTTTTTACTATTCATATTTAAATAATAAAGAGTAGTGAGAGAAAGAGGAAATAAATTATAATTAAAGGTTAAATGTTTTTATATTTATATAGATAACCTTTAATTAAAATTTATTTCCTCTTTCTCTCACTACTATTTATTATTTTTAAATATGAGTAGTAAAAACCAAAATAAATTATGTGTTTTTATATTTATATTGATAACTTATGATTTGCTATTTTTATATTTATATTGACAACTTATGATTTGTTATATTTATGTTGATAAGTTAGGCTAACAACACAACCTCAAAATCATTAGTGGATCCTCTTTTGATATAAATGATATTGTGATTCTTGTTAGATATTTGTACCAATTTTTAGATGTTTGTAAACACACATCAAACATTTAGCTAATGATTATTAAAATTAAATAAATTACATGCCAGCTTAATGTTTTTTTATCATAATAATATCTTAGAATAAGATGGCATGGGATGGGATGGAAAGGCTTCAAATAGAGAAAACTATTGCACGGGTGTTCAAGACAGCATTGCACCTACAGCACTTAGACCCTTGCCAATTGACCAAAGTGGGAAGCAAAAATTTTATGATAAAGGCGTTCTTCGGTAATATTATCATGACTCTCGAAGTCATGTGCGGTCGCAATACCAAACCAAATACGACGACTAGTGGGGTCCTAGGCCAAGCCTTGGCTGAACTTTGGAAATCTTGATGCCATAACGCTTTTCAAATCCTCCTAACCATTATCCTACTGCAATAATTCTTTCCATCTTGCCAGGAAGAACACCCATGTATAAATATATTAGAATTGATTTTGATCACAAGATAAATTTCAATAGTGCTATATTTATCATTGTGAGGCTTGGGGTTGGTATATGTGGGGAAATTTAGACGAAAATTGAGCACATCCATACTTTATAATAAATAACCTTCAAATGAAGTGCAATACACCCTATCCTAACATATCCTATCCTCATTTTAGTAATTAGGCTTCCTCCCATTAATAGTAAAATTATGAGGACTTGTACAAATGTAAGCTAATTAGCATGGAGAGTGAAAAGCCTTATATCGCTACTTCAAACATAATTTACATTCATTCAAGGTTCAAGGAGGCCAAAATTCTAAAGACATAGTAGTTTTCCGGTTGCAACAACATTGGGGGATATTTACTACAAGGTAATGCTCTCCAAGGTATCAACAATTTTAAAAGCATAATTAAGTTTAAAAATAAAATGTGAAGTGATAGGAAGATTGAGAATAAGAGAGTTTAATTACTAAAAAGAAATCATTAACCCAAATTAGAAAATGAAACAATCTCTTTATTATTTTATTTTTTTAACTAAAACCTATAGCAATTGTATTAAAAAAAAATTTGTACATGTAACATCCATCATTTCCCTATTCTTTTGTAACTGAAAATGTAACTATGTACTGGTTTCTCATGAGGAGCTCAAGGCCAAGGCCCCACCAGTAAACATTTTAAGTGTTGTTATTTTATTTCCTAAATTATAATTGTTGATTATAGACTTAGGGGACTGAAGGTTGTGACGCAACTAAACGATGGGCCAAGAATCCACTAGGGAAGAGAGATCAACCGGCTAGGAAGCCATGAGAATTAGGAATATTGATGACGAATGTCATCTTGGAGCCAGTAAGCATTTAAAGAAAAGTAACAGGTTACTTGATACTCTTCCTCGGGACTCAAGCATCGTCTTAAGTTATGTAGATCCTAAGTCAATGGTCTATCCAAGTAGAAATGCTAAAGAAAATAGTATCTGCCACAAGTGTCTAATTGAGATGTTATGGCCTATGCATTAGCATAAAAACCAACTATTATTAGATGAGCCTAAGTTAAAATAAGAGATCATTTTGTCATAAATATTTAGGTTGTTCTAGCAAGATATCATGAAATTATCATTAAAATATTTATTAGGCAAGAAGTCAAGGCTTATCACCTTAAGTATAGGAAGGAAGAAAGATAAATTCGTGGATAATTTCATGGAGATTATCTATATTAGTTATTTATAAGATTTTTGTTTATATATATATATATATATATATATATTGGTATCCTTAATCATGGTCAAATGAAAATCAAAATACAATTACAAGGTGGGGGCACAAATCCTCTTAAATCAAGCTTGTTTACAAGGGACATTGTTGGCCCCTCTCTCAAGAGAAGAGACCGGGCCATCCTTAGAAATATTCTACCTACCACTAGGCATAAATTAGTCCTATCCTTGTGGATGTCCCATCTCCATTTGGCGAAGGGATCTTTCCTAATCTAGGAGAACTCTCTAGCGTTGAAGTATATTTACACACACACACACATATATATATACATACATGGTCACAACCAGAGGGGGGGACAGGATGTAGGAGTCTGTATTTGGTAGGCCATCGTTGATAGAGTTACTTTTGAAGTGGATCTCTGCACATCATCGATCTCTACTCTTGCTTATGTATTTGAAGTTTGTGATGCGATCTTTGCACATCATCGATATATAATCTTGCTTATGTATTTGAAGTTTGTGATGTGATCTCTGCACATGATCGATCTCTGCTCTTGCTTATGTATTTGAAGTTTGTGATGAGATCCCTGCATTCTTATTCGATCTCAGCTAAATCGCTATATTAAGACCTCTGCATTTATGTGAAATCTGTATAAGATTTTGGATTAGAGTCTTTGCTTGGTAAGTTCTCATTAGGATAAACTATCGTTGCACTAAGAGACACGATCTCTGCAATTGTGATTCGATCTCTACATTTATGACTTGATATAGATCATTGTGATCTCTACGTTAAGAGATGTGATCTCGGCATTTTGGTCTTATTTGATAAATGGTGTCATGCTTGTTTAGTACATAGTAGCATAATTCGAGTACGAATACGGATACGGATACGATTCGATACAGAAAAAAAAATACGTAATAAAAAAATCCAATACGGATAAAATATGGAAGTAAACTTAATATATGTAATACTTTTAATCAAATATATAAACCAAATTAGCATAAATGTACATTAAAAACCATTAGTTTTTATAAGAAAGTAATAAATTGAATGTTATTTATATTTTATAGTTATTAAATAATTAAAATTTGGTCTTTTAAAATTGGTTTTTAAAATTTACTTTTTCATTAGTAAGAATCTATATCTGTATCATATCTATACCGAATATTCGACGAATTCGAATTGCTCTGAATTTCCGTACGGGAAATGCCAATACGGTCGAATTATGCTACTATGGTTTAGTAGAGGACTGTTGTGTGTAGAAATGGGAAAGGACGGCTTCTAAAGAAGCTCGATCCCAAATCGATAGTAACCTATGGTTGTTCTATGCAATCTACTAGGGAACATTTACATATATTGATCTTGGGTGTTTGCGTGAAGGGGGAGAGGACAACTCTGTGGAGCCAGATCCCTGCTCAGTCCTTTTTCATGTTTGATAATGTTGAGCATGACGGTTTTGTAGAGTGGCTCCTTGCTCATCTCATATCATATGATAGAGTTGTGTATTTATTTTGTATGTAATAGCGATTTGTGTGGACAACGATCTATGCAGCAATCTATGCCTTTAGATACAAGGGTTGAGCAGTGTATATTTATATATAATATATTCCAATGTTAATTAATCTCATTTGGGCACAACCCCCTTTCCCTTCCATTGTGCTTAAATTCCCATAGTGGCTCGTTGTAAGGAGGTAAATGATTTGCATATAGGTGTTAGTTGCGGTTGGAGGAAGGATGCAACCCTTTTACCTCTTTCATTGTCTTGGAATTTGTACATAGATATTTGTTATATTTACAGTATAGATTCTATATATAAATATATGTGTAAAAGAGAAGGAAACAAGAGCTCAGCCTTTATTTTGATTGTTGGGTAGTTATACCTATGTGTTATTACTATTAGAGTAATCAAAGAAGGGCATAGCCCTAGGTTTATTTCCATTGTTTATACTTTTATTAGTATAAATATTATACATGTATTTGGTGAATAAAATGTGTAACCCAAACACCCTTAGCATTTGCTAGTGATAAGGGTGAGCACATTATGTGTAGACTTAGTGAGGAAAGGGCATAGCCAAGTACCGTCAAATAGGTTTACTATAACTACCTATACAAGATATATATATATATATATATATATATGCGCTTAGGTGTATCATTAAGGGCATAAGTCTTAGTTTATTGTGATATAAGAATGGGAGGGTTCCCTATTGAAGTGGTTCTTTCACCCTAGTGGATTCATTCCCTGCTCAGGGGTGGCTTCTCGGTGACTGTAATATACACCGGACAGAGAGCCAAATGGTTGGGATGAAAGTTGCGGTCATACCTTCAGTCGCATGAGTCCAATTGATCAGATAAGTATTATCCTTGTTGTATTGCTTTAAAGTTTATAAATTTGTATATATGTTCATCATGGGTTGTTTTGTTAGTCGATATTCACTCACATGTGTGGATGTTATGATGCATTTGATTATGATAATAAATGGAAGCATATTGCTATCTAGTGATCCAGGTGGATATTAGTGGCCACACACCTATTCCACTTGGGGCCCCAACATTGTTCTTTCAGTTTCCTTAATTATAGCACAGCTTACTATTTTTAGAAGTTTTTCGGGGTCCTAAACTTTCGAAGTCGTTTTGAGGCCCTAAACGACGTTTTTTGGAGATATGCATCAAAGACTTGATATTTGTTGTGATCAGTGTATTCCTCGGATAGATCTTTCCAATGAGGTATCATGTGCGTCAAACGGAGATCGTATGCCAAAGTTACGACGCCGGGAAATTGATGTACCAATTTACCCCAACGGGGCCCAGAGTTTGGCATTTTCATCTCCTAGGGTTAGGTTTTTGGATGTTTAGGGTTTTCCTTTGTTTCTCAATAATAGATAGGCTTCGAGCCCCATTGTAACAGAGAGTTCAGAGGTCGGTGGTCGCCACATCTCTTCTCAGAGATAAGCTACCAACGCCCTAGCTAGTTTATTTCCATTCTGTTTGTAAGCATATTTCTGTTATGTGATATTAATGAAATGGAGTCTTATTTCTGCTGCATCTCTGCGTTTATGTGTATTTCTGTAATTCCTTGCGTTCCTTCATAAGTCCGAATCAGTAGTATCAGAGCGGGTCTGCTCGTTCTCGATCCTTCTTTGCATGTCCCCAACGAGGTCGGGGTATAAGGAGTTAGGGCTCGACCTGGTTGAACCCTTGCAAGATCAGTCTCGCAAACCCCGACGGCCACCCATGGCGGACGAAAAGAAAGACGAGGGAGCAGGAGATCCTATCAAAATATTGCTTGAGGAGGCCCTCGAGAAACAAAGGAACACGATGATGCATAACTTTGCCCAGATCCTTCAACAACTTCCCAGTAGCAGCCATTCTGGAGGCGCAACCCCTTTTAAGGTACAAGTAAACTTTGACATTCCCATATTTGAAGGCCAAATAGATGCAGACATCGTAGATAGATGGTTGAATCTGTTAGAAGGGTACTTCTCGGTGCATGAATTTTCCAACCGAGAAAGGATCACTTTTGCACTCCTGAAAGCCGCCCCCCATGTCAACGACTGGATGACGACTGGTGGGAAACCTACTACGAGCAGACGGACGAGAGGGCATCCTCTCTGTTTTCAGCCGCACCCACTTGGAATTCTTTCCAAGACGCCATCAAGGAACAATATTATCCCGTGGGAAGCTATGAGGACAAGTACATACAATGGACTACGCTGCTGCAGCAAAGAGATCAAGATGTGCATGAGCTAACGAATCTATTCCATAACTTGCGCACAAAATTGGGTATCAAAGATTCGGAGAAACATTTGGTGCTGAAGTACCACAGTTGTCTGCACTAATACATTCAGGAGGAAATGGAGTTCCTCGACATCTCCTCGCTTGGCGCAGCATATCGGTTTGCTGCCAAGATTGAGGAAAATTTCAAACAGAAAAAGCGAGACTTTGGATCTGTGAATCAGAAGCAAGGGAAAGGTGCCCCCAAACCGCGGAACAAAGAACAAAGCCAAGGCGGGGCGGCCCAGGATAACCCACCAAAATCGAAAGCAAAGAACAACACTGTGAAGCCAAAGAAGGACACGGGAAAGTGGTGTGAGTTTCATAAGAGCTCCACACACAACAAAAGTGAGTGTCGGGCCAAGCAGTCACTAGTGGCAGAGCTGAAGGCTTTTGAATCGGATGCATGCTCTGACTCCGAACTAGAACTCGAAAGGGGCAATGACAGGGGGAAGCAGATTATCGATGCGGATCCCAATGCCACTATTGCCACCACAAAGGTCTAGAAGGAGGAACCGGAAGATCCAGAGGAGGGGGAGCGCCTCTTCCATTCCTAGATGTGGGTAAAGGGTTCCCCGCTGCAGTTCATTGTCGACAGCGGGAGCCAAAAGAACCTCATTTCAGCAGAAGTTGTGAAGCGGTTGGGCTTGCCGACCACAGTACACCCACAACCATACACCATTGGGTGGCTTCACCAAGGACAGGATCTCCGCGTCAGCCAGCAGTGTCACCTTCCCTACAGCATCAATCCCTTCACGGATGAGGTATTATGTGACATTTCTCCTCTTGATGTTTTAGATGTATTATTAGGCCAACCATACTTGTGGAAGCGACATGTTGTGTATGAGTCCTGGCCTCGCGTTGTTATTGTTACTTTGGGAAATAAGTTGTATAGGATACCGGAGGTAGCCCCGCCTGCCACCATCTCTTTGGTTACTGCAAAACAATGCAGTAAGCTCATTTCCAAAACGGGGAAATTCATTTTCCTGGTAATCCACCCTCAGGGAAAGAATAAGATTGTGGCCACGACCTCTAAACAGAGCTCCTCCACCCGAAAACAAGAGATGGACAAGGTCGTGGAGGAGTACGGGGACATCTTCACCTCACCCGCAGGGGTGCCTCTGCACTGTCATGTCAAGCACCCCATCGATCTGACCCCAGGTGCGCCTCTTCCCAATGGACTAATCTATCGATGCTCTGTTTTGGAGAATGACGAAATCAAGAGGCATATTCAGGAGTTGTTGCAGAAAGGGCACATCCAACCAAGTTCATCGCCCTGTGGGAGCCCGATCGTGTTGGTGCAGAGGAAGGATGGGACTTGGAGACTATGTATTGACTATCGGGCGTTGAATACGATCACTGTCCGGAATAGATACGAGTGATTCCATGAAGATGGGTAATTCTTTTTGGCCAAATATGACGGTGAAAAACAGAAATTTTACCCATGTATTAAATTGAAGCCCTCGAAACTCATACTTGCCACATGAATTTTGACATGCGGTTGAAAAACGAAATGTAGATAATTATGTTGGCTTTCCAATGATATTTTTTTCAAAATATACCAATGCCATATATTGTGTCGAATTTTCATTTAATGAAACGTGTGTACTTAAAAATTTGAAGAGCAATTAACAAGTAGTTTGTGTGCGTGCACAATAAATTAATGTTAAAGTAATAATTTTAAAAAATGAAATATGTGAACATGATCTAGACAGAGTGCACTGGGGCTTACATATTTTTCTTTTAATTTTTCTCGAAAAATTATATTTATTATTATTTTTCGAAACTTACCAATGAATATTTAAGTCGCATTTTGCACACATGTGTGTGCGTGCACGAAATCTTTTGATTTTTTACATAATTTGCAAAACTAAAAATACCCTTTTAAAGAGGACGCGTTTATCTGGGGCTTTTGTATTTTTTCAAATTTTTTGGATGTGTATTTTGAATGTTGTGGATTTATCTTTGAGCTCAATCGAAGTTGTCAGCATGGTTTTTTAGGGCAAGTTTTAGTAGAAATTTAAAAACAACAGACATATGAAAATAAAAATTCATAAATTTTATATATCTGGATAGAGGATTCGTTGACGAATCCAATGGTATCAAGTCCGCTCACGAATCCAATGGTATCAAGTCCGCTCATTAATGAGCATTTAATGACATGGTTTAACTCTGTGGAAGGCAGACAAAACTTTCATTCTGTAGTGAAAAGGGCTCTCGGCCTGTTTTTTAAGCTCTCGATCGAGATAAATACCTCGATCGAGGGTCTAACAACACCTCGATCGAGGGTTTAACAAGACCTCGATCGAGGTATTTTAAAACCCTCAATCGAGGGCCTAAAATGAGCCTTTTTATGTTTTTAAAAAGCTAGATCGAGGTTTTGCGAGCTTTTCAAAAGCTTGATCGAGGGTTTTTAAACCCTCGATCGAGGTATTTTAAAACCCTCGATCGAGCTTTTAAAACCCTCTATCGAGGTATTTTAAAACCCTCGATCGAGCTTTTAAAACCCTCAATCGAGCTTTTAAAACCTCGATCGAGGGTTCGAGAAACAATTTTTTTAGCTTCCATTCGCCAAAAATGGTGAACCACCTTCGTGGAATCACCCATACCCAATCCCACGTATTGATGACCTTCAGACCAAATCAGGGGGGGGGGATATTTCAGTAAGATCGACTTGAAGTCCGGGTATCACCAGGTACCAATTAACCCCTCCGATGTGTGAAAGACTGCCTTCAAAGCCAAGGAGGGCCTTTTCGAATGGTTGGTCATGCCTTTCGGGCTAACAAATGCTCCCGCAACCTTCATGAGGATGATGGACGACATCTTGTGGCCATTCACCAGCTCATTTGTATTAGTGTACTTGGATGACATCCTGATCTTCAGTCAAACTTGGGAGGAGCACCTCCACCACATCCGACGGGTCCTCCAAACACTGCGGCAACACAAGTTGTGTGCCACTATGGAGAAGTGCACTTTTGGCATGACCCAGGTTCAGTATATGGGATACATTATTGATGAGCGAGGGGTGCATGTGGATCCGTCCAAGATCCAAGTCATTCGGGATTGACCAGCCCCTACCACTCTAACAGAACTCCGCAGCTTTCTGGGTCTTGCCAATTTCTACCGCAGGTTCGTGTTGGGATTCTCTCATGTCACTTGGCCCTTGAGCCAAGTCACCAAGGGAGGAGAGAAAGCAAAATTCTTTTGGTCTAAATCTCAATAGGAGGCATTCGTCGAGTTGAAACATCGCCTCTGCTCTGCCCCAGTGCTCACATTACCAAACTTGCAACAACCATTTGAGATTGAGACAAATGCCTCAGACTATGCTATTGGGGCAGTTCTTACTCAACAGGGACATCCAGTGGCATATCAAAGTGAGACACTCTCTGACACAATCCATAAGTATCCCACTTATGACAAGGAGATGTATTCCATTGTGCAGGCTTCCGACAATGGAAGCAATACATTTTGGGGAAGGAAATAGTCATCCACACAGACCACCGACCCCTGCAGTTCATGCAAACACCAGGGAAGTTGCAAAACGATCGCCATCAGAAGTGGTCCACATATCTGCAACAGTTTCATTTGAATATCAAGTACAAGAAGGGAAGCACCAATAATGTTGCAGACTGCCTCAGCCGACCACCGATCGTGGTGCTAACCACCATGCTCAACTCTTGTGGGCACGACACTTCTAATTGGCCACTTCTCTACAAGAGCGATCCAGAATTTGGCCACACATGCAAGACGCTCTTGGAGGGTAAGCAAGTTCCCAATTTTCACCTCCAGGATGGACTGTTATGTCATCTGGGACACCTTTGTGTTCCTTCAAGCAAGCGCGCCAAGATGATTTGGGAATCCCACTACAGTCGGGTCGCTGGGCATTTTGGGGTTGAGAAAACAGTGGCAGTACTGCAGAAGTATTTCTATTGGCCAAACCTTCGAATGGATGTCGGGAAGTACATCAAATCCTGCACTGCCTGTGCCATTTCCAAACCGACCATTAAGAAGCAAGGCCTCTACACTTTGCTGCCTACCCCTAGTCGACCTTGGGAATCCATCTCCATGGATTACATGTCAGGCCTTCCTTCTATTAAGCATGGCAACAACTGTGTTTTCGTGGTCGTCGACAGATTCTTGAAGATGGCCATTATGGTGGCCTGTAAGAAGAATATCACAGCAGAAACCACTGCTAAACTCTTCTTTGAACGAGTGTGGGTACACTTTGGGATCCCACAGTCTATCATCTCAGATCGGGACAGCAGGTTCCTCAGTACATTTTGGTCCAGCCTTTGGTCAATGTTGGACACCAAGCTCACCAAGTCCACATCTTTCCATCCCCAAACTGATGGCCAGACAAAGGTCGTCAACAAGATGATCATACACATTTTGCGCATGTACAACTCAAAGCATCCCTGCATATGGATGAGAGCCTCCCCTATGTACAACACAGCTATAACCGAGCTCTCCACAGCTCAACCGGCCACAACCCCTTTCAGGTGGGCTTGGGATTCCAGCCACTATGTCCCATTGACGTAGCCATGCCATTTGCGGTCACTCAGGCCAATTTGGCTCATGTCCAATCAGAAGATGACAAGGAAAACAACTTCATCAAACGCATTCAGCACATCCGCCAACGGGTTCATGACATATTGGACAGAACCAATGCCAAATACAAGCAGCGACATGATCAGCATTGGGTGCCACACAACTATCAGGTGGGTGACAAAGTGTGGCTACATTTGCAGAAGGAGCGCCTCGCTGGACCCTACCGTAAGCTTCGCCCGCTCCGCTATGGGCCATACACTATCACCAAGGCTGTAGGGGAAAATGCCTTCGAGCTCAGTATTCCACCATTCCTTGGTTTGCACCCAGTGTTCAACGTGGATCGCCTTCGGCCCTACTTTCCACCTCTACTGGACATCTCCGATATTGCAGAACAACTCACAGCAACAGAGTTAAACCCAGACTGTAGGGAATAGGCCACCACAGATTGTATCATGGACATGCAAATAAAGAACACTCGCCAGCAAAAGATCCAATTGTATCGGGTTGTCAAAGCTGGCCAACTCCTGCACCAAGGCAAGTGGCTCACCAGGAACCAAGTTCAGCAGAAGTTTCCTCATCTCATGGAGGAACTCCACGCAATGGGGACCATTGCTTCTTAAGGGGGGAGGAATGATCCAGGTGGATATTGGTGGCCACCCACCTATTCCACTTGGGGCCCCAACATTGTTCTTTCAGTTCTTTCAGTTTCCTTAATTATAGCACAACTTACAATTTTTAGCAGTTTTTTCGGGGTCCTAAACTTCCGGAGCTGTTTTGAGGCCCTAAATGACGTTTTTTTGGAGATATGAGTCAAAGAATCAATATTTATTGGTATCAGTGTAGTCCTCGGATAGATCTTTCCAATGAGGTATCATGTGCGTCAAACGGAGATCGTATGCCAAAGTTACAATGTCGGGAAATTGATGTACCAATTTACCCCAACGGGGCCCATAGTTTGGCATTTTCATCTCCTAGGGTTAGGTTTTTGGATGTTTAGGGTTTTCCTTTGTTTCTCAATAATAGATAGGCTTCGAGCCCCATTGTAACAGAGAGTTCAGAGGTCGGTGGTCGCCACATCTCTTCTCAGAGATAAGCTACCAACGCCCTAGCTAGTTTATTTCCATTCTGTTTGTCAGCATATTTCTGTTATGTGATATTAAGGAAATGAAGTCTTATTTATGCTGCATCTCTGCGTTTATGTGTATTTTTGTAATTCCTTGTGTTCCTTCATAAGTCTGGATCATCTAGTTGGCTTACGGGAGTAGCATAATATAAATGTGTGTAATTTACTTTTAAAAGATGTATCTCTATATCTAGTTGATTGATGCCATAGACATAATGATTTGTTGTACAATTATAATAAAGTGAATGATGAAATCCACGTGAAGGGAATGTGTATGATGGGGTAGTACCTTGTAGTGGTAAGGATTATAATTTGAAGTTAAATGATAGCTAATGCATGGTTCATCATAAAAAGAATTTGATTACGTTGACATGTGTTATATTCTTATGATAATGTCTAGACTAACCTTATGTGGTAAGTAACGGAGGGTTGCGTTGAAGTTGAATAAGTTGTTAAGAAAGCCTTGATGAATTACTATAAGACCCTTATGTGAACATTAAACCTATGTAGGTGTTGCTTTTATATTCCCTTGAGGATTCACTTGAAAAGTAATTACTCTTTCATATTATGCCATTAATGAACTTGGATTCAAAGAATAACAACGTTATATTCTTCTATTGCCTGGTTGAATAATTAGTTAAAGGACAACATTGAACATATTTTAATTAGAGCAAGTTAAACATATCTATATGCATGAAATGAAAATGTCTAGTTATGATTACAGGACTAACATATATGTTTGTTGGATGTTCAAAAGGAAAAAAAATTGCACCCCATTTCCTCAAAAAATTATCGAGGATATTGGGTATGTTACAAAGTGGTATTAGAGCTGAAGTTACATCACTCGAGCCTATTTGGGCTTACAATGAAGTAAGAAGTTATGAATTTTGTTGAACTAACAAATTGAATTGTTTGTATAGAAGGAACGAATGAAGGAGCGAAGAAGATGAATTAAATCTTCAAGTTCTCCATGAGGTAACCAATGAGATAGAGAGATTAGATGCGATGACGAAATGGTTTATTGCATTGCCAAAACAATTGGTTGGATCGAAATCGGTAAGTTTTCAAGTAATACCTTCAGTTTGTTTTAATTTCAAAGTATTACATTTACATACTGAAAAATAGGAAGTTAGGTTATAAAAAATTTCAGGAAGAAATGTAGATTTGTTTCTATAGATACATATAGACAAAAATGTTTTATCAATAAGACCATAATCTTACGACTTTTTGCGCAAGATTAAAACGTTTGAACGAGTGAATAGAGTAAACTTAGCACTATTGGAAGATTGTAAAATTATAAAGTTGATAAATTACTATACTCCATGAGAAAATCATAGTTTATGTAAGGGAACAATAAATTTTTATGTACTAACATTGCAGGACTATGTCCATGATTTACGACTGATGGAAATAATAATTAAAAAAAATGGAATGTTGATTATAATCCATCGTATATGGATATTAGAGTTAAAACACTCAGGAGTGAGTGATGTGTTTTAAACATCATATTATATTTGTTTAATTATAAGATTGTATGGAGGAACCTGCAACAATTAATTGATAAAATGTACAATATATGAGATGACAGAATATTTTTATTGATCGCAGGCCACTTCGAGGGGGAAACCTCCTTTGAGCAAGATCAATACAAATAACTTCACGGTGCCTTCATTGGCCTCTACACAAACTTATATACTAAGTCTAGGCGCCAATACTATGGGTCAATACCATGGGCCAATACAAACTATGGATCAACAATTACTACGGGACGACTTACAAAGCTTATGCGCCCAACAACAATAACACAAACTATGGATCAACAAATACTACGGGACGACTTACAAAGCATATGCGTCCAACAACAATATACTAACAAAGTAAAGAGAAGGGTTGACATGGGTTCCTGACACTCAAGCAAAAAAATTTGCTTGAGATCCAAATACAAAATGGAACAAAGAATGAAACAAAATCACCTCAAACATATAGCATGGACAGTACTTCCTCCAAAGATTTCTTCATTAACATCAAAGCTTGAAAGTACAATGGTTCTCTTCTTGACAACAATGGGAGCAAGAGAGCATGAGAGCAAGAGATCAAGAATGGGGAAAATGGGAGCAAGAGAGCAAAAAGAAGCAAGAGCATAAGTGAATCTAACCCAAATGAGGAGGAATTCCCTCCTTAAATAGGAAAAATGAGAGAGGAAGCCCCAATGCATGCTTGCCAAATGTCTCAAGGGAGAGAGGGGGGCGCATTTCCTCAAGGAGCGCGCACTTGCTAGGAGAGATCTCATTTGTGGGGGGGGGGGGAAACCCCCTTTGTATGGTTTCAATCACCAAACCTAGGTCCAAGAGGGGGGTCCACCATGTTAGGGCCCCAAACCTTGGCTTATCTTCAAACTTTACAAATGGCCAAGGTGAGGGAGGGCGCACCCCCTAGGGGACAACTCCAAACATATGAAACACTCTCATGGGGGGGGCCATTTAGCCTTGGATTTTACCTTAAGCACATTATATAACTTTAGAACCCTTAGTTGACCACCCCAACTTACTATAGTCACTTTTACAAAATTTGGCTTACTAATTAAATGCCCAATTTCCTAATTTCCATGAATGACCTAGGAAAAAGTGTCCAAAACCATAGCAAGACTTGTCTGAATGACTTCAAAATTCACCCAAGGGTGTAGGGGGTCTCACGTCATTTATATTGAGTACTCATACCCTTATACAACATCAAAAAGGACCAAGTAACCCTCTTTTACATTACAACAAATTGTCTTGAGTGACAATTTTTAATGACCAAAAATTAAAAAATTCTATGCAAAACTTAATGAAATTCCGCAAGACTCTATGTCTAGCAGGGTAATATAGAACATTCATAGGCCCCAATAACCCCATGGACTCAATCACTAGAACGCCTTTCACCACTTTGGAGGTATTTTTGAGTGAAAAAACTCAAATAATTAAAATCTCTAAAAAGAAATTTTTTTACAACTCCCAAAAAGCACTCATTAAAAAGAACTTAGTAAGTAGGGACTACCCCCCTTGGCCTTTAGGGGTTGTGGTCTAAACAGAGGAGTTTAGAACCGAGGTGACATTGGGTTCTCACTCATAGTTTCCCTTAGGAACACACATAGTGGTTGGGAGACTTACCCGTGTGCAAGTGTGTTTTAGGCGGCAACAATATCATCCCTTTATATGCGGTGTTTGCACTTCTGAGTTTTCTGTAGATTGGAAGCTTTGATTGGTGTTTCAGTGTTTCTGTTTTAATAGTAGGACAAGTTCTTTTAAAATGTTCCATGGGATATGGATTATAGCAGGGGTTGAAATTGCTAGTGTCACAAGCAGCCTGACTGCAGATCTATATATCATGTAGATGTAAAATTACAACAGAAACCAACGTCCAGATGGGGGTCTCTATGTCAAAATACTCACTAGAGAAATGGACATTGTAACAGGGTTGTTGATGGTAATCCTCTCCATAATATTGTCTAGATTCTATATCCTCCTATAACATAGACTTTGGAATTCAAAAATTGGTCAGAACATAGATCTCTACACTTGATCATGTAGGAAGGGTTTCCCGCCTATTGTTTTCCATGTACAATCTCAGTGTTCTTGGAATTCTTAGTAATGAAATTGTTGCCACCACTGATATACACAAGCTTACCCACACAAAAGCAAACAAACAGTAATTCATAATCACATGAACAAGTACACTGCATTCTCCAGTGTAGTCATTGTAATGAAAGTCATAGCCCTTGTTGAAGAATCCGAGGCCCAGCACGAACAGATTACTCTGGAAATACAGTGTCTGGATGCCATATTTACTCACATAAAAGCAACAAAAGAGTAGCGAAGGTATCAGACTTCTAGTGTGCATGCTAGCTAGGTCAAACAAGAGTCAGTTGTAGTTGTCCTTCCACAAGTATTCTTGCACTATTAATGTCTTCCTCATCAACAAGCATTCCACATGAAAGAAAAAGGACATTGAACAAAGGGGGTGTGATAAAACCTGAATATCTCAATTGTCTCTTCAACAACACCAAGGTAACCTTCTTCATGTTTCTTCTAGCAGATTAGCACTGGTCGGAAAGATGTGTTCAAAGAAAACCCTCACTCAATGTTCTCAGACTTCTTGTAGAAGCAATGCGGGGTAAATTTCAATCGTGATTCCCCAAAATTATGGAACTCACTTACCTAGATTGGCACATGAAATTGGACAAATGGCAGTCCTAACCACAACACTTAGTGATGTGGGCTGCAAGTTTCCTATGCCAGCTGTGAGAAGTCCTTTAAAAGCATAGGAGATGGGAACAAGAAGGAGCTGGCACAATCTATGACCAGAGGCCAACTGGAAGGGAAAATTTATGGCTGGCAATCACATCTGGCATTACAATCTGTTGGCTAGATATCACATTCCACATTCTTGCCTGATGTTGATGCGTCAAGTATGAATGCATTCTTAGCATGGAGATCATAATGTGGTCCATGCAAGAGACCAAGATGATTAAGTGGAATCTACCTTGTCAAGTCTATGCATTTGACTAGATTTTTCCATACACGGTCATTTTTTTGCATTCCTATGTTGCCACAAGTAGTGGTAATGGAAAATTAAGCAAGGTTGATGAATGAGGCCTGCGATATAGGCTGCACAACCCTGTTTTGTTATTCCTAACTTTGGGATAAAGTAATCCAAGGCAATAAGATTAAACCTAAATTGCACTGAAACAGAAATGGAAATGGAAATTGATATGGATACAAAAATGAGGTGGAAAAGTTAAAAACTGATACAACAAATTTTGAGAAAAGTTTGATACAAAATCTATATACTAGTCTTGAGGAATCATGAGAAAGCAACGTATATGTTTCCAATACTCATAGGGGAAATGAATGTCATATTGGAAGTGCAATTGTTCCAAACAGTAAGCATCTTTTCTATGAACCTAAACAAAGTCTTCATTAGGTTCAAGTTATTAGACAAGCAATACTAACTCAATGGGTTCATTACCTCCACCCTCGCAAATCATTACCTCGCACCGAAAGAAGATGTCACCCACAGAGGGAGGGAGTAATGTTACTGCAAGGTGCTATGATATCCATGCAAGTGAAGAGCCTAACTATTGAGGCACTTAGGTCACAAGATATCCTTAAATAACATCTTTAAGTACTTAATGAACCAAAAAGACTTACTCTTGAGACACAAGCGAATCTCAGATCCAACATCAATCCACCATATATTAGACTATAGGTACCCTTACCAATAGAATTTAGAAATTGACAAGTTGATTCAAGATGCAAAAATAGAACAAAGCCTTTACTCAATATCCAAGATATTAATCTAGAAAGAGGACTATCTTCCATGTAGCTCCAAAATTATAGAAGTTACAAATCAATTTTGGTTAACACTAGAGGCGCCCCCACATATTCTCAAGGATAACTTGCACATGATGAAACAACAAGATGAGCTTTTAATGTATACATATAACTAGAAGGCAACTTCATCCCTCAACCAAAGAACCATTCAATGCTGACTTCTCTCTCCAACAAGAAAACACATGAAAAGTATTGAGTACTAGCATGCTTAAGGGAGGCCCAAAAGGTGTTAGGGTTAGTTTAAATCAATGTTATCAAAACCGGACTAGTCATAGAACTAGTTAAGCCCAAAAATCTGAACTGGACTGGAACCAGAAAAAAGAGAGAAAAAATGACTGATCAATAAACAAACAAAATATTCAAATTTTGAAAAAAGCATATATATTCATGTGCATCCATATGAATCCAAATCATTATACAGAAATATACAAAGTTACTCATGTATACAGCAAGGGTGAATATAACTAAAATAGCATCGAGTGCAATCCATATCTAACCCAAAATACATAAACAAAGAGGTTCTAAATGGCCTCTAGAGTCCAAAAAGCTTCATGCTACAACAAATAACGACATGTCATCAAAATTGTTACCACCTGAGTTGCACATAGTTGGACTTCCATAGAGCCACCAAAGTTTGCACAAGTACTTGTGCATTTCAGTGTTCAGAAGTTCAAATCAATCCTTTTCAGGGCCCCTTTTTTTAATTTTTTACCGCATGTCCATGCCTCACGAGGTTTGTAATAAAGTGTGCTAGCATGGTGGTCTTGTAAGTAACTTGGATTCCTAAGACTTGGCAACCAATGAGAGTATTCCAAGGAGTTATTTCCCTTGTCAATTATGCTTTGCCTTTAGCCGAGTATAATTAACGAGTTTTTGTCCTACACCTCCATAGCTGAAATACTCAAGTTTGTGGTTAGGCCTTGGGGGTTTATTAAAGTTCATGTGTCAGCATATATAAACATGCTAGACACTTAAATAATGTCATATGGTCATGTACTAGGTCCCTAGGTGTTTTTTTTTAAGTTTTGAAAAAAATAATTTTTTCGTAAATTAGACCATTTTTAATGGTTTAATTGAAAAAAATCAAATTGTAATAATTAAGTGGTTTGTGGGGAAAATCTGACAATGGGATACTCGTTTTCTAAGCCAGAGCACCCATTTAACCCATAAACCCACTTTTCCTAAGTTTCGAGCAATTATTTATCTCAAAAAATGATATTTGCTCGAAAAACCCAAAAAAGACAAAATAAATGTCAAATTAAGACATAATAAGGGAAAAGACAAATTCCTAAATCCATGGAAAGTGTCCGGAATTGAACTAAGCTTCAACTAAAGTCATTGAACAGTTATGTGAAGGTGATATGAGCTTCGAGTAGTCTGATTCCAATCAAATTTTGGAAGATCCAGTTGACAGAAGATGGAAGAATGCGCCCTCCTTGAGCTTGGGCGACTTTCACACATGGCACATTATGATTTGATGATGATTTCTACGAGGTTGAGTGGCCTACCGCTCCTAGAGGTGGCACAATCTCATGCATTTGGCATTCATTCAAGATCCATATCATAGCTTGGCACTAAGACTTGAACTCTCTCTCAACTCACACGCCCTCCTTGAAGAATGCCCCCCCCCCCCTCCACCCCCCCCCCTTCTTACTTGTTTTTTTTCTATTTAAAGAGAGCATGTTGGCCTCTCTTAGGATCTGAAGGTGGAACCTCTGCTCCTCTATTGTGTAATATTTTTCTAAGGTCTTGAGTAATAAAAGAAGGCTTTGGAGGCTAGTCTTGAAGTGTTCTTTGGAGGTTTGATGTACCATGCTCTACATATGAGGTAACTTGTGTCTATTTCACAATTTGTTCATTGTTGGGAATGTATCTATCTATTTCACTAAGACTTGAACTCTCTCTCAACTCACACGCCCTCCTTGAAGAATGCCCCCCCCCCCCCCCTTCTTACTTGTTTTTTTCTATTTAAAGAGAGCATGTTGGCCTCTCTTAGGCTCTGAAGGTGGAACCTCTGCTCCTCTATTGTGTAATATTTTTCTAAGGTCTTGAGTAATAAAAGAAGGCTTTGGAGGCTAGTCTTGAAGTGTTCTTTGGAGGTTTGATGTACCATGCTCTACATATGAGGTAACTTGTGTCTATTTCACAATTTGTTCATTGTTGGGAATGTATCTATCTTTCAAGGGGAATTAGTTTTAGAAAGAATATCAAGTAATGCTTTATAGATTATTTGTATTGTCAATAATAGAAGGATGCATAGAGACATATAAATTCTTGTTTGAATTCGTGTCTTTTTAGTTATTTATTTTATTTATTTACACAGATATCATTAATCCCCTTTTGCAAGTGTTGTGAAGTTTTATAGGCAATCTAAGTTGGAAGGAGTAACAAGCATGCTAGCTTGGCCCGTCTTTCAGTAGTTTCGAATAGAGCTCCATCTCTCCGGTCCATCAAGGGAACTACTCCATCGCTCAAAGATTGTTTCTCAACCCCCATGGGTTTCTATTTTCTCGATCCAACTTCAATTTAAAAATCTCTCGGTTACATGATTTGGTTATCTAGATCCACATTTAAAAGTTGAAACAAAAATACATTTAGTGTTTTTTTCACTCATGTTATCATTTCATCAAATCTAAACATAAGTGATAAGTCTTTTCTTTTGCATTTAAAAATTGAAAATCGCATTAGTTTAAATAAGAGAAATGTTTGTTTAAAGCATATGAAAGATAGATCTAGCATATTAGTGCTTGCATGATTTGGTTTGCAACTTGAAAGTGGGCAGCCAAAGATCCTAGCAAGACAAGCTTTCTAGCTTGTCTTAATAGTTCAAACTTTTGCATTTTTGGCTTAAAACTTAACTTAAAATTTTTGCAAAGTAGCAAGGCCAAAGACACATTTTTAAGTGTTTTTTGGCCATTTCAAGACTAATTTAGTTCGTTGTTTTTCTGATATTTTAACAGGTTTGAACAATTTAGAGGTCAAAATCTGAGATTTGGAGGCTTCCGTGGCCATCCGGAGAGCTAGTTTTACCTTCTCTCTCTCTTTCTAGCACTTGTAAACTGTATTGGTGCCTATTTGATAAAGGACCAGCAGTATTTTTTATTTGAATTGATGGAACACAAAAAATAAAAAGAGCAAAGTAGGTTATTCCAGTGCCTGCCCCCATCCCCCTAGGGGAGATCTGTGTTTTTTTTTAGTTTTTTCATTTTTTATTTTTTTCCTTTAGATTAGTTTCTTTATGCAATGAGTAATTAGACAACATCACGAGCACACAATCCATCCACGGAGGACTATATAGAATAGATTTTCCATTCATGCTTTCGGTCTTTGTTTTACAATTTTTTTTAAGTTTTTTTTTTTTTTGCAATAAAATTTGAGCCCTTGCTTTCCTGAAGTAATGCACCTTTTTGGTGTGTGGAAAAGAGACCCTTGGGCTGTAGATTAATTAAACAACTCACATTTTAACTTTAATAAAATTTACCAAGACTTGAAATCCGAAGTATGCTCTTGACCACTGCAGCTTAGTCTGAACAATTGGGTCAATCAGAAAAGGACGTAGAGTGACTAGTGTTAATAAGACAATCCTTCAACGTTTCAATCTTTAGAAATCAGGAGGTTGAGTGAGGCTAACTATAGAGTCAGCAAGCTGCCGTAAGAAGGTTCATCATCGCCTGGTTGGACACTTGGTATAGCTGTCACAACGCCCAATTCGAATGAGTGATTCAGAGTTGGGCCAAACCAACAATCAACCCACTCCTTTAATACTCACTAATAATTTAAAACGAACAACAAGACTTTGCAATACTTCCACTACACAACACAGCAACAATCGCACTTACAATATCGGCACTGGTCATAGTATGATCATTTTTGCTTAAGATAAATCCATAAAATGTCATGTATATCTTTCAATATCATGTGTTTTGATAGTTAAAATTAATTGCAATTGTTTCTTGTTTCAGTTTTCCATATCATCATTAACTCCTAGAATGGTTTGCTTCATTTTATATTGTAGAAACCTTAGATTTATTTTCAATAGGGACCACCCCCTTGGCTTCGCTAGGAGTAGCCTAGACGGAGAAGTCAAGTAATCAGGTGACAGCGCTTGACTCTGACTTGCCCCCAAGGACACACCAAGTGGCTTGAAGGTTTCCTGCCACGTTCCCCCCAAGTGTGTATTAGGCAGCAACAAAAATCATTGCCTATATTGAGATTCTATTCATCAATAGCACCCTATGCCCCCCTCCTTTAGGCTCTATCCCACCTCGAATCTCAAAATTGATCCTCAAAGGACATTAGTCAACACCCTACAATTTTGATGAAACTTCCTAATCCAAGTGTTAAAATAAGGTAGAAAAAGCTTCCCATGCCTAATAAGTGATTTTGCTTAACCGGTGTTTTTATTTAGGTCATGGCAGAGGAGTTCAACAATCAGCACCACCTACATCCTAAGTCACCTGGTTCGAATTCGTGTTCGAATTCGGCGACCTTGAAATTCAACAAAAAATCGGCACTTGAAATTTTGATGATAAAATTCGGCATCAAGTTCGAATGACTATAAAATATAGAAATTAAAAAATATATGAAAATTTTCAATAAAATTCATTATGCTCATTAAACTATGAACACTAAACACATCAACAATGAACATGATAGTCACATAATCATAGAAATAATGAACACATCAACATTAAAGTATGAACATGATAGTCATTGAATCATAGAAATAAAAATATGGCAACAGGAATGATTAAACATATATTTCAAAAACACTTTGATGTTTGAACTGGAGTCTGAGTCGCCACTGCCAGCCGAGACTAGGCACATGAGATAGTGGATACTGCTCATCTTACAAGTGCTCATTGGGTCACTGCACTCACGAGTCTGATTCACAACTCACAGATTGTCGGTGGTCGCTGGAGACTTGGATTCGGGAGTCTACACTTGCAAAGTAGCAAGTTGCAGGCTTACAGCAGTCGGCCCTCAGTTTTGACTGTCAACAACACCTGATAGAAGACACGGGAACACTCACACAGAGAATCAACTCTTCCACAAGAACACTCCCACAGAGAACCGGCGGCACCAGTGGAACGAGCAGTGAAGAATGGCAACAAAAGGAATGACGAGCCTTGACTCTTCGCGCACGAAGGTGTAGGAAAAGTAGGGTTTACCGACGGGCCTCGAAAAGGGGGAAAATGATTTTAAACGATTTTCTGACGAATTTTACACTATTTCATACAATTTGACACAATTTAATTCACCATTCAATTCATCTAAAGGAAAAATTCGAAATCGCCAATGAAAATCGCCGAATTTTATCGATTGAGTTCGGTTGTGGCAAAAGGTTGTCGAATTTCGATTTTCAAGGCAGAAAATCGTCGAATCCAGTGACTTGGCCTACATCAAGGTACATAGAGGGGTTGGTGTGCTTGATTAAATGCCAATCCCACCCTCATACATGATAGAATCCAATGGAAACGTTGCAATCCTGAAATCCTGAAAACTGTTTAGTCTGTCGAATTATGAATGGGATCTAAAATTCTATTTTTTGCATATGGCATCTGATGAGGTTGGAACCACTCTCAAACATCCTAAAACAATTAATGGCAATTTTAAAATTTGAGTAAAAGGAAAGGAGCCTTCCCTTTTACTTTAAGAAGTTAATATTACCATTTAATATTACTGATAATTACTAGGGTCTAGAGTTTCCTTTTTTTTTCCTTCTAAATTTCATGTTCTAAACCATCGCATACTACCTTGTACAAAACCGACCAGTTTTGGCATTTATGGCTGGTTCAAGTACAAAACTGGACATTTCGGGTCAAAGATCGTGAACCAAACTGAAAAACATCTAAAACCGATCGAGTCGACCGATTTTGCCAATTCTAGTTAGTTTCCAATAACATTGGTTTAAATGTTTCTTGGGTTTATGTTTTCCTTTTTTCGCGTTGTTTTGTTTTTAGTCCAAAACGCCATTGCATGTGCCGAAAATGTTTTCAATGTGGGCTAAAAAGTTTCCAAATAGGCTAAAATGTTTCAGGTTAAGGCTGAAACGTTTCTAGAAATCCTGAAATTTTTCACGTAAGGGATGAGACATTTCCAAAAATGTTGAAATGTTTCAGCCTTCAGGTGAAGGCTGAAATGTTTTGGTGGCTTTTTTACCACATTTTCCCACCATTTCAATATCCAAAACAGCGAATGCCATTTCAAGGGACCTCTAAAGGCATTTTCAATAACTTAGGATTAAACATCTTGTGCCCATATCTCTAGGTTACAGGTTCAAGTCACAAACAAATCAACAAGGTGGACCAATAAGCCACAAGTACAACACAACATTTACTTTGTTATTCTTATCTTTGTGACAAGGTACTCTAGGGCATTAAGATTAAATATATTGTTCCCATCTCTCTAAGTGATGGATGGACTAAGGTTAAACATATTGGGCCCATATCTCTATGTGATGGATGGACTCACAAACAAGCTATCTTCCAAGTTCTACCATATATGATCCATAGAGAGTTAAAGACCAAGTAAAGGAGTTGTGCATGATGAGATTTCATTCTAAAGGATCGTCCAAGTATGGGTGGATGATCTAGCAAGGCACTGTTAAAATTCAAGATGCTAAGACAGAAAATAGCAGCATTACATTCCATTTCACAATAATAGCATATACAGGATCACTGAAGAAACAACAAGCACAGCATAAACACAAGAGACAAAGATTTATCCTGGGAAACCCTCATGGGGTAGAAAACCCAGCAAAGCTTCCTCAATATAGATGACCAGCAATATACAAAGATGAAACCCTGAGACATGATCTCCTCCTCCACAATAGCAGACCTCTCCTCCACAAGTGCGTTATCCTCAAGTGAGTGAATGTGTATAATGAGGAACACACCTCCTCTATTTATACACTACTCTGATATGTATTTTACACAAGTACATGTAGGCTCGTATTTAACCATTAGGTTAAATACCCCATTATAACTGACTGGGCCGACCCCTCTAGGGTGGTCTAATAACCCTTTGACCCACATAACACATACAGGGCCGACCCCCACTAGGGAAGTCTAATAACCCAAGTTACCACATTCCGACGGAGGAATAAACATCTCCGGATATACAATAAGATCTTCACGGAGGAATGAATCATCTCCGGAATAATAAAGTACAAATATAATATTCTTTGAAGTTACAATATCTCAACACTCCCCCTTAACGAGAAGGATATTATAACAGCATCTGCACGAGCAAGGAGTCATCAACATCATACATGATACATCTATAAATCATTGGAAGCTTTCTCAACATCATCAGTAACTCAACCAGTTACTGGAATATCTTCAATACTGGAACATCAACATCTTCAGTACTGAGTCTTTATCTTCTGCAGCACTCAAACAGCTACAGCAACATCAATATCTGAATCCTCACGATTGTGAGCATCGCCATCACACGATCATCAGCATCGTCATCACATGATCAACAGCATCGACATCTCACGATCATCAGCATCGTCATCTCACGATCATCAGCATCGTCATATCATCTCGATCTACAGCATCTGGATCATCTCGATCTACAGCATCTGGATCATCTCGATCTACAGCATCTGGATCATCTCGATCTATAACATCTGGATCATCTCGATCTACAACATCTGGATCATCTCATCTACAGCATCTGGATCATCTCGATCTACAGCATCTGGATCATCTCGATCTACAGCATCTGGATCATCTCGATCTACAGCATCTGGATCATCTCGATCTACAGCATCTGGATCATCTCGATCTACAACATAAGTATCCTCAACCATACAAGTACATTAATCAATACATGTATCATCAAAAGTATGTATTCTCACCAATACATCTATCATCAAAACATGTATTCTTACTAATACATATATCATCAAAAGCATGTATTCTCACTAATACATCTATCATCAAAAGCATGTATTCTCACTAATACATCTATCATCAAAAGCATGTATTCTCACTAATACATCTATCAATACAAGTATCCACACTGATACAAGTATACACAACAGCAGCATACCCTGCAACACACATGATCCAATTACGGGATGGTCAATCCCTCTAACTTTAGGACATAGGTCCAAGGATGATACAATCCTGATCCACTTATGGGATGATCAATCCCTCTCAATTTAAGACATCTCTCATGTCTATGGATGATGCAATCCTGAATCAACTTACAGGATGATTAGTCCTTATCACTTTAAGACACCTTACCATGTCTAGGGACGATGCAATCCCAATCTACTTACAAGATGATTAGTCCTTATCACTTTAAGACACCTCACCATGTCTAGGGATGATGCAATCCCAATCTACTTACAGGATGATTAGTCCTTATCAGTTTAAGACACCTCACCATGTCTAGGGACGATGCAATCCCAATCTACTTACAGGATGATTAGTCCTTATCACTTTAAGACACCTCACCATGTCTAGGGATGATGCAATCCTAATCTACTTACAGGATGATTAGTCCTTATCACTTTAAGACACCTCACCATGTCTAGGGACGATGCAATCCCAATCTACTTACAGGATGATTAGTCCTTATCACTTTAAGACACCTCACCATGTCTAGGGACGATGCAATCCCAATCTACTTACAGGATGATTAGTCCTTATCACTTTAAGACACCTCACCATGTCTAGGGATGATGCAATCCTAATCTACTTACAGGATGATTAGTCCTTATCACTTTAAGACACCTCACCATGTCTAGGGACGATGCAATCCCAATCTACTTACAGGATGATTAGTCTTTATCACTTTAAGACACTTCACCATGTCTAGGGACGATGCAATCCCAATCTACTTACAGGAGGATTAGTCCTTATCACTTTAAGACACCTCACCATGTCTAGGGACGATGCAATCCCAATCTACTTACAGGATGATTAGTCCTTATCACTTTAAGACAAGTCTCATGTCTAGGGACGATGCAATCCCATCACGTACATTTTGAACCCAGTTCATGGACGATGCAGTCCTCACGTACATTTTGAACCCAGTTCATGGACGATGCAGTCCTCACGTACATTTTGAACCCAGTTCATGGACGATGCAGTCCTCACGTACATTTTGAACCCAGTTCATGGACGATGCAGTCCTCACGTACATTTTGAACCCAGTTCATGGACGATGCAGTCCTCACGTACATTTTGAACCCAGTTCATGGACGATGCAGTCCTCACGTACATTTTGAACCCAGTTCATGGACGATGCAGTCCTCACGTACATTTTGAACCCAGTTCATGGACGATGCAGTCCTCACGTACATTTTGAACCCAGTTCATGGACGATGCAGTCCTCACGTACATTTTGAACCCAGTTCATGGACGATGCAGTCCTCACGTACATTTTGAACCCAGTTCATGGACGATGCAGTCCTCACGTACATTTTGAACCCAGTTCATGGACGATGCAGTCCTCACGTACATTTTGAACTAGTGGTTCCGGGATGATGCAATCCCCATCACTTTATTCTCGAAGACCATACGTCTACGGATCAATTCAGGGACCAAGGTCCGGGGATGATACAATCCCCACTTCTCGGAGACCTTACGTCTACGGCTCTCTTTAGGACTGAAAGTCCAGGGATGATCCAATCCCCTCAACTGTCCACTAAGGACTTCATTCTCGGAGACCTCACGTCTACGGCTCTCTTTAGGACTGAAAGTCCAGGGATGATCCAATCCCTTCAACTGTCCACTAAGGACTTCATTCTCGGAGACCTCACGTCTACGGCTCTCTTTAGGACTGAAAGTCCAGGGATGATCCAATCCCCTTAACTGTCCACTAAGGACTTCATTCTCGGAGACCTTACGTCTACGGCTCTCTTTAGGACTGAAAGTCCAGGGATGATCCAATCCCCTTAACTGTCCACTAAGGACTTCATTCTCGGAGACCTTACGTCTACGGCTCTCTTTAGGACTGAAAGTCCAGGGATGATCCAATCCCTTTTCTTTCTCGGAGACACCTGTCTACGGCTCACTTTAGAACAAGTGTTCAAGGATGATACAATCCCCACATGTATTCTCATCAATATACTATCGATCCTGGGAACCCATACAGAACCTGATTCACACTTCTTCTTTAATTGCACCATTAAGAGAATGGTCTTATCTAGCCACTTGGAGCAAACATCTCATCATGATTCTCTTCCTCTTTCTAAGAGAATCTTCTAGCCACAAGCCTTCTATATTTTGTTTGATTTGTAAATCTTCTTGTTGAACATCCATCACTTGTTCGGTGTTCATTATTCTTCATGATCTTTCCTACAAAACAAAATTAAGTACATGATTAGTAATCCTTCATAATCATGAAATCATGATAACCTATTATGCATACAGATATCATTTATATAGTTATGCAACTATCTTGACCAATACTTTGGCACAACACTTTCCCATATCCTGTATGCATACAGTGGCTATCTAGATGCCTTCCATCTCTACCAGAACATACTATCGAGAGTGTGCACAGCTCTTAGCATGTCAGCAAAGAGGTTTCATTCTAGACAAGCAACAATGGAATGTTTGTCCAACTTACCAATCATATGCATATTATTAGTATAATGTTCAATGCTCTATGAATGTTTGCACTCAGCATGATATGTTCTAGGAATACAAATATGCATACAAGAAATATCATTTACTATTTCAAATAACAACTCAAATACTTATCTTTTATGTTTGTGTGGTTGCCTCCCGCTTGATCTTCTATATGTCCTTTGAACTTCTATTCATTCTGTACCACTGTGCATGCTCAAGTGTGCACTAGTGTCATCCTCATGATCTCATACACAAACATTCATTCATTAGTATATTCTCAAAACATTCTAATTCTAAATAATCTTGAATATGTATAGTCATGATCATTAGTATTCAGGGTTTCAAGTAAGTCTTCTTTTACTCATGCATGTTCTTGTTTGATCATAGTACTCTTCTGGTTAATTAAATCATGCATAAACCCTTGATTACTAACTTTATGAATAAGCATAACCAATCATATCAAGTATACTTATATAAGGGATCCTAACACAAGGTAAGATTTATGGGAAACATACCTGGATTAGTATACCTACTTGGTTATGTACAACATACCTAAACAATCTCTTCAATGATTTAGAGATCCTGAGCTAGAACCTGCATGTCTCATAGGTTAAGCATAATATAACAAAGTCATACATACCTCGTAAGTAGAACAAAGATTATGGATGAGTCTTTGTCTTCATGTTTTCATGGTCATGGAACCTGATTTGTCTTTTGTGATGTACCTGTATCTTGTTAGCAGACAACATCAACCTCACACAACATCATAATGCATTAGTACAATCATAAGTGTCAACACCCTAACCAATGAATATCTTCTATCATGCATTCATAATTTTGTTAAGGTTATACGACAAATCTAAAATCAAAATTGTACTAACTGTAATAACCTGAAGACAAACATACCATAAACTTAATCATGGACAAATATCGAAACATACCTCAATGAGTCATACCTGTCGAGATCGCTTGTATTCTTCTTATGTAAGCCCTTATCCTCATCTCCCTCTGAGACAGGAACTTCTTCACTTATGTAGGTGACCAATCCATCTTCTTCTAGGATTAACCCAATCCACTTGATTTGCAAGAACTGGACCTTGATGAGCTGATCAAACTGGTATATTCAGAATTTGAAAACTGCAAAGTTTTACTCCTTAATTTTGCCTTTGAAACTTTCGGATTCACTGGACGTGACCCTGAACTGGGGTTTGATGAAGCCCACTCTTTTGCCCCATCAAAAGGTTTGATCCAAAGCTCTAAGCTTCTATTTTTCTGAGGAGCTTCCAGCCGTGGTCACAGATTTCAAAAATTCCCATTTTTACAGAAGCCCTAATTTTCCACTTTTCTGATCAAAGTCCCGAACTAGGGTCTAATCAAGCCCGGCCTTCTGCCCAACCAAAAATTCTGATCTTGGTCTCTAAATTTCTATTTTGATGAGTAGCATCCAGCCGTGGTCTCCGATTACAAAAATTCCAACTTTCTTCAAAGCCCTAAATTCCGGAAGCCATGAATGAAGGTACCAAAAAATAATTCTGTTTTGACAGAAATATGTACCTGATTGTTTCTGGTGTAACTCCGAAATTTTTGATCCACAGGGTCTGAAAACGTTTTCTGAGATAGCCTGACCTGTTAGCTTTCCATCCTGACAGGTCTGACCTCAATTGGATGTTCTGAGAGAGAGTTATGCCAAATGTCGCAACGTGACCTGTTTTTGGAAAATACAGGAGAGCGAACTTGTACGGCGTGCCACGTGTCACTGTTTGACCTTCGGCCTCTGAAAAAGTTTTCTGAGATAGCTCAGCCTGTTATCTTTCCATCCTGACAGGTCTGACCTCAATTGGATTCTCTGAGAGAGAGTTATTCCAAGTGTCGCAACATGACCTGTTTATGGGATAATACAGGAGAGCGAACTTGTACGGCATGCCACGTGTCACTGATTCAACTTCGGCCCCTGAAAAAGTTTTCTGATATAGAACGGTCTGTGTACTACCTGTCACTTTTCACGAAATTTCATTTGGAGCTTCCTAGCCCAAGTTATGACCTTTTTCCCAAGGTCACCTGATTTTGACTCATATCTGGAAGAGGCAGAAACCCTATATTGTACAGATCATAAATCACAAAGTACAACGAATTAGAGGTTGTCCTTTGGACACAAGGTACCTGGAGATTTTAGCTTTGTCCTGTAACAATTTCAGATCCGAAAACTTCGTCAAAACGGATTTATAGCGAAAGTGCTACGATGACTGGTTTTTGCTATGTAAAACCCTAACCTTCAAATTGTCGTAAGTAAAGCAAGTGTCTTTAGTGCCATACCTTGTCTTCCTTCAGGTTAGCTCTGATACCATGTTAAAATTCAAGATGCTAAGACAGAAAATAGCAGCATTACATTCCATTTCACAATAATAGCATATACAGGATCACTGAAGAAACAACAAGCACAGCATAAACACAAGAGACAAAGATTTATCCTGGAAAACCCTCATGGGGTAGAAAACCCAGCAAAGCTTCCTCAATATAGATGACCAGCAATATACAAAGATGAAACCCTGAGACATGATCTCCTCCTCCACAATAGCAGACCTCTCCTCCACAAGTGCGTTATCCTCAAGTGAGTGAATGTGTATAATGAGGAACACACCTCCTCTATTTATACACTACTCTGATATGTATTTTACACAAGTACATGTAGGCTCGTATTTAACCATTAGGTTAAATACCCCATTATAACTGACTGGGCCGACCCCTCTAGGGTGGTCTAATAACCCTTTGACCCACATAACACATACAGGGCCGACCCCCACTAGGGAAGTCTAATAACCCAAGTTACCACATTCCGACGGAGGAATAAACATCTCCGGATATACAATAAGATCTTCACGGAGGAATGAATCATCTCCGGAATAATAAAGTACAAATATAATATTCTTTGAAGTTACAATATCTCAACAGGCACATGGTGAATAAAGTAAGCACAAACCCATACCAAGAGTCCATAAGTGCAAGCACCTCATGTCAGGCACATTTACAACCTGAAGGCACATCTAATGTAGAGTGTACCAGAGTGACATGGATGAACAAATCATAAACAATTATGAGTGAGAACTCAATAGTCATAACAGATTGTAGTCTGCTTCTGTCTCTTCATCTTCCCAATGCTTGTACACTAATGTATAGACTAGGATATGAACAGACAAGATACATAACACTTTGTATTCCATCGGGCTATAGTATTTATACCCTGATCTCTAATTGTAAAAGGGTTCACCTAGGGATAGCATTAATGGTTAGTAGTTGTGAGTTGGTATTACGCTTCATGTTGTTCATCTCATTGTTACACAATCATATCATTAATGAAATTTTGGAGTCGATAATCTACCCATATGTTGCACCAATTTTTGTTTTTGGTTTGATAAACTTCAATTATGATCTTGCCATAACTAATTGACTATGTATATACGATTAAGTCATCACAATTGTTGTTGTGGTGGTGGCCACTAATTCTACTATGTACGCTATTTCATATCAATATAGGCAAAAGGATTGTTAAACATCACTAACCTTTGTATGATAGGTCTCTACTTGTAAATTTCAGGCCCTAGGTGAGTGTTGTCCTATGTTTCTCTTTAATTAAACAAATCACATCTAAACTTATTTAACCACAGAAATAAATAATTTTTAACATGCAACAATCACACATATAGCTGAAAATGAACAACGAAAGTATAAACACGATACACAAGAACTATGTCCTCCAAATCAGCTTATCATTTAATAATCAAAACATAGTTGATTGAGTAGACATGCATTGCACACTAACCACCATAACCATCTCTCTTTTATTTGTGCTTGTGATTCAAGTGTGGATAACATGTCCTAGACACTTCACATCCAAGCAATGGATTATCTTGCAAATATTGTTGATCAAGTTTATGAGTGCACGAGGCCTCTCAACCGTCTGCTCCAAAAACATTCAACCAAGAAAGTTCATAAGTTAAAACTGAATTGTACCTCTCCTATGAATGGCATGTTAAACACTAGTAATTGCTTTCTCAAAGCATCTGCAATTCACTACAAGACCACAAAAGGATACATACTTATATTCAACCTACTAGGGTTTACACCCATAATAGAAATCGATATTAAATATTAACCAATGCTCATAATATGCAAGATACATTCACTAATTTGTTCTTTGATTTGTCGGGATTGATGGCGACTTATCTTCTCTTCTAGAATTTATGGGTCCAAGGAATTATGGGATTTGCTTCAAGTTGTGCATCCATTTGACTTAGTCTTTTCCAATTTTCTAACTTTTGTTTCAATACCTTCAACATTCGTTGTGACTTTGATTTCATAGATTCCATACTACGATTCCCAACTTCCAACTTGGAATTTCATCGTTTTCATGTCTCTTAGGCTTTTTCTTTGTGGGTTTTTCTCCAAAGTTTCAAACTTTAAATCTCCATGGGTCATTTCTCCAAGACTCTCCATACTTAGCCATTTTTGTCCTCGATCGTGATTTTCCCTCTCTATATATTTTCTAAGGTTAGGTCAACCCAAGAAATTCCAAATGCTTAATTTTTTGAATGTGCCTTTGTGGCACTAAGAATTATTCACACTTGCCCTTTTGTAAGTCCTTGACCTTCTACAAGCCTCTATAATCCATAGTTCATCCTTGCATGAGGATGTCTCACCTTCCACAATCACATCCTTAAACTTTTGCATCCATAAATGCACCTAGTGAGTCTTTTGAATACCTACATTTTTGCCTCGAGACATCTACAAACTACCTATTGGATCCTACTCTTTCCATGCTTTTGAAGAATGATTTGTTTGCATTACCTGATTACCAAAAAGGTTATAGAAGAGAAAATTAATGGTATCCTTCTTCCAATTAAAAATAGTAAATGATCATTAGTTGACAACTCTTTTTTGGTCAACAAAAAAAAAGAAATAGTCAACAGGGCTTTGACATGTGCTAAAAAATTTTATGAAGCAATAGGATCTAAAATGAATTGGAAGAAACCTTAGTTCTTTTCCCATAATATTAGCCAATGCTCAAACTATTTGGTAGATTACAAGTGGAATTAGATTGATCCAAGTTAGCTCTTTTCGGAATTCCCTTCGGCTTTATGCCTTTGTTGGCAACTCTTTGGCAAACATGTTTTTGATAGGGTGGAAATGAAGATAGCATACCAGGTGAAAATTCAATGCATCAAAGACAAAATTTCACATCTGAACAAAAGTATGAGCAGCCACTCCATGTTGATAATTTCTCTTGCTGGCTTCCACTATATTGAGCAAATAATAAACCTATTGGTTGCTTTGGAACTTCCTATGGGCCAACTTAAAGGGTAAAAAAGAAACCCATAGAGTTGATGGGAATACTTACCTCACTCCTAAGCATTCCAGGGGGGCTAGGTGTCATAAACATCAAAACTCAAGGAGTAATCCTGTTAACCCCCAAATTTGCCCATATGCAAATTTGGAGGGTTAAGAGCCAGCTTATTTTATCTAGCTGGTATTCAGACTTGTTCCAGAGAGACAGTTTCCATAGGCCAAAGATTGGTTCCCAAAGGGTTCAAATGCGAGTTGATTCAATGATATGATCCAGGCTTAGAGTCAGAGACATTTCACACGGTTTCCATCAACATTAGAGATGTATATTTTTAGTAATTTTCCTATTTTTTAGGAAACAGATTTCAAAGGTCTGCACAAAAGAGACAAACATATTTTCGGCATCCTTGCGAGCTCAAGATTCCAGTTAGCTTTTTGCGAATGACATGCAAGATACTTCTATTTTTGGCAGTTAGGGTTTGAGTTACATGGCATTGCATGGAACATGCATAGACATGCAAACTATCTACATGGTCTGCACAAAAGAGACAATCATATTTTCGGCATCCTTGCGAGCTCAAGATTCCAGTCAACTTTTTGCGAATGACATGCAAGATACTTCTATTTTTGGCAGTTAGGGTTTGAGTTACATGGCATTGCATGGAACATGCATGGACATGTAAACTATCTCCATGGTATTGCATGGCACATGCATAGACATGTAAACTATCTCCTACTTTTTTAGCTATGAGCCATGCATGCATGACATGTGGCATCAGTGCATGCACAACATGTGGCATCAATGCATTTGTGACATGTGGTGATCTCCAATTGTGACAAGTGGCATGAACATGCAATAGACTAGAGTGAACTAAACTTGAATAGGTTGCATGCATGAGAATTACTCCACTTAACCCAGAGCTCTTCCACCTAACTCAACCATGCAACAAGGTGAAAAACACAAGGTCAATGGTGAAGTAGATGAGGTGAAGGGTGAAGCGCATGAGGTTGAGTTCAATTCAACTAGGTACTTAACTTGAGCATGAGATTAAAGAACTCCAGCATAAGGGGGGCATATTCTCTCTTCTTCAGTTTCTTCTGGAGAGGCACTACTTCATCATATGTCAAATCGATCAATGGGAGGCACATGAGGGCCTCTAGGCCAAGCTATTTAGTGAGGTTTCTGGAAAGGAAGATGGGGAGGAATTCCTTCTTAGCAACAGCAACATATTCATTTCTCTCTTGGCTTCTTTATTTTTGCGCAGGGTTCGTCACTAGATCAGCTTTGTTATTGTCTCTATGGTGTATTCAACCTTTTGGCTAATGCAAAGCAGAGTTTGACTATGCTAAACTTCTAGCTCTTTGATTCATTGATGCATTGATGCATTCGTGTATGGATTTTAATAAGTAATAGGCCTTTATTTTGATAATTAGTTGTTATTTAGAGCTCTTTTCTCCCATCATTTACATTTAAAACTGTTGCATGCAGGCATTTCCACCATTAAAAATCAAAAAACTATTGTTATATCTCTTTGGTAGCTTATTGCAAGCCAAACAGCATTCTTTGTTGTTGTTATATGATGTTTTATTGCAGATTTATAGGCTAGACAACAATAAATAAAGATTAGGGACACCCTGCATGCACCTATGTTGTACTAATTTCCAATTTTCAAAGGTCTAGATCATCATTACATGTGTGAAAATTAGTGCTAACAAATTGGCGTCATTGTCGAGGATCATCATCAATACTCGACTTTCACAACCACATTGGTGAGATTTACTTTATTTGCTTTATAATTTATTCGTCTCACTTAGTAACTCCACTTTTGGGTTTTATCAAGTTGGACAATTAAAGAAGATTTCCATGATTTGACCATGCACAAGGCACCATTTCGAGTCTTAACTGTAATGCCCCAACTTGCAAGTTAATCATAATTAAATATATAATAGGCAAATAATCATAAATAATAATTAAATGCATACTTAATGTTAAAGTAAGATTTATTAAGATAAAATGGGATCACTGCATGGATGACAAGTGTCATCCATGTAGATAAAACTTATTTTAATAATAAGAAAAATGGGCTTATAAGAGGAGGGGGAAGGACTTCATAGGGGTCTTTTTTCTTCTTCCTTTGGGGGGCGGTTGGTGGAGGTTTGTGGAGGTCTAGTTAGTTTGTTGCTTGAGATTTGTTGGTCAGAGGAGGAGGGTGAGAGGATTTTCCTACTATGGTAAGGAGACCACAAGGGACAAATATATCACTTGGGGAATCGAACTCTGGTGTGGGCAATAAGAACACCCCAACTTTTACCAGCAGGGCAAGCTCCCTTTGACAAATTCATGCTAATTGGATCGTAGTTGGTCCTTAAAATTTATGTTCATTAAGGTTGAGTAACAATTTAAAATTTATGCAGCCAAAGCTAAGCTTGGTGTTTTGCAGTTTAGTTTTTTTTTTCAGAATTTATGTCTAATTTGATTTAGATATTGCGATTTGGCTTGTCGAATGCAAAGCTCTCGTTGTTCTTCACATAAAAGTTCAGACATTTTTCCAATGTCAATCAAATAACACGAGGCAATATGCTTATGTCATCAAACCAGGATGGCATTTTAATTTTTGGAAAAGTATCAGGCATAGGTTTTCAGGGCAATTGTACAAATCCAAGGGCATTCTAGGATAGGTTCCTAGGCGAGACTCGATGCAAAAGGTTTGGATGGTTGCATGATATATTCTGGAACATTATGTATGTATATATGTATGTATGCACACAGATAATATATCTTGAATGAGATGGGCAAGTTGGTGATTCCATGACAAGGATAATGTGCGGGATAAATTTGCATTATATTGGTCTCACTTCATACAATTTTGCAAGGGAACGAGAAATAGTAATCAAACTGCATTTTGGTGCTAGAGAATCTAGTGATGAGTAGAATCAAACAAAAAAAGCACTCCATTGCAGGGAAATCCCAAGTGAATTTGACTGCAAAATGTCACAAATCCTATATCAAGCAACGTGAAGAAACTTTACCCCAAAGCTTGTTTTTAGTCTCATCTGGCATAGGTTCAGGGTTTCAAAAGCTTTAAGGGCACATAACACAAGAAAAGGGGAGAGAGTATAGGCATAACCATGAAATATATGTGAATTGTGGGGGCTATTTTCTGCCTTTTAGTGCTTTCTTTGTTGCTATCTTTGTAGCCCTACCCTATTCCTATCCCTCTTCGATTCTGGGTTTTCAACACTAGCAAATCCGTTGCTAAGAGATTAGTCTCTAGTATTCTTTAAGAGGCTAACAAATCCGTTGCTAAGATCCTTGGCAAGCCAGAAGCTGTTGGGATGGTGCAGTTGAAAGGGTTGAGACCGATTTCATTTGGGGGTACTGAACAACCAACAACTTATGGGGAGTTGGTGTCCATTGGAGGATTGGGGTACGATACCAACAAGAGCTCTCGATTATTGTTTTAATTTATAGGCTTGGAGAAAATCATCTTTGTTTTAATTCTCATGTTTTAAACATCATATTACTAGTGCCCTTTGGATGATAATCTTATGTCATTTCTTGAAATACTAACAGAGTTAGGGAACAATGGTTAATGGATCAACAAAGTAGAATGATTATAGTCAATGTCTCTCTTCTAGAACACGATGAGTGGGGTAAATTATCAAATTCAATAAAGGTAAGGATCCAATGTTACAAGTATGTAAACTGGGATTTGTTAGATTATGGTAACTTCGGGATGTCCTCCATGATTCAGATGCCTTGCATGGAGGTACATTAGTTGTATTGGCATCAGGATGGAGCAGAGGGTGAGATGCACTCTGCTTAGTGGCATGAGCAGAGTGGTGGCTGCATGCGGACCTTCAGGGGTGTTTTGACCTTTGCATGCATGAGTTTTGCATGACCTGTCAACGATCATTGGATGCATGCAAAAGTGACTTTTGCATGCACTGAGAATTAGGGTTTTGGAAAACCTAATTCATCAGTGAAATTATTTATAGAGGTAGGGGGTCCCCGGATGAGGTTGCTCAATTGCTTTATCAGAGAGTGGTAAATCAGGAGTGAGGAGGGCACACTTGTGCATGCAGGGCGACTTTCTGAGAGATAGAGGAGTTGTTGCATGAGCTAGGGTGGTCAAATCTGAGCTGGATCAGTGACCATTAGTTCCAGAGGCACTAGTCACCCAGTACTGTGAGCTGAGATAGCTCATCAATGTGATTTCTGCTCAGTTTAGAGGAGGATGTGTTCACTTGGAGGAGGGTGCATTCCCCAAGGAGGGAGGAGCTCATTTGGAGCTTGATCAACCGATTCAGAGTCTGAGACTTCCAGAATAGCCTTGCCTCAGCATTTGAGGAAGGTTAGGGACAATCGAAGCTCAGATCTGTTCAAATCCGGTCTGGTACGAGCATCAGACATCCAGAGGGGAGGGTGCAATTCTGCATCTAGTGGAGGTCGCATTCTTCAAAGGCAGTCTTCAGAGAGCAGATTAGAGCAGTGTGATACAGAGAGACAGACCAGTCAGAGGCACCTGCAGAGATACTCAGATCCAGTTTACCAGTTAGGGCTTACTCTTCTAGTGCATGCATCACCTGATGCATGCAGATCTAGAATCTGTCTGGTTCGGGGATTGAGTTACCTTTGAGGTAATATTGTATTGTACTTGTCCATTTATATATATATGCTCTGGGATCGGGAGAGAAGATAGCCCCACGATTTGTTGGTTTTCCCCGGTTGGGGTTTCCAGGGTATATTTGGTGTTTATGTGTGATTGCATGTGTTTTAGTTTGGTAATGAGATCTAGCTGTTGAGTTTATATTTATATGAGCATGTATTGATATCGAGACTCAAATTGCTTGAGATCTCAGGGTGATTCAGAGGGAGTAGTGATCTCTGAATCAAAGATTTACATGGTATAAGAGCCCTGGTAAGGGTCAGAGAGGGTAGTCACACAGAGATCTGTGGTGTTGGAGACTAAATCTGAGATAGATCTAGCGGATCAGTGGAGATAGAGACCAGATCTACCAGATCTAAACAGCACAGTTCAGATCTGAGGTTGTAGAGGTCAGATCTATCATATCAGTGGGTTCAGTGGTTAGATCTGTGATAGATCTACCAGATCTGTGATCAGGAGAGATTCTTGTTCACTGTGGGTTACAGTTTTTCAGTTGAGAGAGTATGGCCACTAGCTTGAGAATGGAGGACCAGTTGGATGGGGCCTCCAACTATAGTGCATGGAGGGCACATATTACACTCTTGTTGAAAGAGTGTGAACTATGGGATGTTGTGAACAGCACAACGGCAAATACAGTTACAGTTTCGTTAAATGCCACTGCCAAAGCAGTGTATGATAAAAAGAATGTGAAGGCTCAAAGGATCCTTCTTGATGCGATCAAGGATCATGTTATCCCACATGTCTCTACCAAAGACATTGTGTTTGAGATGTGGGATGCATTGACTAGTCTGTAGCAGAGCTCCAATGCAAATAGGAAGATGGTTCTCAGAGAGAAGTTGAGAAGCATTAAGATGGGGAAGGATGAGAGCATGACTACCTATCTCACCAAGATAACTCAGGTGAGGGATGAGTTGGGGGCAGTGGGTGAGAAGGTAGAGAATAGTGAGATGGTTCGACGGGCCTTGAATGGCGTGATTGTGCCATGGGCAGTGTTCGTTCAGTCTATCATAGCTCGAGAGAACCTTCCCAAATGGGATCATCTGTGGGACGATTTCACACAGGAGGAGATCCGGAGAGGCTACATACAGGGTTCAGCTTCTACCACTCCTAAGGAGGAGGATGTGGCTCTCGCAGTAGGCGGGAAACAGAGGGGTAAACAGAAGAAGGATCTGAGCAAGATCAAATGCTTTGCCTGAAACAACTATGGACATTATGCGGGACAATGTCTGAATAAGAAGAAAGGGAAGCAGGCGAAGGACAAGCAGGTGGCAGCAGCAGAGGAGGTTGATGAGTTTACTTCTCGGTTTGAGAAGGAGTTCTCATTAGCCTCAGTTCAGTCAGGACATGATAGTAGCCTGCTAGAGGCTCAGGTTGATCAGAGTTGGAGAGTTGACTGCATGCTCCACAGTCACATGACAGGGGTGCGGGATGCATTCCTTATCCTAGAGCACACACCCTTGCAGTTGGCTCGGGATGTGCAGGGGGTTGATCACTTAGTCACTGGAGTGGGCAGAGTGAGATTTATGCTTGACCTTGGGGAGCTCCTGGAGGTATCAGGAGTACTATTTGTTCCAGGACTGAGAGGGAGTATCCTCTTAGTGGCAGCTTTGGCAACTGTTGGCTACTTAGTAGTGTTCCAACAGGATCAAATCTTCACCTATCCTAGAGAGACCCAATCTTGTTGGGTCACGGGATCGACGATGAATACTTGGTTCGGGGACAGCCTACTATGTGCACATCATAATGGCTGAGTACATCCTCTTCAGAGTCAGAGGGGGATGATGAGAGAGATGCCCATAGCAGAGATGAGGCCAGGAGGAGTGAGTTCAGTCAACAAATGGGTGAGCGAGATGCTCACCATGATGATGAGAATCAGAGGAGTGATTCTGGAGTTCAAATGGATGAGCGGGATGCTCTTGATAGTGATGAGCCTCAGGAGATTGAGCCCTTGGGCTCATATTAGATGGATGAGCATGATGCTCATGCAGGCACCAGTCAGAGATTGAGCTGGTATGAGATGGTTGAGATGGACTTAGCTCAGGAGAGAGCTAAGTCAGCTCAAAGACAGAGGGAGTTGACTTACAGAGCTGAGTCAGCTCATGGACATAGACAGATCACCTACAGAGCGGTGGATCCACTTGACAGCAGTCTTCGGAACTGCTTACAACAGCAGAGATTCAGAGGGAGTCTGAATCAGAGTGCAGTAACAGAGTCAGAAGTGGTTGATCAAGGGGTTTCTTCTGAAGCCACACTTATGGAGATTGATCAAGGTTCTTCAGGTCAGAGGGCAGTAGTGACAAGCAGGTCAACTAGATCAGGTGTCAACAGTAGGGGACTTGTTGGATCCCGGCAACAGTGGTAGGACTTCCCTCGTTAAGAGGGAGTGTTAGATTATGGTAACTTCGGGATGTCCTCCATGATTCAGATGCCTTGCATGGAGGTACATTAGTTGTATACGCATCAGGATGGAGTAGAGGGTGAGATGCACTCTACTCAGTGGCATGAGCCCAGTGGTGGTTGCATGTGGACCTTCCTAGGTGTTTTGACCTTTGCATGCATGAGTTTTGCATGACCTGTTAGCGATCATTGGATGCATGCAAAAGTGACTTTTGCATGCACCGAGAATTAAGGTTTTGGTAAACCTAATTCATCAGTGAGATTATTTATAGAGGCGGGGGTCCCCGGATGAGGTTGCTCAATTGCTTTATCAAAGAGTGGTAGACCAGGAGTGAGGAGGGCGCACTTGTGCATGCAGGGCGACTTTCTGAGAGAGACAGGAGCTGCTGCAGGAGCTAGGGTGTTCAAATCTGAGCTGGATCAGTGACCATTAGTTCCAGAGGCACTAGTCACCCAGTACTGTGAGCTGAGATAGCTCATCAATGTGATTTCTACTCAGTTTAGAGGAGGACGTGTTCACTTGGAGGAGGGCGCATTTCCCAAGGAGGGAGGAGCTCATTTGGAGCTTGATCGACCGATTCAGAGTTTGAGACTTCCAGGATAGCCTTGCCTCAGCATTTGAGGAAGGTTAAGGACAATCAGAGCTCATATCTGTTGAGATCCGGTCCGGTACGAGCATCAAACATCCAGAGGGGAGGGCGCACTTCTGCATGCAGTGGAGGTCGCACTCTTCAGAGGCAACCTTCAGAGAGCATATCAGAGCAGTGTGATACAGAGAGGCGGATCAGTCAGAGGCACCTACAGAGATACTCAGATCTAGTTTACCAGTTAGGGCTTACCCTTCCAATGCATGCATCAGTTGATGCATGCAAATCTAGAGTATATCTGGTTCAGTGATTGAGTTACCTTTGAGGTAATATTGTATTGTACTTGTCCATTTATATACATGCTCTGGCTCGAGAGAGAGGATAGCCCCACAGTTTGTTGGTTTTCCCTGGTTGGGGTTTCTAGGGTATATTTGGTGTTTATGTGTGATTGCATGTGTTTCAGTTTGGTAATGAGATCTAGCTGTTGAGTTTATATTTATATGAGCATGTATTGATATCGAGACTCAAACTGTTTGAGATCTCAGGGTGATTCAGAGGGAGTAGTGATCTCTGAATCAAAGATTTACAGGATTTACTTGTAATGGCTATTAGATCTTGTATAATGTTATCATTTACAACAATTGCTATGACAATAAGATGAACATAATAAATAATGCAATTAAGTATTGTTAAGGAAATGCCATTTGAGAAAGAAAAAAAAATCATAAAGGGGCACAACTGTTTTGAAGACACTAATGCTCTTTTCATAGCATTGACTGATATTCCAAAGTCACTTTCTTGACATCGACTTTAACACATCAACACACAACAACCCATAGTAAATATGCATTCAACTAATTTGGTTGAAGCAAAAGCTATATGGAGGTAGCAACTAAACCAATAAATGACAAGTAGAGCTATAAAACAGTTTATTCAACGATACATACATACATACATACACATAGGGAAACAATAACATGTTAAAGTTAGTGCAACTGCGAGACCCATTCTCAGAGAGGATGGTACCCTAGTCAGTTAACTAGGGTTCCTAGTCAAATTAACCAGGCAGAGTAGAGAGTAAGACCCTAGAAGGTACCCTAGGGCCCTTAGTTGTCTCCTGAGGTTCTTGGTCGGGGACCAAGCAGGTTGATGCCATGGCAAAGTCCCTAGTATGTGGCTAGGGCCCCTATTTGTCTCTAGGGTATTCTCGTTTGGGACCAAACAGTTTTTTGGTCACGAGGACCAAGCAGGTCCTGCAGGTTGAGACAGAGACCTCCTGATCTGGGACCAAGCAAATTCTTGGCCACGAGGACCAAGTAATTCCTGCAGGTACATACCCGGTTAGTTAACCAGGTGGATCTTGGTCAATGGACCAAGATGATGTTGTGTGATGTCCTTCTCTCCTAGGTCTTCAAGATGGTTGAGCTAAATGGTCTTCTCAAGGGACTAGCTACCCCTTGATGGAGCCACTAGCAATTGACCTAAGGAGCGGTTAGGAGGACCAGAGGATCACATCGTCCAGTGTGGACCTTCCTTATACAATGATGATGAACTTTCAGATAGTGGAACACTTGTACATTTGAGAGAGAGATAATTGGTTGTACCCCCCACCTTGGTTGTTCACATTTGGTCCTCACACCTTGTTGTTCTTGGTCTTGTGGTACTTTGTGTTGTTCACCCACTTTGAGTTGTTTTGATTTGTACCACCTTGATGTTTTTAGTCTTATGGGTATTAGGGTTGTTTGCCCACCTTTGTGGTACACCCTTTGGTCCTAGCCTCCTAGGGGTTATGGGTCATGTACCCATTCTTGTTTTATGGTTTTGACTTGTACCATCTTATTGGTCTTTGTAACCTTAACCATGATCTTGTACCCACCTAAAGACACCTTATTTGTATTTTATATTATTAAGTGGTTTTATTATTTGGTGTCTTAAACCCTACTTATTGGTACTCACCTAATTCAATGGAACCCTAAAGATTTATTTAATAACCTTTCTAGAAGACTCTAAGATATATATGTTGAAGTCCTTTGTTCCTCGGTTGACAAGTTGAAAACATAACATCTTAGCTCTGATTTTCTGTTTTGACGTCAATGGTATTTGGACTGTCCTGCTGCTTGAACCGCCTACCTACTAAAGAACACAACTTATCTCAGATCTAATTTTTTCCCTAGACGTTGAAGGGTTCGCTACTGCTCTTGACTAAGCCGTGACCTAGTTGAGGTCTCTCCAGCCTGCCTGCTATCCAATTTGTCTCCTATGACCTAGCTTATCTCAGCCGTGACATTGGAGAGGTCCGATCTGCTGTTTTCTGAGACCTGATCTGCTCCTTCTGGTTTTTCTAAGACCCGATCTGCTCCTTCTGGTCTGTCTGAAAACCGATCTGCTGTGTGAGGCCTGTTTGGAGTTCAATCTGATTGATGAGAGGTCCGATCTGATTAATGAGGGGTCTGATCTGTCTGTAGAAGGGGTCGATCTACTTGATAGGGGTCCGATCTGTTTGTTGTGATATTATTGGAGTTCGTTCTGCCTTTGTATGACTCAGCCATGAGCCTTGGAGCTCTGTCCAACCCAGCTGTGAGGCCCTAGGGTCTGGTTTACCCTGCCGTGTGCTCACATGTGGAGGGCGTGAGTCTCCTTGGTCTTGATCTGCTTGTTGACTGTTCATTTGTGAGGGCCTCAGCTTGTACTGACAGCTTGGACTGAGTTTTTATGTTATATTGTTGATGCTGAGTCTTGATTTTTTGTCCAGATCTAATTGCTAAGTCTTATCTTTGGTTCAGATCGTTTATGCTGAATTTTATTTGTGGACAGATCTATTTGTTTGAGACTGTCTTTGGTCACCTGTGGTTAGATCTGGAGTGCTGAGAGTTACTTGTGTTCAGATCTCTTGTGCTAAGACTTTGTTGAGATCATATCTATTGTGATCTTGTTGACTTCTAGTATGCTGGGACTTGTTTGAGATTATCACTATGTTTTGACTGTCATTGTCTATCACTATGTGACTGTACCGTCATATCTCTCTCTCTAGTTTGTACTTACCCTCTAAAGTTAGGGTCAGCTGGTTCCTAGTGATCGACTGGCCTCTGAAAGTAATTTCTTCTGAGTATAAAGATAGGAAGGATCCCACACTCCAGGTAAGTATCCTAACCTGATATTTTATGAATTAAATGTGTGATTGTTGATTATCCCACACTCCAGGTAAGTATCCTAACCTGATATTTTATGAATTAAATGTGTGATTGTTGATTACATGTTACTGAAGATTACTTTAACACGAGGACCTCTTGGTAGTGTTAAAGGTGAGAGAGATGAAAATTATGTTTTTAATTTATACTGTCTGATTACTGTGTTTAGCTACTGCTGTACTATTCTGTTCCAGTATAAATTTGTTATATTGAATTTTGCATTAAAGTATATAAGTTTTGATTTTTCTGCATCAAACTCTGAAGACACTGATGCTCTTTTCATATGCATTGACTAATATTCCAAAGTCACTTTCTTGACATCGACTTTAACACATCAACACACAACCATCCATAGTAAATATGCATTCAACTAATTTGGCTGAAGCAAAAGCTATATGGAGGTAGCAACTAAACCAATAAATGACAAGTAGAGCTATAAAACAGCTTATTCAGCGATACATACATACATACATACATATAGGGAAACAATAACCTTGATTGAATACAGTTTTTCGGACAGATTAGAGGTCACGTCCTCTGCTTTGAACAGAGCATATTTACCTTTCTAATGAAGTTGAATTTTGAGCAAGTCTTGTACAGCTGTTATTTAATGCCTCAACCATTTATCCAATATGTTGAGAGAAATGAGTATCATAACTTTGGGTTTTGATAATCCTTGAACTAACCCCACTTTCCAAAAGGGTATCTGAAACAGATAGTTAAATGTTGCAGAGTCCTGCTACAATAACCTGATCTGGATGATAATGTCACTCAGATTGATAATAATATGCTATAGGGTGCTCTGAACTTAAATTCGCAAGAATAGTAAAACGTCAAAGGTAAAGTTTCAGGAAGATAACTCACTTGAACCAGATCACAGCCATACTAGATGGCAATGCAACTATTGCCAGAGGATCTGGATAAATCTGCCTTACTTTACTTTCTTTCCCAACAGAGCTCTACACGTAAGAGTTACTGAGTAAGTTTTACAACTAGCTTTAAAAATGTACTCTATCATAGACCTTTGAAAATATCAGAACTTCACTGCCTCTTTCAAGCAGTGCAACCAAGACAGTTTTCACTTCTGAATTAATAACATGACTCAACCTATTATTTGCAGGAGAAAGTGCTTTCATTTCTTTCAAAAATCTTCAGTGGAAAATGACTTGTCAATGAAAATTGGTGATCACATTCATCTTTTTATGAGTATCTTGCTCAGTTACTCACCCAAGTCTTAGGTTTAGATCTGAGTCCTTTTAGTTCAAGTTAGGTTTTTGAATAAGTGTCCTTAGACACAACAGGTTACTAGGAAGAGTCATTTTGTGGAAGCCAAGCTTTAAGTTCATTTTCCAAGTTGCCTTGTAGAGCATGATCAATTTTTATTTTTTCTGTGTCAATTGTCCCAAGTCTCAGAGTTAGGGGTTTATTTGAGTCATTGACCTTTTCTCACGTTTCTCCACTATAAAATATTATGTAAGACTAAAATATCCTCTCCTCCTTGTGTGTTGGGACACATTGGTAGCAAGGGATGGTCCACAGTAGCATATAAGTCCCAACATTAGTTTAAATTCTAGGTTGGTTGGGAGGAGAGTAAAACTAAAGAAAGGAATTAGAGACAACTTAGTCACAAACTGTGGGTGTCAGAGCTTTGACTAGTAATGGAGCTTGGCCAGCTTTGCTTAGACACAGATTTACGAACACAAAGAGCAAGCATCTACTCTGCCTAATTTGGTTTGCAATGCTTCTGAAAAAAGAAAAAAAAAGGATTGAAGGTGTGGAACATTGCTGCTACAAGGTCCCAGACATACGAGATGTATTTGGTTAAATGGGAGGAAATGGGAGGGTCTACTGAAATCCTAATCTGTGTAAATGTCTACCGGATCCTGTTTTCAGTTTTTCTTTTCATCTGTGATTTCCTCAAAAAGTGGTGATTTATTTTGCATATCTCTTACTCTGTTTTAGGCTCTGTGTTGAAGAGTAGTGTTTTATTTGCATGTCTTTGTTTTCTCTAACCAGATTCGATTCGGAGTGTTAAACTTCTCTAGCAAAGAACTGCAGTGTTATTCGTATCAGTGTTGGCATACTTCTCTAGCAAACGGTCTCCTTAGGCAACATTTTGTATACATTGCACTTCTGTGTTATGTTGCACTACTTTGACGAATTTATGCAACAAGCAAACTTTTGTTGCAACAAAAAAATACTACAACACATGCACAACATTTGAAATTGTGTTGTTGTGAAATATGGTTGGCAATGCTGTATTCATTCGTTATTTCACTAATGGAATTGACACAATAAAACTCATAACAAGTATTCACACGATCAAGCTCAACCCATTTGCAAAAGGACAGACATGAAAAATTTGTGGATTTGCAAAAGATGATGCAAATGGTGAGGAAGCCATCCAGACGATGTGATTGGTCTAGCAGCAATAACCAATATCTGCATTGCCACATTGATATTTTGGTCTAGCGAAATAGGATTTATGTTGCTAGAATAGAATCAATAAAAAACTTTCTTCTTTTATGATAAATTACATTTGAAGATTGACATGTCATGCACAAATTGTTGGGAAAAAAATTTGCTGGCCTCCAGAAGATGACAAGGAAATAGATATTTCAACAGATAATCGGTTGAATTGGCCACTAACCAGTAAAATAACCAAAGAATATGATCATTACAAAGCCAGAGTGCCAATCCCTGCAGATTTTTCGATGCACTATTCTATTAGAATTGATGTCAGATACAGTGATTATAGCTTCTGGGCAAACATACCAGAGCGGTTACATCCAACAATGGCTGGAGCAGGGCATAATAACCTGTCCTAAAATATGCCAGACCCTCGGTCATAAGAAACCTTATTCCCAATTATACTGTAAAGGCACTGATTACAAATTGATGTGAATCTAACAATGTCCCATCTGCCCTGTCTCAGCATGCAGCTCTGCCCTCATGTAGAAACTTTTCTGCAGTCCAAAGCAAACAATCTTCTTATGAACAAGTGGAAAATTTGCAAAGCCCACTTAAGAACTTAAAAGCATGGATTACACATGCAAAGGTCTGTGGGGTATAAAGAAAAACAAGCTGATTAATGAATGCCATGGCACATGGTGGGGGAAGTTGGGCTTGAATAGTTGGGAGCTGGCGAATGCGATTTTCAGATCTGATTATTTTGTTAAATATAATCTTGGCAGCTGCTAAAATGATCCAACTTGTGATGTGCAGTGTCAACACTCTTGAAGTTTGCCTACAGTAGTTTTTTTTTTGGTTGCAGATCTTAAGTTTTGGTGGGTGTTTCCAGAGAAATCAGATTCAGCACTAGGGCTGAAAAAACTATGATGCAGATCTGCAGCCTTATGAGGTGAAAATTCTAACAAAAAGCAGTTCGCTTCCATCCTCGTGAATGTTACCCTCAATTTCAATGCCGCATTTTGAAAGTTTTCAAGTTCCTTCCTTTTGACCTGGCAAGACAAAAATAAAAGATGTATGACGTATTTACTGTTATGTCCCTAGAGACAATAGTTTTTGCTAAGAAAATAAAATCTATGTAAATGGGATATTTAGCTTAGGAGCCCCTACTTTTATAAGGTAAGAATTTTAGGCCAAAAGATATTTACCAGTGTTATGAGACTCAACCAAGACTCAAGAATCTGGCGGTGGCCCAGTCTTGCTGAGTCACCTGCCAAACCCGTAACCACCAGCAAACTTGACTGGAAATTCATGGCATTGTTGAAACTCACCAAAACTCGTAGACTCGTGAGTCTGTCATAAAACTCACCCATGACTTGTGCAAACTTGCCTGTGACATATTCTAGGGAAAATGAGGACCCATACTTTGCCAACTTGGAATTTTGGGGTATTCTCAAGGAAAAGAATGATGGGAAGTCCTCTTAACTCTCCGCTCTCAGCAGTTGTTTCAAAATAATCCACACTTTCATTCCACAAAACCTTGGGGGAATCGATGATTACCTTGTTTAGGACACCAAATCCAAGTTGTTATATGGAGGTCAAATTCCAATCCAGAAAAGTTACTGAAAACTTGATTGGATTAGATTTCAAGCAACCAATGGATACAATTATCAGAACTGCATCACCAACAAACTTATGAGTTATGACCATTCTAAATCCAAATGTGTACCCCTCTATTTATTTTACTTTTTGACCTTGGATCATCCATATAGTAAGACATATTTGTTATAATGTGACGTAGCTGAATATTAAGACCTTCAGCTAATTCCTCCATAATTGTGCTATAACCTCCTTTTATCATATAATGAGTACCTCCTGTTATCATATAATGAGCAAATCCTACAGTTGCAGGTGGGAGCTGGGAATGGGTCTTTCCAACATAGTCTTGATGAAGTGCAGCTGGCACGAAGCTTTCAGAATTTGGTCACTAGTCTCAAGCCAATGTTGCAGCTTCTATCTGATAACATTCTTCCCAATTTTAAGGTCAGAGCAATAAACTTAAGTTGGTATAATCTTCTGCCATTCTAAATCTCGTTTCTTAAAGTAATATGTAGAGGCCTTTGTGAGTTCAATTTTAGCTTTTGCTAGGCTGTGGCCTGGTAAAGCAGTTAATATTTGCATTCCAGCTGCAGTGGTTTCCACAGCAGCGAACCACAAGTTGCAATTTTTCTTACATAGAAGAAATGTACTATTTTCTTCCACCATCGCCTGCAAATGATTAAACATGATATGCAAAAGGCCAATCCACAAACAAGACATGAGAAAGGACATTCATAAAACAGGCAGTACATACCTTTTTGGGGAAGCATCTTCATTTCCTCAGTTATTTCAGTTGTAAATATACTATACACACAAAGGAGGCAGACCTGTACAAGTCAGAACTACCTTAGTACCAGCCGAAGTTGTTTGTACTCTGTTTACTTTCCTTTTTCTACAAGGGTTGAAAACTTGAACCCTACTGAACATCCATCACAATTTTAAATATGTTCTTTCATCTCATTGATAGACCTTTTGCCATTTCATGCCTTTCTATTCTCTCTCGCCTTTTTTACCTATAACATTGCCTTTTAACTATCCTAACTTAACCAGTCCTTGCTAAAATAGTCAAATGCTAAATCTAATAATTGTTAGATTTTCACAATTTAATTCAAGATTATCTAGGATCTTGTCCGAGAGAATAACATGCACAGCAATTCAAACACAAGAGACAAGAGACACAAAGAATTTCATCGGGGAAGCCATAAAGGAGAAAACCCCGCAACTTCCTCAGAGATAGAATGAGCAACAATACAATAAACCCCAATAGTAGAAATGGTCTCCAGCAGCTTCTCTCTTCTTCACTTGTGCAAACTTGTCCTCCTACTCACTTATGCGAACTTGATGAGTAAGTGAATGATGCAAATGAGAGAGGCACCCTCTCTATTTATACTTTATCTTTCACTTGACTTTTACCCAACTAGGTCGGCCCCTAGTTGTACTTGACTGGGCCGACTTTTCTAGGAGAGTCTAATAACCCATACACAACTTGACTCTGGGGTCTAATGCCCCAACATACAAAGGAGGGTTAACCTCAATAACTTTACATGACCCAATTACAATAAAGACTCTCCCGACCGGAGGAATAAACATCTCCGTCGGAGGTACAATAATAAAATACAAATACAATATAAAATATACAAGTGAATATCTTTCGAAGTTACAATTACATTAACACTCCCTCTTAACTAGGAAGGTATTCTCTTGACACAGTTCATCAACACAAGTCTTCATCACTGGATCATCATCGTCACTACTGCTACTATCTCGACCATCAGTCTCCAATCTACTCGTCATAGGAAGTTCTACAGAGCCATCCCTTTTTCATGCTGGATGTAGGCCTAGCATCCATGTAAGTCTTCATCATCTCTACGAGCAAGCCATCAAGTAGGTACAACTCAGGACTTATTATATGCCACTACAAAACCTACAGGATCTCCCAAGATTGATTATATGCCTCTGCAAAACCTGAAAGAGCATCCCAGGACTGATTATATGCCACTGCAAAGCCTGCAGGATCTTCCAAGCCGGATTATATGCCACTACAAAACCTGAAGGAGCATCCCAGGACTGATTATATGCCTATGCAAAACCTGTGTACCCTACTGTCTCCTCGTCATCTTCAGATCATCTCATTGTCAATGGAGCATAGCCCAGATGCACATCACAATGTCTCCAATATGGGAGAACTTTCCTACCACCATACGAGACCCCGTCTACCAACATGCGAGGACTTTCCTACCAGCATGTGAGACACAACACTTACATCAACCGACATGGGAGGACTTTCCTACCACCATTCGGGAATGGCCCAGCCCTTACATCTACACCATGGGAGGACTTTCCTACCACCATGTGAGAATGGCTCAGCCCTTACATCTACACCATAGGAGGACTTTCCTACCACTATGTGAGAATGGCTCCGCCCGTACATCTACCAACATAGGAGGACTTTCCTACCACTATGCGAGAATGGCCCATGTGCATTTGCGTCCTCCGGACTCATCACTTTCCCTTGGAAGGAACCTCGACCTGAAGTACACCAAGCTTCTCTCTGAAGTATTCAAACTTCACTCTAGCTAGCGGCTTGGTCAACACATCGACTATCTGCTCATCTGTCGCAACATACTGGAGCTTCACTACTCCTCTCTGCACCATATCCTTGATATAGTGATACTTGATCTCAATGTGCTTCAACTTGTCATGGAACACCGGGTTCTCAGACAAATTCACACAACTATGGTTGTCGCAATATATACAAGTCGCGTCCAACAGGAGATCAAACAAATCAGACAGTAGCTTCCTCAGCCATACTGCCTCACAACTAGCCGAACAAGCTACGGCATACTTTGCTTCGGCTGTACTCAATGCCACGCAGGACTACTTCCTGCTAAACCACGAGATCACACCTGATCCCATACTAAAGCAACATCCCGAAGTGCTCTTCCTATCAATGGCATTGCCTGCCCAATCCGAATCAACATAACCCTCCAGGTTAATCTTCTGATTCGCATCATACTTGAGCCCATAATCAACCGTACCCTTCAGGTACCTCAGAATATGCTTTGCAACAATCAAGTGAACATGTCTCGGATCCGTCAAGAATTGACTCAGTGTGTTCACAGCAAAGCAAATATCTGGTCTTGTATTCGTCAGGTACATCAAAGATCCAATCATCTGACGATACATTGTGGCATCAACCGACTCTGATGAAGCATCACTCAATAGCTTCAAGTTCGATGCCATAGGTGTGGCCATGGCCTTGCAGTCCATCATCTTGAATCTCTTCAGGATCTCTACTACATACTTCCCTTGTCCAAGGAAGATTCCATCCACACCTCCATGCCTAGAAAATAGTGCATCATACCCAAGTCCTTCATTTCGAACTCGCTAGCAAGCTTCCTCTTCGTGTCAGCAATCAACCCCTCCTCACCTGTCACAAACAGGTCATCTACATATAGTAGGAGTATCACTGGGTTCCCTTCCCCAACCTTGTAGTAAAGGTTGGAATCCACTTTACTCTTGGTAAAGCCCAAACTAGTCAGGAGTTGTCTATCCTGCCGTACCACGTCCTAGGTGCCTGTTTCAATCCATACAAGGTTTTCTTCAATTTGCACACATGAGTCTCCCTGCCATGTGTCTCAAATCCGAGTGGCTGCTCCACATACACTTCCTCCTCTACTACACCATTCAAGAACGTTGTCTTGACATCCGTCTGGTGTACCTTCCACTTCATCATGCAGCCAGAGCAAGTACTAATTTGATCGAAATGTATCTGGCTACAAGTGCAAATGTCTCCTCATAGTCTATCCCTTCCTTCTGGGAAAAGCCTCGTGCCACAAATCTCGCCTTGTGTTTCTCTATGTTGCCATCTGCAGCATGCTTGATCTTGTAGATCCACTTGGAGGTCACAACAGACTTCCCTACTGGTCTCGGGAGCACATCCCAGACATCATTCTTCATGATCGATTGGTACTCCTTGATCATGGCATCCTTCCATTCCTTCCTTTCTGCCGCTTCTTCATAGTTGGAAGGTTCCTTGCCAATGATGTCGCACAGCAGGGCTACATAACTGGAGAATGGCCTCAGTCCTTTGCTTTCTCTATGCATTCCTTCTGGAGCACCATATCTCTTTGCATCTTGAATTGCTTCTCATACCCATGTTGGTTTCCTCTTGTGACAATTCTTCTCACGTGGTGGATACAAGTTCCTGTGGGTCTTCCATCTCGCGTTCTTCATATTCTTCTGGAATCGCTTCTTGCAATACTGTATTTCTGATCCTGGGAACTTTTAGGTTCTTCAATATCTTCAATAGGTAGTTTTCTGATGTATGTTGAGTCTTCGTCGCTTGTTCTTTGAAACAAGTCTCTCTTGTAGGTGATGGTATACGATCTTTCCTACAAGTAAAGTTCAATCGCATGATTAGAAACATCTCATAGTTTTCAGAACAAATTCTTACGCATAAAGACATAGGTCATACAGTCATGCAATTATCTTAGCCAATGCTTCAATACAACATTTTATCCATATCCCGTAACTTTCTAGATGCCTTCCATCTCTACCAGAACATTGTTAAGAGTGTGCACTACTCCAACATGTCAGCAAAGAGGTTTCAATCTAGATAAGTAGCAATGGAGTGTTGTACAGTACCATAGGCCACTTACCCATTACTTGCATATCAGTAGTATCTTGTTCATTAATGCAACTTTTCTAACATGCATAATATACATCCTAATTCTAGGAACATAAGTATGTACATGACTGAACAACATCATTTAAGTAATCATATATACAAGAAATGACAATTCAAATACTTATCTTTGTTTGGTTGTTGGGTGGACTCCCTCTCAATCTTTGCTTCCTTGCAGGAACTACTGGAGTGTGCTCCCTCTTGATATTTGCTTCCTTGCAGGAACTATTGGAGTCTCTGATAGTGTGCACCTTAACAAATGTTGAAAATGGATGAGAGGTTCTTCCATAGATTATTGATCTTTATTTGTTTTCCAGAGTCCAACTCTGCAGTAGCTTCTTCTACTCCTTTCATGAAATACTGAAAGTCATCTCTAGCTTCACCTTATGAGGTGGAACCTTCTAAATAAACCCTTGTAGCCAATTACCTTCATTATAATACATATTCTTCATCACTTGAAGAATCTTCACTGTCTTATTTGGTTCTCTTCCTTGGAGTTTCATCATCCTCTGCAATGTAAGCATGATGTCTTTTCTTGAGGCTCTTCTTCTTGTGGGAGTTGCTTTTGTTCCTAGGACAATCTCTGGAATAGTGCCCCTTCTCATCACAAGTATAACATTGAATGTAAGAAAGATCTCTCCTGGATCCTCCAAGGTTCTCCCTATGATTCTGGTGGTGGTGTTTACCCTTCTTGTGATGAGGATGCTCCCTCTTGTTGTTGTTCTTCCTAGTATGTGCTGTGAGAGACTGGTCTTCATTACCCACATGTTCTTCTCGAGCTACAATTTGAGCTTCTTCCTGTGAGCGCTCCTCCCACAGCCTACTGAAGGTGATCAACTTTCTTCTTGCACAGATTCCTTGAATAAAGGAATCCCATGACCTAGGAAGACCATTCAATGTGGTCATCACTATTTCTCCATTCTCTATGTCTTCTCCCACAGCTTCAAGTTGTTCTTTTATCTGGGAGACCCTTGTAAAGTAGGACTACATGGTCTTTGCATTTTGTATCTTGACATTCTTCAATTGGTTACTCATTGTCATCTTCCTATTTATATTCCTCCCTTCAAATAAGGTGGTCAAGGCATCAAACATCTCTTTAGGTGTCTTCAGAGATGACACATGTGGTATGAGATGGTCCTTGACAGAATCTGCAATGATTCTCTTAGCCTTAACCAGGTTTTTCTTGTGTAAGGTTTTAGCCTCATCTCCCTCTGGAACTGGAACCTCTTCATTCACATAGGTGTCCAATTCATTCTCTTTTAGGACAAGCCCAATCCTATACTTCCATGCTCGAAAGTTATCAGCCCCTTCAAGCTTATCCTCAAGCTTGGTGTGGTGAGACATCTTTAATGAGAAACTCAAATGGAAATAGAAAAGCTTTAGGTCTTACCACTTGATTTGCTGAAACTGGTCTGGAGTTGGCTGGCCTAGGGTTTGTCAGAGAAACCCTAATTTTTCAAAGTTGGAATTTGGAACTTCTGGTTGGACAGATAGATGTGCCTCCTCAAGGAGAGTTGTCCAATGTACTCACTTCCATAAATCAGTGAACAGAAACCCAAAATATATGATGCCCTAGTTTTCCTCCGGTAGTAGTGACGGGCCAAAAAATGAAAATTCTCGAAATTGAATTCTGCTTTTACAGGAAGATTCTCTTGGATGAGGCGAGTATGCTGGTGCACTTGGTTTCTGAAGATTCCAAAAATTCACCCTTGAAAATTGACTTGCGAATTTCTGATCTGCAGTTTTTGATTTTTTCTAGTTTTCTGGTTTTTCTGGTCCAAGTCAAATTAGGGTTTGACTTATCCCAGGGTTCTACCCAACCAAAAACTTCGATCTTGGTCTCAAAATTTCGATTTTGATGAGGAGCATCTCCCTATGCTGAAAGCACTCCAAAATTCCCTATGTTGCATGGGCACTCGTCCCCCCCAAAATTCCTTCTGTTCCCTGCGTTTCCGAGTTCCGGGGACTTTGGAACCCCTCGGAAACGTCCCCAATTTGGCAGGGACGCCATTGGGGACTCGGGGACTTATCCGCCGTTCCCTAAACGTACTCGAGCTTTTTGGGAACTTTTTAGGGACGTCCCTGAAGTCCCTCGACCAATCGGGGACTTTTGGACGTCCCTCGACTTGCACACAAAAAAAATTTAAAAAACAAATAATTAAACAATAAACATTCAATTGTTCAATTTTATATTTAAAAAACTAAAACTAAAACTAAAAAATCAAAACCTAAATCTACGTTACCCTATCCTCCCGCGAGCTTTCATTCCAAACAAAAAAAAACGCGACTCCGAGTCTGCACAACCACCGACGTCCACCCGAGCTCCCAACTCTGCACAACCGACACTTGCAGCTCACGCAGCTCCCTCACCCTCACAGCAGCTTCCTCACGGCAGCTTCCTTCTTTCCCCGTGGTGGCAGCACGCAATACGCAGTGGTGGCAGCACGCAACAGGACTGTTCCTCGTGGTTGCTGGCTCCCCTGTTCCCCCATGGTCGTGCTCCCCTGTTCCCCCGTGGTCGCAGCACGCAAGTCGTGCTCCCCCGTGGTCGTGGCAGCACGTAGGTCGAGTCTCTGTTGCGGCTCTTTGCAGAGCTCATTTCATAGCTCGCGACTCCGAACTGCTACAGCCTACAGGTAGGTTAAAAAATAAAAACTTAAATATTAAAAAAAATTTGACTGTGTTTTTTAAATTTTTTATTTTTTAATTTTCCTGTTCAAGTATGAATTTTCAATTTTATTGTGCAAAACTCAAAACTGTCACTGAATCAGTGATACTGAATATGAAATATCAAATATCAGACAGACTGTGATTCTCTTTTTAAGTTTTTTTTGTTAAAAAAATTAAATTTTAAAACATAATTTTTCCTTTCAGTTTAACAATCTAAAATTTCCTTCAAGAATCAAAAGAAGCCAAATGGAGAGCAACACACCTGCATCTGTTGGATCAGAATGTGAAATAGGAACAGGGCCAATTGAAATCTCTAGCACAGTCAACGTGAAGAAGCCATTGCTACAATTTGTCAAAAAAATCACCCAGAATAAGAAGAAAAATAGTGGTGGTTCGAAGGAATGGTAGTGCAAGATATGTAATCATACGTTTAAGGGCAGCTACACTAGAGTTTATCATCATCTTTTGGCCATTCCAGGGGATGGAGTAAAGGCCTGCACCTGCACTTTGGAAAAAAGAATCGAAATTACCAAACTTCACATGGCAGCCACAAGGGGTACTGTAGAAGTAGAGGAGGAAGGTTCTGTTTTTAAAAAACCAAGACTTTCAGTAACACAAGAAACCAATGACAAAGGTGTAGCTGATACACTTGAAGATTGTAGTAAATCTGTTTCAAGTAGAAAATCTAGAAGCAATGTTGCTGTGACAGAGATGTTCAATGTACAAAGCAAGAATGAGGCAGATGATGCCATTGCTGAATTCTTCTTTGCTAATGGAATATCATTTAATGCCACCCGTTCTCCTCAATACAAAGAGATGATGATTAAAGTCACTGCTGTTGGCAAATCATATCAACCCCCTGGTTACAATAAAATGAGGACAACATTGTTAGATAGGGGGGTCTCAAAGATGCAAGGGGTGATGGAAGGGCTTCAAAAATCATGGGTTGATTATGGGTGTTCAGTCGTCATGGATGGTTGGACAAATATTCAACAAAGGCCTTTGCTGAACATCATTGTCACTTCTCCAAGTGGTCCATATTTCTTGAAAGCAATTGATTGTTCCGGAAAGATGAAGGATGCTGCTTTTCAATATGAGGTATTAAAAGATGCAATTGAGGAGATTGGTCCAACAAATGTAGTTCAAGTTATCACAGATGTTGCACCAGTTTGTAGATCTGCAGGGTTGATGATGTTGAGATATTGCAACTTCAAAGAATATTATATTTGTACTTTATTATTCCGGAGATGTTTCATTCCTCCGTGAAGATCTTATTGTATATCCGGAGCTGTTTATTCCTCCGTCGGAATGTGGTAACTTGGGTTATTAGACTTCCCTAGTGGGGGTCGGCCCTGTATGTGTTATGTGGGTCAAAGGGTTGTTAGACCACCCTAGTGGGGTCGGCCCAATCAGTTGTAGTGGGGTGTTTAACCCAGTGGTAAAGTTGGGGCCGACCTAGTTAATATAAAGTACAAGTCGGAGATGTGTATATATAGAGGAGGTGTGTTCCTCATTTGACACACTTCCCTCACTCAGAATATAGCGCACTTGTGGAGGAGAGGTCTGCTATGGTGGAGGAGGAGATCATGTCTTTGGTTTGCATCTTTGTATATTGCTGGTCATCTATATTGAGGAAGCTTTGCTGGGTTTTCTACCCCATGAGGGTTTCCCAGGATAAATCTGTGTCTCTTGTGTTTATGCTGTGCTTGTTGTTTCTTCAGTGACCCTATATATGCTATTATTATGAAATGGAATGTAATGCTGCTATTTTCTGTCTTAGCATATTAAATCTTAACAGATGATTCAAAGTAGGTACAAACATCTATTTTGGATTCCTTCTTGTGTGCATGCTTTAAATAATGCACTCAAAGACATTGGTAAAATTTCTTGGATCACTCGCATTATTCTGGATGCAAGAGATGCGCAAATGTTCATTTGCAACCATCATGCCTCTCTAGTTATTTATAGGATTTATGCAAGAAAGGAGTTCTTGAAACCAGCTGATACGAGGTATGCCACCTACTTTATTCTTCTTAACTGTATGCTAGAGGTGCAACAGGCCCTAAAGGCCACTATTATTGGCTCTGAGTGGTCTGCATGGGGGGAATCTAAATCAGATCAAGGAAAGAAGGTAAGACAAATGTTATTGAATGATGATTGGTGGGTAGATGTGAGATACATTGTCTCTTTCACCTCTTCAATAGTGGAGCTAATCAGGTATGCAGACTCAGATTCCCCTTGCCTTGGGGAAATATATGAATCAATTAACAGCATGATTGGAAAGATCAAGTCCCTCATTCGTGAGAGGGACCCCTCTTTGGAGTTATTTAATGAACTCCAAAAGTTGATAGAAAAGAGGTGGAACAAGTTGAACACACCTCTTCATATGGCTGCTTATGCACTTAATTTGAAGTGGTATGTGGATAGGGAAGGTAGAGTTCCACCAATAGATGACCCAGAGGTGAAACAAGGTTTTATTGATGCCATAGAAAAGATGTATACACAAGAGCAAGCAACCATAATTCGAGAACAATTTCTTGATTTTGCATTGCTTAGTAGCCCCACTTTCTCCAAAGCTACAAAGGCAGATTTATTTGGCATGGCACAAAGAAGTCCCAGTGGATGGTGGAGGATGTATGGGGACAAATCTCCAGACATCCGTACTCTTGCTATGCGTTTACTATCACAGGTTGCTAGTTCTTCAGCTGCAGAAAGGAACTCGTCCACATTTAGTTTTATTCACTCTATTAAGAGGAACAGGCTTACTTCTAAGAGAGCAGAAAAACTAGTTTATGTGCATAGTAGTCTTCGCCTTCTTACAAAGAAGACACCACAGTATTTACAGGGACCAGCAGCACAATGGGATGTAGATCCTGAGGATGCTTCTCAAATTGATGATGATGATGATGGGCCATCCCTTCATACAAGATTGGTTAATGTACCATTAGAGGACATGGAGTTGCAGTTGCAGGGCATTGATGATGATGAGAATGAAGGAGGTGAGGCTCAAGCATTTTTGGATAGGCTTCATGTAGAGGATCGGGATTTATGAGTAGCTTCAACCTTCATGCTACTATGGGCATTGAGTCAGAGACTTCCTTTTTTGTTGCCTTGAGGCATTTTGGTGTTCTACCATTTGACATGTGGCACTACTGTTAGTGACACTGTTATACTTATTTTGGGCATTTTGCCATTTGGACTATCATCCCTGCTTTAGACTATCATCCATGCCATTTGGTTATCCATGATTCATATGCTCTAGACTTTTAAAGTTTTAAATTTAAATTTAAAGTTTTAAATTTAAATTTAAATTTTTAATGTTGTTATGTTATGGAAGTTGTTATGTTTATGATATGTTATGTTGTTTTAATAATTGAGATTGCATGCAGATCATTCATGGATAAATTGATTATGGATACATTTTGATTTTATATAATTTATATTTTTTAATATACATTTTAAATTTTTATATAATTATTAATTTATATTTTTTAATTTTTATATTATATAATTGTCGTCCCCAACCTACCGTCCCCTGAAAAATTGGGGGTGCGCTCTAGCCGTTCCAGAAACTCGTCCCCACGTCCCCCACGTTCCCCCGTCCCCCAGGCCTGTGCAACATAGAAAATTCCTCTTCTGTGAAAAGCCCTAATTTCCCGCAGCAGTGACAGGCCGAAAATTGAAAATGCTCATAATCAATTTATGTTTCGACAGAAAGACGCGCCTTCCTTATGTGAGTTAGCCTAGCCTCCTTTTGCTGATGATCTGTGAAGAGAAACCCAAAAATTAAGAAGCCCTAGCTTCCGCAGCTGCACAGTGTCTTCTTCTCAGGTTAGCTCTGATACCATGTTAGATTTTCACAATTTAATTCAGGATTATCTAGGATCTTATCTGAGAGAATAACATGCACAGCAATTCAAACACATGAGACAAGAGACATAAAGAATTTCATCGGGGAAACCATAAAGGAGAAAACCCCGCAACTTCCTCAGAGATAGAATGAGCAACAATACAATAAACCCCAATAGTAGAAATGGTCTCCAGCAGCTTCTCACTTCTTCACTTGTGCGAACTTGTCCTCCTACTCACTTATGCGAACTTGATGAGTGAGTGAATGATGCAAATGAGAGAGGCACCCTCTCTATTTATACTTTATCTTTCACTTGACTTTTACCCAACTAGGTCAGCCCCTAGTTGTACTTGACTGGGCCGACTTCTCTAAGAGAGTCTAATAACCCATAGACAACTTAACTCTGGGGTCTAATGCCCTAACATACAAAGGAGGGTTAACCTCAATGACTTTACATGACTCAATTACAATAAAGACTCTCCCGACCGGAGGAATAAACATCTCCGTCGGAGGTACAATAATAAAATACAAATACAATATAAAATATACAAGTGAATATCTTCCGAAGTTACAATTACATTAACAATAATTGCATGTCAAGAGACTTTAGACTGAAGCAGCAACAAGAATATTATTTTTCTCAAAATGACCACACTTTGGATTTCCATCACTTTCTTGTAGTAGGTTTTTCATTCATCTATTATTTGATAGAAGTCCTCGTCCTCCTATAGGCTTACATTCCTGTGTCCAGGATTCTATTTGAACATCTTGTAGGTTTCAACATACTCCCATGAGTTTTATGTTGAACACTAACAATCCAATCTAAATTCTCAGCTTTAACTCATACCTTTTACTGCTTTTACTTATCCGTTCAAAATTATTGTGATTTTTTCCACTTCATCTAGTATACTAAAAGGAAGCCAAGGTCCTGCTAAGGGTTTATCATCCCAGTTGGACCTTGAGAAATAGACAGAAGGGATTGGTATTCCAGGAAATTGTTACTCCAGAAGAAATATAACACCATCTTTGTGAATATTAATTCCATGTTTGATCCATGGGTCATGTTCAGAATGTCCTTAGATTGCCAGGAACAGGGTTGGAAGGAGAGGGCATGGCCTAATGGTAAACCCATTTTCAGATATGATACATGTGCTCTCTAGTGTTGTATTGGACAAAGACTCTCAAACACTGATAGACTTAATGAGATAAAAAGACTAGTGATCACTGATAAATCTAGATATATTTCTACTGTCTAGAAGAGTTGAAAATAATAATTGGAAATACTTAATGGAGTTAATATGATAATTCAATTATCTGGGTAAAGCTCAATTTGGAAATGTAATTAAAAACAGGTTATAATGCTCAATTGTTTTTTAACGCAGAAGGAAACAGAAGATTGGTACCTCTTTTGCACATGGTTAAACAACTCGTGCACCAGTCCTATCAAGCTTCTGAACAGATGCAGTAGCTTCCAATTGCCTTTTATTTTGGAACATATCCACCATGGCAACAGCAATAGCCTTGCCTTTTTCTGCAGTATCTGTGATTGCTACAGCAGTTGGCCCAGCCCCACTTATAGTGCACCCAAACGCACCTGTTTCAATTGCAGCTTCCTTGACTGCCATCATTCCAGGAATGATGGCCGCCCTCTTTGGTTCAACTATAGAATCTGATGATAGTGCAGCTCCAAGGAGACGAGGGTCACCCTGAAGGATGGCTGCCACGAGAGCTGCTGCCTGGCTACAGTTTCGTATGTGGTCTTTCATAGTGATATTTTTGGGCAGAACTGCTCTCATTTCCTTAGTCGGGGCTTCAAAGGCAGGGGTTACAAGTACAAAGAAGAGCTCTTTCTTGCTGGGGAATGGAAGGGGGATAAGATCCAGTGGACTATAGCTCCGCACAAGAACAAAACCACCCATCAGAGATGGAGCAACATTGTCAGCATGATAACCGCTAACTGCAGCTTCCGATTCCAAACCAGCCAAAACAAGTTCTGATTTTGTTAATTTACTTCCAAACAGCGCATTCACAGCCACTGCGGCAGCAGCTGCACTAGCTGCACTTGAGCCAAGACCACTTCCCAAAGGCAGACCTTTATGAAGAGCCAGTGACAAGCCCACCGACTGAACTCCTAGCAATTCCATGGTTGCTTTGGCTGCAATTCCAGCACAATTCTTCATTGGATTGAGACTGAGACGATTATTGTCGCCATCAATAAAAGAAATCACAATCTTGCCTGGTTCCACATCCTCATTTACCTCTGCACTGACATGATCCCCTAGTCCCTCCACAGCACAACCCAGAAAGTCAAATCCCGGTCCAAGATTAGCTATTGTTGCAGGAGCAAACGCTTTAACAGAGTGAAGAACAGGGGTCGGTTCAGACTGGATCACCTGTTTCAGACTCACTTGCTGTACATTGCACCGAACATTGAAGACATGGGATAGGTGCCCACGTGAGAATTTGATTCTAAAGCTACCCAATCCAAAACAAGAATTATTTAGACTCAAGTCAGGTTCTAAACAAAGGCAATGGCTCTTTGTCTGTGCAGAAAAGCTTTCCATATGTGCCTTGATCAGTAACTCTGCCAAAATTATGCAAGCAAAAAAAATATGTCAACTCAAAATTCTGTTCCTTCCCTACTCTTGGGATATCCTTCGTATTCAAGATGAACTGATAATGTTGCACAAATGGCTCGGAATTTTGTTCTCATAGCTTCCAAAATGTCCTGAACTGACTCATTTTCTGGATCCAGAAGTGGGTATTGATCTGCCAATTCCTCAAGTTGTTTTAGGTTCTTCTGTACCCTTGCAGATAATACAGTCGGTTCAACTTCAATTGCAGCTTTCCATACATTGATACAGCCCCTGTAAAGACCTAATTCCTCCCCTATCTCAAAACCGGTCTTCAAACCAACATCTCTTCCTTCTTCTTGTCCCAACTCTACTCCATCTTTGAACCCTTCATTGTACCCTTGCTGAATGTGTTGATCCTCGAGGTTTACAGAGGATTCAAATATGTCTCCAGATTCTGCTGCTTGCCCAGATGACCCTAGCATGACCAAAATGCAAGCTTCTAAGCCGATTGTCTACAGTCCTACTCCGAGTGTGGCTGTTTGAGAACAGTAACTTGCCTTTGCAGAAGATAACCCACAAGTATAACGTACCTGGAAGGGTGGTCTTTCCTATCCAGAGGACCCTGAAAGTATTTTGGATTGTCAATCAAATCTGAATCAATCTTTCAGGTCACTTAAAATTGAAACAATTAAAATAGCAATCAAAAACTTAGCCAATAGAGAATTTATGCAGATGCAAGGTAAAATCACAAAATATCGAGGCAGAATTTGAAATCCTAGGCCAAAGTTTGATATTTCATCCCTGAAACCCTAGCACTATTGCTAGAGATTGCTGGACTTAACCAAGTTAGAAAGAGGCCTTAAAACCCAAAAACCTCATAAGATCAAACTCGGCCTCCAAGAATCACAGCCAGGCTTGGAAAAAAAATTCAAAAGTCTCCATGGATTTCATCAAAAGATCAAGGTCAGAGAATACATTTAACAATAGTTTCTTACATTGGGCATAGATTTGCAGGAATCTACAGCAATACTTTCGTTTATAATGGAAGGACATGAATAATAATAGTTTCAGAGCAGACGAATACTTACTTCGAGATACGATCGTTGCAACAGTCTCGAACCAGAGCTGAGAAAGAATATGTCAATGTACAAACCTATCGACTGTTGCGCCGGAGGCAGGAATGGATGTGGCTAATGGTATTAAAACCTAAATTCTCTCATATATTATTAATTATTCTTCTTCCATTTACATGCCTGGCATCAAAAGCAGGAGATATGTCCGCAGAGATTCTTGATAAATCAATAAAAGGTGCAGAAGAAGGATTTTTTAAGTTAGCCAGCAAAAGTTTGGAAAGAGAACCAAGTCTCTGTATCGCTGATTCTTGCTGCGTGGTCAGCTATATAACCAGCAAAATGCTTTTTGTGGCCAACGTTGGAAACTGCAGGGCTGTTTTAAGAATTAATTCTGGGGACAAAACACAATGAGGGCAGAACGATTTACCAAAGATCACAGTGCAGCCATGGAGGAGATTCGCAGAGAGGTTCCAGCTCTCCATCCAGATGATCCCAATGCATATACTCTTCATGTCAACTTCGAGTCATTAAGTAATATGATTTTTTTTTAAATGGTGGTTTATCTCAACTTCGAGCCATTAAGTAGAAAGATTTTTGGTTTATCTCTTATTAAAGGGATAGTAAAAGAATTGAACTTGGGTGGAGAGGGTAGTAGTGAATTTGGATGGAGAAGGTAACAGAGATGGGTGGGAAAAGATTGGCAGCTGTGGGAAAAAGAAAGGAAGAAAGCATGAATTAAAATAAATTCTATGTGCAGATGGTATTATAGCAAGCATATTTAATTGTAGTGACTTGAACATGTCTCATCACTTCTTATGTGTTTTTCACATCATTATAACTTCCAGAATTGAAACCAGATCAGGAATATAGGTGGAATAATGAGGACATTTGGCATGCCTTTCAAAAGGCCAAATAGTACAGCAAAAGAACTAATCTAGTGATGAACATTATGAAACAAGAGAAAGCCATGTAATTACAATATAGAGATCGAAAGTTCAAGTTTAGAGACATTTGCATGTTTGTTCCTCTATTATATATTGGATTGCTCTACTCTTGCATTTTGTAATACAACGATTAGTTATCCATAATTAGTTGATGAAAATAATCAAGATTGAAGTCTTGTAAATGAATTTGATTATATTTTGTTGGTGTTTGTTCAAAATATTTGTTTCTTAATCACTTTCTTGTACATATGTGGGAAGTTGTTCATAAAATTTATGATATCACAAAATTGCATAATAATAAGAATGATGTCAAGCCATGGTGATTTATGTTTGTGCATATTAACTCGGGCTATTATTGACTGAGTAAGTGTCAATTGTTATTCATAAGCTCTTATATGTTCATTTGACAGGATTGTAAGAACACATTATTCTCCTTTTTGGTCATCCTTGAGACTATTTTTGGGAAACAATGATTTAGAGATGGTAGAACCTTTTGCAGCTAGCAGATTTTTTCATGGTCTTTTAGTTGCAAATCTCTAGTGCATTGAAAAATTCAGAAGACCAAGTACAAAAGAAAAAAAATATCAATGGTTTCTTTGATAGCTTGACCCCCACATTAATATTTGGTGGGTTTGTTTTTTTAATTTTCTTTATTACGTACAATGCTTGGTAAATCTCTACTTGGATAATTATTGATTTTTTTCATCTGTAATAGGTGGAGAAGTATAGAATGTTGGTGTACCTTTGCTCATCACATGGATTGAAATGAAGGAGATAATGTAGATAGTAAGCTTCATATAACATGGCCTCGCAATGTTCAAGCTTTTGCGCCATTAGCAAAATTGGGAAATAAATAGTCTACATGTCTGAAACAGTGAATCTAATGGCTGCATCAATTCCATCCACATGATTGGATACCTGATTATTATCATTAACTAAATTATTTATTGCTTTAGAAATTATCATTAATATTAATTTAATTAGTTGTTAATTGATCATTATTATCATCTCTCAATAATTAATTGCTTGACATTTTTTTGTTGTTTTGTGTATATGGAAATTTAAAAATCTAATTATTAATGACATTTTTTATTAAACATTGATCAATTTTTTTTTCTCCATAATGTGTTTTACTCATGAGCTTCTGCATGAATAACCAACCATTTTTCAATGGTATCCCTAATAGTTTTTCTTTAACCACAAAGCTACCTTTTAGTATCCCTAATAGTTTTTCTTTGATTAGATAGCCACCTCTTAAAACAAGGGATTTGATATTTAAATCACATGGACATAAACATTTGTAAATTGAAAGAAGGAATTGTGACGGATCTTTGTATGTACCTTTAGTATATGGCCATTGTAATCTTATGGTGATGTATGGGTTTCCCAACAATAAGATTTCATCTTCAAGGAATCACTTTTTGCTAGGGTTTTCAAAGCCCTGATATTTTAAGGTAAGATTTTCATAAACAATTTTGGTTAGTATTGACATCATTAATGATTTCCTAAAACATCCTTAGGATTCATAGTTATTTTTCTTTGGTACCCCTTGAAAGGAATCCTCGTGTTAGTTTTGAGAGCCTTTTTTATATTGACTTTAGAGATTTTTCTAACATTTCCATATCTTTAGTAGGTTTTTGGCCCATATTGGACTTGTCACGCCTATCCTGTATGAGAATATTACTTTGATGTTTTCTCGTTCATCAATTAGGATTCAACAAATTTTCGCCTAGTCTTTTGTTTTATTTAGTTATTCTTTAATGTCTTTAGGAGACTTGTCATCACTGTAAGATTCTTCATTTGACATTAAGATAGTTGATATAGTATTTAGATGGTGAGAGGATTGATACGGTGTCTAATGAGATAGGAAGGATTTTTTCAAGGCAATGGATTTGGTACTTGAGAAAATTGATATAGTATCTAGATTGGGGACAAGAAGGATTTTCTTAAGACAATTGATATGGTATCTAGACAATGACATGGAAAAAAAATTCTATTTTATATTCTTTGCATTTTTTGAGGGGGTGTTCTTTTATATTTCACAATAAAATAAATCTATTATGAGATTTATGTAAGTTTAAGGACTGATTTTTTTTATCATGTTAGTTTGTTTTTCTTTTTTTTTAATTATTTTCAACTTGTTTTCTTCTTCGATGATTACTTTCCTTAAGGTTGATGTGAGAATTTTGTTTTCAAATATTTGTATGTATGACATGATCTTATTATTAGTAAAATAAGGTTATGCAGGGATTTTTCAGAGGTTTCCAGGGTTAATGTATGAGTCAAACCTTTCAGAAGACATCCACTAAACTCTCAACAACTAGAAGCGTTATTTTTTTACACAAATTTTATAGGAACATTGGCTCAATGGACAAAAGCTGGCCAGTTAGATATAGTACATCAATATATCATTGATATGAGAGCACCCCTGGTGTATTGATGTGTTTCATTTAAAAAGGTGCATTGTCAAGGGACACAAGTACTCCAATATCCGATCTTGAAATGATGATACTTTTTGCTATGCATGAAGCATTGTGAAATTTCAAATGACATTATTGCCAAGCCATGTGTTCTAATTTATCAACTTATATTGCACATTCTAATACCAATGCATCCACCACAGATTAAAACATTTTATATTCTTAGATCATGTTAGAGAATCTACATGTTTCCAATCTATCAAAGCATCGATCTTTGTATCCCACGATGCAAAAATGGTGTAGAATAAAAAAATTCTATGGATTTTTTTTATTTTTTTTTATATTTCAAGGATGAAAATAGAATACACATTGGCTTGCCTTAATTGCACATGGAAAGTGTTAGAAAATTCTACTTTCTTCAAACAAAATATAAACATTTCTAACCATTTTTTTAAATAGTGCTACAACTAGTTATTATAGTCGTCCTAGTCCATTTTAGGCTTCCTGTTTTGCATCAAAAGATAAAAAAATATGGAAACAAAAGATGGTTTTCTAGGTCATAACATAATCCAAACAAAAATTCCCAAACTTCTCTCAAATGCATTGCACTAGTCATAGCATATTTCCCATGCAATCACTAATACTAGTCTCTTTAAGAATTAAATTATGTGTAAATGTCTAATGTGAAGGCGATAAAAACAAAACAGAACAAGACAAAAATAAAACTTGCCCTTTGCGTTCAGACCCTGATTTTTTTTTAAAGAAAACGGATATCAATTTATATTGGCAAAAAGGGCTACGAAGACAGTTTCTATGTAGCAGATAAAACTGCATATAGCATATGAATTGTGTTTGTCACATATGTTTGTTATTGGAGAACATGTTTCCAGATTAAAAAAAACAAGCACATGCATGTATGCGCTATTATATAATTATCATTGGTTTTCTCATGAAGAGTTGTTACCTGGACCTATTGAACAAAAAGGCAGTTTTTTTTTCCTATTCCATTCTCTATACATATTGTTAATGCAAAAACAAAGGAAAAAGATGCAATGAAGCAAGTACATAGTTTCATATAACAGATTTGATAGCATTTCTTAAAAGGAAATCATAATATTTGCATTATCATTGCTATGAGCTATTGAGCTTTACCCATGCTTGCAAAAGACAGTTAGATTTTCAAAATTTAATGAGAAGTAATTTTATACATTGACCGACTAGGTCGAGGATCCAACCATGCCCAATGATGGACCAGCGTTGGCTGCGTGTTGGTTTGACTGATCAGATCGTTGTGTCGTGATCCTGGCTGGCTCTCCCTGGTCATGCCCCTGGCCCTCCTAACTCCCTTCTCGCCCTTGTCCGCCTTCTGAGACCGTCGTGAAGGATCCTGGGATCCCTTCCCTCCTCCCTCCCCGTCCGCCTCACTGAACCCTTTGCCTCCAATGGCATCGGATGTTGAAATCCCTCCCCCTGATCTTGCTAATTTCTTGAAGCTTTTAGTCGCACAAGGTAAGAAGCCCCTCTCCTCCTCTCAACAAAAGTTCGTGAGAAAGCTCGATGAGATTCCAATTGTTGCTTTACCGGTTGACATACCCTGTAAGACAGCCCTCAACTTGTCGGAATGAGGTTTGATTGGCCAGTTCACAGGACTTTGGCCTTCCCCGAAGTCCATCGAATACTGGGTGCAGAAAAACTGGAGACCCCTGATCACTGAAGACGTCAAATTGTTCTTCCTGGGAAAAGGTTTCTTTGCTTTCGTTTTCAAATGTAAACAGGACCGCAAGCTCATCTTCAGGAACGGACCCTATTTTATGGGCCCACGAGGACTCTATATGAACAAGTAGACCCCAAGTTTCGATCCAACCCATGACATCCCCTCTGTTGTCCCTGTTTGGGTGAGACTCCCTCACTTACCCCTCCATTGTTGGAATACCAAGTCTTTAGAAGCCATCGGGAATGCACTGGGAAAATACATTGACAAAGCTGATCGGAAAGACCAATACTCTTGCGCGAGAATATGCGTTGAAGTAGATCTGGAACACAGACTCCCGGAAGCAATAAATCTAATCGTAGCAGATTGGACACATATTCAAGAGCTCAACTACGAACAAATCCCATTCAAATGCAAGTTCTGCCACAGATACGGCCATTTCGCTCGATCTTGCAAAAAGAAGCCAACGAATCCAAAATCGGACGGCGAAAAAAAAAAAAAAAGGAACAATGGGCGACCATTCAAAAAAATAGCAAATCAAGTACAAAACCCCACTCAAAAAGCTCAAATATACAGAAATCATATCAGCAACACCAAGATCCGACGACCTTGAACAACAGGAACATATTCAAAGTCCTAGAAACAATCGGAATCCAAGACATCCCTGAAGCCGAAGAAGAAGGTGAATTGCGTGAAGAACAAGACTCACAAGCAACTCCTCTCGCCCATGAAACCCCAAAGATCCCCCTGCCTCTAAATTCCCCCAGCCCCATCAGATCTATTTTGATCAGAGATGCTCCATCCTACGCTGAAATCACTAAAGCAAGACCTCTTAATTCCCCCTCCTCCTCAGAAGAACCCAGTGACAAATCCTCCAAAAAGCCAGGTCGAAAATCCATCAAAGAACTAAGGGAAGAAGAAGTCGAGCATGAGAAAGTCCAAGGATCCCAAGCCACAATAGACATGGTTTTTAGCAGAAATACCAGGGCCAGAGGTGCAGGAAATAAATATGGAGATCTAGCAGGAGGAACACCCTCCTCCGTCAACAATCCCAAATGATGAAGCTGGTCTCTCGGAATTGCAGAGGTTTAGGAAATCCCTGCAAAATTGATGCAGTAAAAGACCTCCAAAGAATTGATATGCCTGATCTTCTTTTACTCCAAGAGACCAAGCTCGTTGATAGTACAGTCTTAGCAATCGGAAATGAAAAATGGAAGAAAAAAAAACACAGGGTACGCAATCAGCGCCAGAGGAGCTTCTGGAGGATTGGCAACCTTATGGACATCTGAAAACTTCCATCTCCACAACTCCTTCGCTACGCAGTACTGGATTTATATTGAGCTCACCCATATTCATACCAACAAGCACATCGCTCTCTTCAACATGTACGTACCCAACCTCTATTCTGAAAAGAAAGAATGCTAGCGTATACTTGAAGATTTTTTGGAAGTTTGCAGCCCCCAAGATATCATTCTAGCTGGTGATATGAACATCACCCTCACCAAAGCAGAAAAAAAAGGTGGCCTCACTGGAAAAGATTTCTTCAAAACCCAGGTTGAAGCTCTTATCCAAGCAAGAGACCTAATCGACATCAAGCCCAAAAAAGGGAAATACACCTGGTCAAATAAGCGAATTGGCAAGGGAAACATCTTGGCCAGATTGGACAGATTTCTCATCCACAACAGCCTCCTATCCGATGCCCAAACTATTTCCTCCAGCATCCTAGCCAACCTTTCCTCTAATCATAAACCCATTCAACTTATGTTTCAAAACAATGAGAACCTTGGCCCAATCCCCTTTAGGTTTAGCCCCCAATCACTACAACAAATCCTGGAATTAGCGTCTGTTTTAGCTCCCTTTTTACTGTCCATTATCACTTTTAGTGTATTTTTCATCATTTTTAGAAAAAGTGGATGCTTTTCCACGAGATGGCGCTTTTAATGGCGTTATTTGTGTCCTTTTTTGAAAGTAGATGTTAATTGGGATGCTAATTAGCAACCCAAATAAGGTCCCAATTAGCATCCCAATTAGCATCCATAATAACATCCCATTTAATGACCAGAATAGCCTCCAAAATAATGTCCAAAATAGCGCCAGGTATAGAGTAAGTGATTGCGCCAGGAATTTTGAAAGGAATTACGCCATGAATTGCGCCAGGAATTCTGAAAGGAATTACACCATGAATTGCACCTGGAAAAATGCCTGATATAGCGCCAAGTATAGATCCAAGCATATTGCCAAGCATAGTGCCTAGAATTGCTCCAGGAAGTTTGAAAGGAATTGCACCAAAAAAAGTGCCTGGAAAACTCCAATGTTGCGCCAAGGATAATGCTAGGCATGTTGACAGAAGTAGCAACTAAATGGCCATTTTTGAAACTGAGAGACCCTAATTAATTGTAAATAAACCTAAGAAATCCTATGGTCCATAATGACATTATAGTGTTCCTAACGACATGTTAATGCATATATCGACAATTATAAATATGGCAATGATGATTTATACAATATTTAATAGGATTTTGATGACGACGATGATGTCGATGCCAATAATGATGATGCAGGTTATTATAGCATTATTTGATATTGGGTGGTCCTAATGGAAACATAATTCACCGTAATGGCATCATAGTGACCATAATATCCCCTAGATGAGCCTAATCGCATCTGACTGTCCCTAACAACATTTGAGTGACCCTAATGAAACTTGACTCACCGTAAAAGCATGTGGATGATCATGTTGATGATGCATGATGGAAAGGATGTTGATGATGATGATTATGATGATAATGATGAGGTTGAGATGAATGACTATGATCATGATGATATATGATCGGATGCCAATGATGATGATGATGATGTTTATGTACTCATGTATGGTGTTTATGATGATGGTTTTGATGGGGACGATATCAATGTCAATGATCATGATTCATGTGATAGTACTTATGGATCTTTATTTATCGTAGTGGCACCTAAATTACTGTAATCATGGCACTTTTGGATCTCGATTGATCCTAATGTCGGGTAAATTACCTTAATGTCACCTAAATTGCTCTAATGGCATTTGATTTTCACCAACAACATTTGATAGACCCTAATGGCATTTGATTGACCCTAACAACATGATGATGATGATGCATTATGATAATTATGATGGAGCTTATGGATATGATTTGATAATTATAAGACTATATCATCCATTCTTGCAAGGAAGTAGGTTTCCTTGCTCATTATTATCACAATTATATTGATGATGACAATGATGTACTTGATGACTATGACGATGATGATGATGTTGATGATGATGTCGATGTCAACAATGATTATGCATGTGGCGGCACTTATAGATCCCAATTGATCCTAATGGCACCTGTAAATGTTTGTAACAACATCTAAATGACCCTACTATCACCGAAATGAATGTAGCGACATCTAAACGACCCTAACAATTACATGACATGAATCCTAATGGTGATGGGTGATTATGAACACTAATGCCATATGGCTTACCATAAATATGACAACGATGACGATGATTTTGTTGATGATGTACTTGATGGCGACGATGACAATGGCAACGAGGATGATGATGAAGATGATGTTGATGTACCATATGACATTGATGATGATGATGACAGCAATGTTGATGTCCATGATGATGATGCATGTGATAATACTTCCAAACACTGATTGATGCTAATGGCACCTAAATTTATGTAATCACATATGAGTGACATACTAATATCACCTAAATGACTCTAATGATATTCAATTGTTGTCGACAACATTTGAGTGACCTTAATGGCATTTGAGTGATTGTAACAACATGACATGAATGCAAATGGTGATGACTGATGATGAACCATAGTGGCATATGTCTAATCCTATCAAGGATGATGACAATGATGTACTCATTGATGATGAAGACAATGAATATGATGTTTTTGATGATGTACTTGTTGATGTTGATCTTGATGATGACGACGATGGAAACAATGATGATGATGATGTTGGTGCAATGTATGACGTACTTGAAGATGACATTCACTTGTCCTCGACAACATTTGAGTGACATTAATGGAATTTGAGTGACTCTAAAAACATGACATGAATCCAAATGGAGATGAGTGACGATGAACCCTAATGGCATATGAGTGACCATAAAGACGATGATAACAATGATGTTGTTGACAATAAGGATGAGGATGATGATGATGTTGATGCACCGTATGACGTATTTGATGATGAAATTTAGTTGTCCTTGAAAAAATTTGAGTGACCTTAATGGCATTTGAGAGACTCTAAAAGCATGGCATGTATCCAAACAACAAAGACTGATGATGAACCCTAATGGAATATGAGTGACCATGTGTTCATGATTTATTTTGATATCTCTCTTACTACCATTTGTAGAGTATTTCCATTACTCCATAAACCCTTAAAGCCTCAACATCACATAGTCATGGCCAATTGAAATAAGATGAAGATCTTCCCTCAGCACATGGGGTTTTTGTTCATTTTATTTCCATATTCAATACCTTTTATCATTATTTATTTCATTTTTCATTTTATATTTGTTGTTGTGGAGGTTTGTGAATATCATTATGCATAAAAGCAATGGATATGTGCTCATAACTTCTTATTTTGTTTGTCAAGAAATGGATCGTATTTGTGAGGTTTGATTGGCAAGAAATGTACATTTACAGGGCCATTATGTTTTATAGGATTCTACGGATATTTCTCTTTTTTTATTTGAATATAATTTAATTTGTTGCATTAATCATGTACATGAACATGTGGCAACCTAGATTCTTTTAACATGTTTCAGTGATAAGTTGGATGTGGTAAATTTATTGCAAAACACCAACTACTATTTATATAGATAACCACATTAATCGCCAAAACCCTCAAGATTATGTAAGGTGTTGTTGATGGCGATTTCATAGAGTTTGGATTAGCCCCTTCCAAAAGATGGATTGATGCTCGATCCATGCTAATCCATCATCCAAAATGTGCAACTCAACTATAGTGGACCAGCGGCTTCAATAGACAAGAAAGATATCAGACCATGAATATCTCTATGATGGAAAAAATCACCCTGAATGTAATTAACCTAGGCTAGGGGTTACAAATATTGGTGTTTAGGGGTTACACATATTTTTTTTCTTACATCGAATGTTGGCATGTCAAAGTCATCTTATCTTTTTTTCATTTCAAGGATATTAGGTCCTTCTAGTGTGTCGTCATGTGATGACCTCACAACACACCCTTGTGTGCATAAGGATACCTTTTTCTATAGGAATTTAGCCACTATTTCGTTGCCCAAGGTTTCCTTCTAGGATGGTCAATATCTTATCCTTGGCCTCGTTTGCGAAATGGCCCTTTATCATTCTTTTTCCTAGCTTTTATTCATTTTATTGGACTAAGCCATCATCATTAGAAATATCGTTATGGATTCAAATTGAAATGAATATTTCTTTTGATTGAAGTGTTAACCTGGTGAGAGTAAATTCTCATGCCCAAGTATCATTGGGATATAATGCCCATTCAAAGGAATGAGTCCCTTTGACATGCTAGAGTGCATGAGCACAATCAAAATTATTATGAGCATATAGAAACCCAATCTACAAATGGTATAGAGGCACTCGTACTCAAACCCGTGATGTGATCAACAAAGGGTCTAAGCATATCACATTTAAATGGTGAAGGGCTAAAGATCGCTTGCACCTAAATTTGTGCTCCTAGCTCAAAACTCAAGTCATATTAGTTTAGTGAAAATAATAATTATGTGCATCTTCCCTAATGAGTGCAACCAAAGCAATCTTGCAAGCTTATCACCAATTATCTTGGGGGGAGAAAGGGTTAGTCTCATTAGAGCTTGCAGATGCAAGTTTAAGAGCCTAAAACATATTGCTCCATTAGTCACAAATGGCCTCTATTATTGGTATTTTTTTATCATGAGCAAGACTATGATTTCTTTATCAAATCAACTATTAACTTCCATGTGAAGGAAATAATATATGATGTTGTTTACCCATTGCAGAGGTAATGTGCACCCATGATGTAGAGAATACTCGCCATAATCCTTGTGATGACGGCTAGAGTTGCAAATGAATTTGAAGTGAATCTAATTGCTAATTATATCATAAGAGGATGACGTTACTCATATTACAGACATTGACCATGATTTGGAGCCTTGATCACTCATTTAAATGTGAAAGGAAGACTTTACTCGACCAATACCAAATTAAGGGCATGAATCCCAAGGCTCTCGTAAGTTAGTTAGAAGGTGTCAAGTTGAAATCCGAAAGGGTCTAGAAAGGCCAAACATAAAACCAAGGGTTAATATAAAATAGGAGAAAGAACAAAGGGACCTTATTGAAGTGCTTGAAATCAAGTAGAAAGAGCATGATGAAGTGCGTAGGCTAACGCAAGGTGATTCAAAGGAGAGTAATCCAACAAAAAGGAGTTATTACAAGGATAAGTTGAAGTTCTTTGTTATTATCCACATGTAGTAATCCAACAAAAAGGAGTTATTACAAAGATAAGTTGAAGTTCTTTGTTATTATCCACATGTAGTTTATGTATGGCGAATGTATGATAAATACTCTCCACATACACATAAGAAGAGGTATGCATATGGAAAGCACAAAGTATGAAATCCATACCGTAAATATTACCCATGGTGAGCGTTTCTATACATGAAAAGGAATAGGTGTAAATTGCTATAAAATTAAACTCAAGGTGATAGAATCGATGAGATGGATAGCTTCAAAGATGAGGATGGCTTCTCAAGAGAAGTGCAGCTCAGCGAGAATGAGCAGAGAGGTTCTACCATTCCGAAATCATCGAAAGAAGCTTCTGAAATGGGTGGAATATTGAAGCAGACAAACTCATCTTCTTCTATTGGGGATGGTTATGATGTTGGCGACCAATGGTCTGGATCTCGTGCTGTAGAAAGCCGCAATAGTGGCATCAAGAAGGGGGACGTCAATGGGCTTTGAGAGGCCCAAAAGCTTTTCGGCCATGACTTTATTTTGAGAGTATTCGGCCGACAGAAATCACAGGATGCCTGTGACCAGAGGCCTTTAACATTTTCTTCAAAGGTCAAAACCCTTGACGTGACCTCAAACCCTCAAGCAAGGCATAAACCCTAATCCATGGCCAAAATACCGAATCCAGGCATCAACCTGCAGCAAAAGAGGAGCTCTAACCAACAAAAGCCAAATCCAGTCTTCTAGTCCTTCTGTCACTTTCCATTCTCGTGTAATTAACAGGTAAATTTCCTTTTTTTTTCCTGTACAATCTAATGTAGCTCTCCTTTTTCAAGTTTAATAAAGTGTTGGACATATCTACAAGCAAATTAATAATTAAGTTTTCTAAGGAATCTTAAATCTGAGCCCTTGCAGATGAAATTTCATCTATTCCATAAATTTGTATTTCACATTTATGGCCGAAATGTGGGCAATTTTGTTATGTTGACATATTTGCTTAGTTCGCTCCCTCTTCAAACTTCTTATTGAGATACTTGGAAAAATATCGTTAAAACTAGGGCCACTTTCAATTCCCAAAATGTCCTTATATTGAGGCTAATATTGACCATGACAATGATGATGACGAGGATGGATATAACACTACAACAATTGACCCCTTTAGGGGCGGTTTTGTCTTGAGTCGGTCTTGGTAAAACCGCCCCCAAATTTATTTTGGGGGATTTAGGGGCAGTTTTTGAAAGACCCCCCCCAAAAGGTGTTTTTGAAGGTGGTTATGGTCTGCACCACTTAACACAAAATTCCTTTGGCTTAGGTGTAATGTCTAAGGGATATCAATTTTTCCAAATTCACTAGTGACTCACACTTGGACTCATCCCTTTTTTAGCATAACATTTGGGTGGGTTGAACACAACAACAACATAACCCTGTTATTCATCAACCTCACTAGTGAACCAAGGCTTTATTGGCAGTCTTTGTATTATTTAGGTCAACGTGCCTTAAAGGTAGACTTTTTGTTTTTGTTTTTGTAAGGTTACTTTGACTTATCTAAAGTAGATAAGTGATTTTAAGTTTTAACTCTTCTTAACAATTATTTGATGCACCAATATCAATCCATGGGTGAACTATTTTGAATATTTAACCAATATAACTTCCTAAAGTAAGTAAAACTCCCCTTATCTAATATGCTTTTCTTAGGATGAATTTCTAATATTGATGTTTTGACATTATACTTACCTTGCAAATGGGTGTAATAATTTCCCTTATTTAGTTCTTTTGGGACGCTTAAACCTAACAAGAGACTGATTGGTGCAAAATTATACCTCTTGCGATGCATAACATAGTTAACCATGTTGCTTTTTACTAAATTATTTTGGGATGTTGAGCATGCTTTGACCAAGTCTGATAAGCATTGGTTTTTATCAAAACTAGGTTTGTCTGGACCAACTTGGTCATATTGACCCCTCCTGTATTTTCTACGACCATAAAAACATTTTAGTGTCTATTTTCTTAGGAATGAGTTATAAGATGGTTTTATGAGAGGTTAAAAAATGGTATTGCTTCTAGGGTCTGGAAGGAAAATTATTGTTATTGGCTACATGGGAAAATGTTGAAAATATTGGCAAACTTAAAAATATAAAAAAAATTACATTTTTTTTTCCAGGTTTTTTAAACATCTAAACAAACCCCTTCCCTCTAGCCCTTTTAAGAGCAAACCTAACAATGAATAATCCTTGTTCTCAATCCCTTACTTTCCCTCTTCAAACTGAGCAAAAAAATAAAATAAAAAACTTCAGACTTGGATGATATTTTCTAATGAGTGTTTTTATGATGTTATGTTATTGTTTCTATAGTTTTTGATAAATGATAATGGTTTAAGACTATTGCTAGACCTCAAAATAGTTCCTTTATACTAATTGTACATAAAACTACTCCTTGTACTATATTAGGTTATATGTGATGGCTTAAGGCCCTACACATTGTTCATGAGACTTGAAATCAATATTTATAACATAATTCCCTAGTTTTTTGCCATGGACCATGGTTAGGGTATTATCATGCCTTTCTATCAAGCACGAAACCTTAAAAGGGTTCCATATATATTTAATAGGAAAAATATTCCTTCACAGGGGCTATGCAGTGTTATAGGGACTTAGACATGGTGCATGGACCCTCAAAGAAAAAATTAGGGTCTAATCCCTAGTGTTTGACCCCAAACCATGGTTTAGATCCTTATTCCCATCCCCAAATATACATTAATCCTTATACTTTCACTTCTCTATATTTCTCATTTGTTCCTTATACATTTCCACAATGGTGGCATCATGTCATTAAAGGCCTATGGTGAAGTCCTTGTTTACTTGAGTTTTATTGGGCCTCAACCAAGAGTTAATTGCAGACTCTTCTCCTTCAATGCATCATCAGATGAAAATAAGTAATCCATAATTAACACATTATCCTTGCGGTGTTTGGTGTCTAACCCTTCCAAGTTGAGACTGTGTATGTTTATCCTTGTTTCAATTTTTCATTACATTCATATTTTTGTTGACTCGACGAAGGAATAGGATCCATACCCATACTTGGCCTACTATTCATCAAAGTCCATTGCTTCTACTAGCTTTTCAATCCATGTAGATATTGGTTTGTACGGGTCTTAGATATTTTGGAGTCCATGAGTATTGTGATTGATCGAATCCCTCTGTTCAGATTATAGTCCTTAGATGCACCTGGCTATATCTTACATACCAAGCATGAGCTGAGTAGGTTCATCCAAAATGAATTTTACAACTAGTTTATACATATCACTTATATAAACCCTCAGGGTAGGTTATGATCAAAGATGGCCTTCTACACTAAGTATTTCTTTGAGTTGAGGAATGAACTCATTGTCCAACCTCAGTACACACTTCACCATTGGATGCACACTCTTTCTATTCCCCTAGGCCATGCATGAAAATAAGATAATGTCGAGGGGAGGGGGACAAACAAAATCTATATACTAGACACATAAAATAGATTCTAAGATATGAAAGCATGACAAGGTTATCTATCAATAGTAAATACAAACTAAACCATGAAAACAACAAATTATAAACTTATAATAAGTCTAGTCACGTACATTAAATAGTAACTAGAATGTTAAAGCAACAGAGATATAACTAATAATAATAAAGAGAAGCTACTCTAATTGACTCTATGAGGTCTAACGGTCTAACCAACAACAAAAAATAGTGAAACCATTAACTCAAAGCAAGAGGTAAAGTGTGTGTTAATTACATTTACTTGCACAAATCACAAGGAAATGACATGATACCTAACCTAGGCAAGGACACATGGAATCCAAATTAAAAGAACCTATGATCATGCAAGTAAAACATCAAGGGAAGATACAATGCACATGCCTTGAGCATGCAGAGAGGGGAAGGTAATGTGTACTCCCTCAGGAGGAAAAAAGACATAATCCTAAAATAAACAAAGATAAAATAAAGGAGAAAATTCCCTATCTAACAAAACGGAAGGGACAAAGTTAAGACATGATAGTACAAAAGATAAATAATAGATAACCACATCGATCATATTGGGACCCAAAGAGAAAAACAATTTTAACCCATGAAGATGGGATCAAATGTTGTTTTAGACAATGTAAGCAAGACAAAATAACAAAAATATGCAGAGCACAACAATAAATAGAAGGAACATTTAGAACATACCTTTCCATCCATTAATAATAAGGGAATGATCACATATTTTAACTAAGAGATGGGGGTACTAATTAGCTACTAGCCTAGATCCAAATCCTAGGCTCTATCAAGCGCAGAGAGGGATCAAATCTCGGGAGGTGCAAACCTCTCCTTGAATAACTCTTGTTACTGGACAAACACTCTAAAGTCTCATATTTACTTTTTACTTTGTATTAAAAGTTAAAAGTAAAGTCTCTAGTTTAAGTCTCATATTTACTTTTTACTTTGTATTATTCTTTTTTGTTTATGGCCGACATAATATTTACCACTTAATCCTAAGCTCTAAAGTCTCTAGTTTAACTCTCATATTTACTTTTTACTTTGTATTATTCTTTTTTGTTTATGACTGACATAATATTTACCACTTAATCCTAAGCTCTAAAGTCTCTAGTTTAACTCTCATATTTACTTTTTACTTTGTATTATTCTTTTTTGTTTATGGCCGACATAATATTTATTATTTCTTACTTTGTAATATTTTTTTTGTTTACTTTGTATTATTTTGTTACTCGACAAACTCGACAAACATTCGACTCACAAGATCTCCCCCATACTAAGCTGTAGAGTGCCTCTCGACGCAACAAAATCTCCCCATACTGAGCTGTAGAGCACCTCTCGGCCAATAATAGAGGAGAGACTTCTCAAATAGAGCAAATGAGAGAGAGGGATGATGGATCGTTATGATGCAAACGTGGAAGAAAATAGGTAATTTTTGTTTTCTAAATATTAAATATTAAGGAGGACAAGGACTAACCTTTAAAAAAACTTCTCAAATAGAGCAAATGAGAGAGAGGGATGATGGATCGTTATGATGCAAACGTGGAAGAAAATAGGTAATTTTTGTTTTCTAAATATTAAATATTAAGGAGGACAAGGACTAACCTTTAAAAAAACGTCAAACTAGAAAGATAACTCTCCATTCCATTCAAATATTTCAGGATTTTTTAAATTTATATTTATTTTTTTATTTGAGTTTAAAAAAAATATATTTTTTTTTTGTTTTTCCCGCGTCTAGAGATAAAGCAGACACTCATGAGGGTTTCAAGGGTTTCAGCATCACGTTTGTCCGCTAGGAAAATACACCACAGCATTGGAAGAAAGGTCACCAAAACAATTTGGCAGTCAATATAGATGTTGGTGCTGGTAGCTTTGTAGATGGAAATGCTCGAGGTGGTTTTCTAGGCTCTCCTCACAACAGTCAAGGAACTTATCATTTTCAACCTTCGAGGAAAATAGGTGGAAATCTCATTGCTACAACATCGATGGTATCAAATCACCAAAATAATTCCAGCGTATATGCTTCTGGTTTATTTGGGATTCTCTGACTTCAATGGAGGCATGCTTAGAGGGATTGGCAAGCAGTTCGTCACCACCAGATCGAAATTACAGGTATCGCCTCCTAATACACAATAAAATTTAGTTTTTTTATTATTATGTGAGTTTCAATAATGCTTGTTTTATTTCTTTTGTTACAGTGATGAACTTCTATCCAAGAGGATAGGTCTGAGATAATTTCACCAAAGTGTGGATCCGGTAGAGTCGTATGATCAGGTCAATGATCAAGTTCTTCAAGTTCATCAGGCACTGGAATCGGATGGATGCGAAGGTTGGATTGGTCTCGAACTCTATCATTTGTCTTGAATCTCTGTGGATGTAGTCTTCTTCATAATCTCCCCTCTGTCCTTACTGTTTGTTTGTCTCTTGCGGCAAAAATAAAATGATGCACCGAGCTCCAAGTGTAGAGAAATTGATCCTTTCCTCATGAGTCAAATGCCTCTTTTATAACTTTCCCTTCCTTTGCTCAACTATTTCTTGAATCTTGAATCTCGACCTTCATTCTTTAAATGCATTACCATGCTAAATCAATACCAATTGTTTTATGCTTACTGGGTTGGCTGAGAAGTAGAAGATTCACCTCTTGGAGGCAAGATCAACTCTACCCTGGGGGAAAGATCCAGCTCAAGCATTTTATATCTATCCATGCCAGACCATAAACTAGTAGAGATCGAACCACCATTCGGCAGATAAATCCCTTGTTTTTCTTTTTAAATTCCACTCCCTTCGCTTTGTGGGCTGCAACCTATATAATTATATGTGTCTGTATATGCTAGTTTTATGTTTATCCGGTTGTCTCGCTGTTTCAAATTGTATGGATTGTAGTGGTCCTTCGCTCGTAAATATAACCCATTGTATTTAACTTATAATGTTTTATGCAACGTATGTCTTTAAATAAGGACATGGACTGGTGACAGTAATTGCCAGAGCTATAAATCATAAACCAAACAATATGTACACTTTGCAATTTACTGAAAACTGTTGGCAGTATGGTCACATCCATAAAACATAATTAATGAGATGAGGAGAATTAAAAACACAAAATCCCCATCGAGATCTATTTGTAGCTGCAAAAATCATCGGTTCCAAAGCCAAGTACCAGAAATCCACAACAGAAATTAAAGTCTTCCCTGATGGGGGGGGTTCACCAGCAGAAATCATGGCATTACAAAATTTCAACAACATGCTGCTGCAGCTGCAGGATGCTGGCCATCATCTCTAGGCCTTGGCTAGCCAGTCTTCTGGGAATTTCATTGATGACTAGAGGTCCTCATTTGTCATACTCCTCCTTGGGTTGTTTGGCCCCTTCCAAAATGGCCCGTAGGACACAGGCTTCTTTGTCATCCAGAGGTGGACGTGGCAGTTGATCATACCGTCCATGTGATCAGCTCAGCCTACAATGCTCTCCCCCCCCGGCGCTCGTGACCGTCCTTCCTTCACAACAGTGGGTCCTATGTTTGATGGATGAGTTGATTTTACAATGTCCAAAATTCAAATATGACTCTGCCCATATCAACCCTGCTTATGAAGCACTGCATTCATCTAATAATCTGTCCGTGGTCAGCCTCAGTTATGGAGCACTGCATTAATTTAATAATTTGTCAGTGGTCAGCCCTAGTTATGGAGCTGCAAATAAATTTTATGAACTACTCACATTCAGCTAAAGTGGGGAAACATCAAATGTGGCCATGCAGTGCTATTGAATGCAAAATGTCCATTGTTGTGTGCATTTAGTTTTCCTTCTTGCCATCTACGTTGTGACCTCTCACATTCAACCGACAGACTCTCTTGGTATTTGTTTGAAAAGAGGAGTGAACACACACCTCTTTATATTTGTTCAGCATCCTTGTCATTTGCTGCTTAGAGCAACACGATATTCAACATAAGCTTTCAACAATTTTCTGGAATCCAGTGCTCATTTCTTGTAGCTTATCAAGCGGATTCATCAAGTCCATCCTTGTGGCATAAATTCATTCTTCAGCCCTCTGTAGGTGGTGGCCATTTCCTTTGCATTCTTCTCTGTTTCATATAAAATTGCTGCCATCCTTGAAATTTATGCATCTTCATCCCCTGTTCTTGTGTCTTGTTTAGTGAACTGTCATGTTGGATCCTCTCAACTCCCTTGCGATCAGTTTCTCTGTGTCAAACTTCCCAGAGAGCTTTTTCGAATTAGTTGCAAGCTTTTCTGGCATGATATTTGTCACAACACAAATCTCTGCTGCTTAGCGATTATGATCTAAATTTAGCAACGCAAATCTGGAATCCAATAATTTAATCTAAACCTTTTCAAAAGAACATGCAAACTATGTCTAATCAATCCTTTATGGCCATTCGTTTCACTTAGTGCTGAATTGTCGTTAGTCTCGGTTGCCAGTATGGGTACTATTTTTTATTTTACCTCATGTGCAAATATTCTAATTTATTAGATTTGTCTTTAGGATTCCGCATGATGTGCTATCCTGTATTAAAACAAATGACCTCAAATAAGTGATTATGCATATGGTAGTGTTATACACCAAATCCATTGATCAGCTCCCTATCAGGAGCAACTCTTCGACTTTCCAATACTGATACCACCTTAGTTTAAACTTTAGCTTTTAATGAGTCCATTTTTTATTCCATTAGTAAGACTGTAAATTGACTTTTCTACAGTTTTTGTAATTTGCATGTGCCATGAATTAAATCTTCAAGTGTTCCCACTAAATCTGGGCATTCGTTAACCAAACCGATATTACTGCCACCTGTTTGGATTTTGTAGTCCTTTGCTCCATAATATTACCATCTAAGAAACACCCATTATCAACACGTTTTAGCATTTTACAGTCAAATTCATACAACAATATAACCACCATGCTAAAGCAATGTGCTGCACCAATTTCTAGAGAATAAGTCATAACCAAATTACCTTTAATACCGTGGATGCCAGTCCCAGCGTTTCCCTGGTTGCTCTCAGAGGCACTAACAAACTTTAGCTCAAATAAAGTAAACTGATAAATGCATCTGTATTGAAAATTTGAAACCACTGAATAACTGCCTTTCCACAGTATGCTTGATAGGATTTCATTTGATCATAAATTGTGATCTCTAGTTTCCATTTAGCCAAATTGTTCTAGCCATCTGGAAAGTAGGTTGGCAGGTGGTGATTGGCTCCTCTGTGGTTGGTGGTTCAGCAGGGATGTCTTCATTTTCCTCTATTTCTACTAGTGTTTCTGTTGTGACAATGGGGGTATTCTTCCACAGTTACCCCCACAGTATGCCACTACTAGATTGTACGTTTGATTCCCATCAACCTCTTTTGTGGTCGCTAGTGAGATTAATTAATTATATTTCTTATCTCTATCCTCCTCAGCCACATGATTTGTGCCTCGTCCATAATTTTAATTTTTCCTACCTTGAAAGCCCTCTCAATGAGTGGGGTGCTTGTTTGTTCTCTGAATGGTAATTCATCCTATCAGTGCCATGTATGTGATAGTTTTCCGATCATTTCATATTTTTTATGGTCTTATAAATTTGAATGGAATGCATTTTCTATGCAAAGTAGTTTTGTTTGTATTGTTTTTCCACTAGCTACAGAAAACAATTCCATTTAGCTCAAATGCAAAGATTGATTAGTTGGTCCATCTTTTGATACAGAAGCATTTAAATAGTAAAGTGATGCAGGAGCATCGCGCTAAACTTGAAACACGTCATATGTTTTGATTTTTTTTGTTGAGCCAAAAAGTGATGTAATTGCCACCTATGCCAGCCTAAGCACGGTGACACGTAATCCTATTGGTCTTCCAACCGATGCGCTGTATTTTTTTGAATCCTCGGCTAGTAAGGCCATTTATGCTATTAATGACGGTGGTTGATTTTGAAAACAAGAACCCCGCGGGTTGCTTGAGGGCTCTGTCTGACATATCAACAAGTTTTTTTTCATTTTCATCGGCAGCAGGGGAGAACAGGAGAAAAAGAACCCCACAGCTGTGGATAGCCTGTGAGCTAGCGGCCAGTTCAGAACCGCTGTAACTCGTTTTGTAGTTCGATTTGTGAATGGTCCTCTATCTCTGAGGCCATATATGTAACCAGAATGATGAATCCGATTTAATGAATAGCATATTTTGCCCTCTAGAAGTGATTTCTCTGCACGCGTTTTATGAATCTGAGTGCCGGGTGTTCTGTTTCGCGAATTTAAATTTTCTGAAATTGTTTATGGTTGATGGGTTGAATGTATATGTCGAATGCAGGGCTCGTTGAAGGCTGTGTATATAATATTGGCTGCAGGTATGTTCCAGGTCGAAGGGGGGAGTTCCTGCGTGCAGTACAGACTCAGATAGCAGCCGAGCAGTAGATCGAGGGTGCAGAGAGCGCGGGACAGAGCCTTGGGGAAGGATAAAGAGGGTTTCACTTGCCAACGCTGAAGGGGGGTTGGCACCAGTGTGGTATCAGAGCCATTGGAAAGGTTCTGTGGAAGATTCGGAGAAGGATCTGCAGGGAAAAAACGTGGGAGTGAGAATGCCACCGAGAAGAGAAAGACCAGGACCCGAAGTTCCAGTTTGGGGACGAGGAAGAAGAAGAGGAGAACCAGTTACGGAGGAGCAAATGAGAAGGCTGGAAGCAAGGATGGCAGCCATGGAAAGGAGAAGCCCTGGTATGTTTGATATCAGTGACAATGAGGAAGAAGCGCAGGAGGAAGTTGCAGAAGTTCCAAATGAAGAAACCAGAGCATGGAGGATGTTAATGGCAGCCAGCCATAAACCAAGACTAGAAGTCCCGATGTATGAAGGAAGCCTGGATGCAGAAGAATTAATAGACTGGATTGGTGCAGTGGAGAAGTATTTCGACTTTGAAGAGGTAGAAGACAGGAAAAAGGTGAAATATGCAGCTACAAGGTTGAAGGGATATGCATCCATATGGTGGGATGACCTGCAAGCACAGAGAGAAAGACAAGGGAAGAACAAAATCAAGAAGTGGGACAAGATGCTGGGTAAAATCAAAAACCAATTTCTGCCCAAGGACTACCAGCTAACTCTCATAAGACAGCTGCAAAACCTGAGACAGAGAAGTATGTCGGTTAAGGAATACACTGAGGAATTCTACAAGTTGTGTATCAGATCAGGACAGAATCAGACTGATATTGAAAGAGTGGCAAAATATGTTAATGGGCTGAGATATGAAATCCAGGATGAGATAAGTTTGCTGAACCTCAGGGGTGTGGAAGAAGCTTACCAAGCAGCCACTAAAGTGGAAGAGAAGTTAGTAAGAAAACAAAATCAGAAAACTAGAGGAAGAGGAAATGCAGTGAGAGGTGGATGGTCTTCGAATAGGGGTGGAAGAATTCAAGAATATAGGAATGATGGAGGATTTCAGAACAGAAATGTGAAGTCCCAAGGATACCAAGATGAGGCTGGCAGCTCAGGTAATCAGAACACTCAGAGAGGTGGATTTAGAGGAGGAAGGTTTAGCACAGCAGGAAGAGGGGAAAATAGAGTTATGAAGTGCTACACATGTGGAGATCCTACACACAAGTCATACAATTGCCCAAAGAACCAGTGAATTCAAAGAAGTGCACACATTGCAGAAGGTAGAATGGAATCCCATAAGGGAGGACAAAAAGATAATGCAGCAGAGGATGGAGAGAGTCTCATGTTAAAGAGAGTACTAGTTAATGCAGAAAAAGAATTGCAGGAGCCACCACAAAGAAAGAGCTTGTTCAGAACTAGATGTAAAACTCAAGGCAAATGCTGCAAAGTTATCATAGACAGCGAGAGCACTGATAACCTAGTCTCTACTGAGATGGTGGAAAAGCTAGGATTGAAGAGAATGAAGCATCCTGCACCTTACAAAGTTTCTTGGCTGCAGAAGGGACACCAAATCTTAGTGACCGAACAATGTAGGGTTGAGTTCCAGATTGGGGATTATAAGGATGAAGTGCTGTGCGACATCATGCCCATGGATGTTTGCCATATACTCCTAGGGAGGCCTTGGCAATATGATAGGAAAGCCATTCATGATGGAAGAAGGAACACCTATTCTGTGGAGAGGGATGGAGAAAGACAGAATTTGTTACCATTGCAGCCAGAGAAGGTTCAAGAGACAGCAGAACCTAAAGTGTTGATGATGAGTGGAAAGGAGCTATTGCAAGAAGTTCAGAAGGAGGAAGAAATGCACTTTGCCATTGTTGGCAAACCCAAGGTAATCTCGAATACCCCAGCAATAGATGAACTGCCTCTAGAGATTAAAGATATGCTTGATGAATTTGAAGAAATTGTCGTAGATGAACTGCCTAGTAAGCTACCACCAGTTAGAAGTATCAGTCATCACATTGATTTGATACCAGGAGCAAGCCTACCTAACAAAGCAGCATATAGGTTGACACCACAAGAAAATGAAGAAGTTAAAAATCAGGTTCAAGAATTGTTAGAGAAGGGTTTGGTGAAGGAGAGCTTAAGCCCATGTGCAGTCCCTACTGTACTCAACAAGAGGAAAGATGGAGGATGGAGAATGTGCACCGACTCCAGGGCTATCAACAAAATAACAATCAGGTACAGATTTCCTTTGCCTAGAATGGATGATTTAATGGACTGTTTAAGTGGAGCAAAGTATTTTACTAAGTTAGATTTGAAGAGTGGGTACCATCAGATTAGGATTAGAAAGGGAGATGAGTGGAAAACAACTTTTAAAACCAATGATGGGCTGTATGAGTGGTTAGTTATGCCTTTTGGGCTTACTAACACACCTAGTACTTTTATGAGGTTGATGAATGAAGTCCTAAAAGATTTTACGGGGAAGTTTGTGATAGTGTACCTAGATGACATATTAATTTTCAGTCAAAGTAAAGAGGAACATTTGAAGCACCTTAGATTGGTATTGGAAACTTTACATAGAGAGAAGTTGCTGATAAATTTGAAGAAGTGTAGTTTTATGCAGACAGAATTGGTATATTTGGGATTTGTGATCTCGGGAAATGGACTAAGAATGGACCCGGAGAAGGTGCAGGCTATCTTGGATTGGCCTACTCCAAGTAGTGTATTTGAGGTGAGGAGTTTCCATGGTTTGGCAAATTTTTACAGAAAATTTATAAGGAATTTTAGTCAGATAAGTGCACCTATTATAGATACCATCAAAGGAAATAGGAAGCCATTTAAGTGGACGGAGGAAGCAGACAGAAATTTTAAAGTGCTGAAAAGGAAGGTTACTGAACAACCAGTGTTAGCTTTGTCGGATTTTGATAAGGTTTTTCAAGTTGAAACCGATGCTAGTGGAACTGCCATAGGAGCTGTCCTAACCCAGGAGAAGAGACCCATAGCATATTTCAGTGAGAAGTTGAATGAAGCTAAACAGAAATATTCTTCTTATGATAAAGAATTGTACGCTGTTGTTCAATCAATGAAAAAATGGAGACATTACCTTATGCCAAGGGAATTTGTTTTATATTCTGATAATCATGCACTGCAGTTCATTAACAGTCAGCCTAAGTTGAACCAAAGACATGCAAAATGGGTGGAGTTCATGCAGAATTTCACATTTGTAATCAAGCACACCAGTGGAAAGTCAAACAGGGTTGCAGACGCTCTAAGTAGGGTTAATCTGTTGTTAGAAGAGGTTAAAGTGAGCATTGTGGGATTTGAAGACATGAGGGAAGCCTATAAAGAAGATGAGGACTTTAAGGATATTTATGCAGCTTGTGTAAGCCCAATTACTTGTAATAGAAGTCAATGGCTGGAGTATACCTTGCAAGAGGGTCTGCTGTTCAAAAACAGTAAGTTATGTATCCCAAATTGTTCGGTAAGAGAGAATATAATCAAGGAGAAGCATAGTGGCAGCCTAGTTGGTCACTTTGGAGGGGATAAGACATTAGCCCAAGTAAATGCATTTTATTATTGGCCCGGTATGAGGAAGGACATCAAGAAGTTTGTGGAAAGATGTAGAGTATGCCAGCATGCAAAGGGAGGAAAACATAATACAGGATTGTATCAGCCTTTGCCCATTCCTGACAGGCCATGGGATGCGGTTAGCATGGATTTTATTTTAGGACTGCCAAGAACTCAAAGAGGGAACGATTCAATTTATGTTGTGGTTGATAGATTCTCAAAGATGGCACATTTCATTGCTTGTAAGAAAACTACTGATGCTACCAATGTTGCAAACTTGTTCTTTTCTGAAATTGTTAGATTGCATGGCTTACCATTAAGTATCGTGTCAGATAGAGATGTAAAGTTTATGGGCCATTTCTGGAGGACATTATGGAAGAAATTGGGAACAAAGCTGGATTTTAGTTCAGCCTACCACCCACAGACAGATGGGCAGATAGAGGTAGTTAATAGGAGTCTTGGAAACATCTTAAGAAGTCTAGTGTATGAACATCCTAAGCAATGGGACTTGGCACTTGCCCAAGCTGAGTTTGCCTATAACGACTCACCTAATAGTACTGGAAGGAGCCCGTTTCAAATTGTTTATGGGATGCACCGAAGAGGTGTATATGAGCTCATAAATCTGGAGAAACAAGAGTTTAGAAGTTCAGATGGAGAGGATTTTGCATCTGCAATGCATAACTTACAGGAGAATGTTAAAAGAAAGCTGGAGGAAAGTGTAAGCAGGTATAAGCAGAAAGCTGATGAGAAGAGAAGGGAAGTGAATTTCCAAGTGGGAGATATGGTGATGGCGTACTTGAAGAAAGAAAGATTCCCAAGGGGAACTTACAACAAACTGAAACTCAGGAAGATTGGACCTTGCAAAATCTTAAGGAAATTCTCTGCTAATGCATATGAGATTGATCTACCATCTGGGTATGGTATATCACCTATCTTCAATGTTGCAGATTTGTCTCTTTTTAAAGAAGCAGGAGAACAGGATGAGGAACGAGGACTTCCAGCTAGTGATGGATAGGCTGTGGATTGGCAAGAACAACTGCCTCAACTGGAGCAGCCACAAGTTGAAGCAGTGCTGGACAGGAAAGTTACAAAAAAGACTAGAAGCAGGACCTATTATCAGTATTTAGTGAAGTGGAAAAGGCAGCCTGTTGAGGATGCTGTATGGATGACAGAAGCAGAGGTTCACCAGCACGGGACAGACCCTGAAGAACATGTGAAGAACTTCATTTTCTCTCCCCGGCAGGATGATGTAGGAGCATCGTGCTAAACTTGAAACACGTCATAAGTTTTGATTTTTTTTGTTGAGCCAAAAAGTGATGTAATTGCCACCTATGCCAGCCTAAGCACGGTGACACGTAATCCTATTGGTCTTCCAACCGATGCGCTGTATTTTTTTGAATCCTCGGCTAGTAAGGCCATTTATGCTATTAATGACGGTGGTTGATTTTGAAAACAAGAACCTCGCGGGCTGCTTGAGGGCTCTGTCTGACATATCAACAAGTTTTTTTTCATTTTCATCGGCAGCAGGGGAGAACAGGAGAAAAAGAACCCCACAGCCGTGGATAGCCTGTGAGCTAGCAGCCAGTTTAGAACTGCTGTAACTCGTTTTGTAGTTCGATTTGTGAATGGTCCTCTATCTCTGAGGCCATATATGTAACCAGAATGATGAATCCGATTTAATGAATAGCATATTTTGCCCTCTAGAAGTGATTTCTCTGCACGCGTTCTATGAATCTGAGTGCTGGGTGTTCTGTTTCGCGAATTTAAATTTTCTGAAATTGTTTATGGTTGATGGGTTGAATGTATATGTCGAATGCAGGGCTCGTTGAAGGCTGTGTATATAATATTGGCTGCAGGTATGTTCCAGGTCGAAGGGGGGAGTTCCTGCGTGCAGTACAGACTCAGATAGCGGCCGAGTAGTAGATCGAGGGTGCAGAGAGCGTGGGACAGAGCCTTGGGGAAGGATAAAGAGGGTTTCACCTGCCAACGCTGAAGGGGGGTTGGCACCATAAAGTTGAAGAATGTTTTGATATGGCTAAAGTGGGAAAATAGGATGCAATGAGTCTTTTTACCAGGTCATCTTTTTCAACAGTTCTTGTACTGTTTAGATTTACTGGGTTAGCTGGTCTATTATATAACACATTCCTGTCCTTGCATTTGTCATTGATTTTAAAGATGATTAGAATTTGTATTAGTGGCTGGCATACAACATACTGAAACACAGATGGAGAAAAGGGGTTATTTAATAACTGGCTAATTATAATCAGATTACTAACTTCTCAACAGATTGAACCGTACTGAAAAAAATATTGAAACAAGAGAGCCTTAGAGACCTAGTGGGACAGAGACAGACTCCTTGATAAACATAGAATGAAATACCAGAAAGATCATCTCAACCCAAATCTATTACCGGTTACCCACATCACACTTGAGCAAAGGAATCAACTGGAAGAGTAAGTTAAGCTTCAAAATGAAAGGACAAATGTACAAACTTTATTTTTGATGGAAACACAATGTAGCTTTATATTTTAAAAATAAAATTATGTAACATTTTGTAACTTTTTCTGGGCACATGTGTAGTGAATATCATGACTTGTCAAGCAAAAAGAACTCCTAACTACTATCTCAAAATGTGTAGCTTCTTTTACATTAAAAAAAGCATGTCTGCCTATTACAAGGCCTTGAAAATTTTCATGGAAACAAAAAGATGACCGTCATAAAGTCTGCCTGCCTCAGTTTTAGGAAGATAGAAAACAAAACATCACAGAGAGCACTGATCCAGATCATAATAGAAGCAGAAGGAAACATAGGAGAGATATAAGACTAGCTGAGAAAATGTCTGGGTTCCTGGGGATGGTCCCCATCCTCCCTATGTTCCACTAACTCCAAGACTTCTTCTGCAACTTCGATTCCTTGTTTTGAAAAACTGTCGGCCAGCATATTGTACATGTGTAAAAGATATACTATTGAAATTTGAAACTACCAATCAGAGGCTTAATCTATTCTGGGATTGGCTGAAGGTATATATTATGCATCTATGCATTCCCTTTGACCTAGTCAATGGTTAATTTTTAATCCCTAAATGCATCAAGACAGTCCATACCTTTCTCCATTGTAATTCAGAGCAGGGCAGCCAAAGACATCATCTCTGCCCAATTAGTAGAGCCCCTTTGAAGATGCAGTTTAAAGGAGAACTATTGGTTTCTGGAGAAATAAGACACCTCCAGTACCACACCTCCTAGGTTTTGGTTTGTCCCATCAAAGAAACCCCAGGGACTAGTTTTATCTATCCACATTGTCCCTATTTGTCTCAAGGGTTTGGCTTATGTAGATATCTTAATATCTTCATAAATATATTTTGATTTTAAAGAAAACTTCTAAGTTCCTTCACCACCCCCAACAACCACAGGGGAGTGCCTTGTGATCTGCCACTGTCATGTCTTCCATCTAGTGTTTCAATCCATCAGTTAGAGCTAATCCCATTATCCCTCCCATTTCCAGTTGCCTTCAGTTAAAATCCGAATTTCTTTCCAAACTTCTTTGATGAAAGGACAATCTATCAAGAGCCAAGACATGTTGTGTATTTTCTTTATCTCTTCTGCATGTAACACAAAAGCTTGGTCCTTGCGAAGATCTTTTCTTGAGCACATCCTATGTTAGGATTTTGTTTGATAATGCCAACCAGAAGAAGAGTCTATATTTTAAGTGCCTTGATATCATGTCTGCTTGTCGTGGTTTTGTTTATTTTTGCACTTATCTCATTTTGTACTCCTTTTAGTTTTGTAATTGGTTCTATTTTTTCTTTTGATAGAGTAGCAATAGGAGCTGCTTTTGCACTCCCACAATGTACTGAACCTAGATGTACTTTTTAGTCCCATTCATTTGTCTATTGTGGTCATTCGTTGGATATTAATAATAATATCTTATCTTATTATCTTAGATTCTTATACCATTTGACATTTGTAAGTAGTGCAAATGTGGTGATTCAGTTCTTATTGACTTCTGATATTTTTGTAGATTCATTTTAATATTTAGTGGCATTAAGATCCTTGATTACTCTATTTTATCTAATCCAAAGGTGGATACAGAACCAATTTCTTCTCATAAGGATTGTCTTTGGGAATCTAATCTAATACTTTCACATTGTAGGGTGTACCAAATGTTATTGTTTGGAGATCTTCTCTGACAACAACGTTATCATCATTATTTCGTCAAGCATTCTTGCCTGCTCTACAAAGGTATTCCTCATTGTATATTCTTGTTTTATCTATATGACTATAAAAGAAATGCAACCAAATGTAGTTATTTGTTGTAACAATATGTTTTTTGGACTCTAGAGTCCATTTAGAGACTCAATGTTTATGTATTTTGTTTCATATATGTATTGTACTCATTGACATTTTGCTACATTCACCTTTACATGTTATGTACATGGGTAAAATTTGCATATTTGGTGTCTACTTCTTACATTGATGTACATGAATGTATGTTTGTGTAAACTTCACATATTTTATGTATTTTTAGTAGGCTGCTTCTGGTCCAGTCTCGGGCTAACCCTCAGCCAGTTCCAGTTCTTGTTCCATCCTTTACATTAATAGACGTCAGTTCCTCAAGCATGCATCTAGTCTATCAAACCACACATTGGTGTTAAAGAATCTGGTGCAGTTTGGCTTTCTCCATGCATGGACTAGACATATCATCCACCCAATTCTTAAATCAGGAGCCAACTATGATCCAAACAATTATCAAACTATCATGGTTGGGCATACATTCTCGAACCTATATTCTATAGTTTTGAATCTACAATTTTTAGATGAGTTGGAGGGCAGAGTTAGCATACACCATAGGGCTAGAGGGAAATCTAGTTACTATCTGCAGTGCCTAATGACCAATCGCATATTCACACTTAGGGCCATTATCAAGGAGGTCTTGCATTTCTTTTCAAAAGTCTTTTGTTGTCTTGTAGACATTTGGAAAGTGTTCAACATAGTACTGATATAGGTTATTTTCCGAGGGTTTCACAACACTGGTGTTTCAAAGACCCTTCTAGTTTCCATTTGTTAGTTTTTTGGGTTAATTTCAAAAGTGTTTATACCATGTTTTGGGTTTCCTCATCATATTTGGGGGTACATAGTGTATGTTTAGCCCTTGGATGGTGCGAAATGGATTGTAACATGAGATATTTTCCATGATAAATATGTACAATTGAGAGAGCTTTCTCAGTGGATGCTTCACCTTAGGATGGTGCTACCTTGTATTTCTTCCCTTAGGCATTGGAGATCTCTTGCCTAGATGGTGGATTCCCTTTTAGTGGGCGGGGACGATGCTTTGATACTATCTTGTCAGGGTCTTTCCTTCTAAAACTACTATTGCCCCTGTAAACCCAACATTTCTTCCGAGGGTGGGTAATGTCTACATTGAAAACTGGAATTGGACTAAGGATGGAGTATGCATGCTTTTGGAAATTCTGGGAACAGAAACATAGTGAAGTTAGCTTTGATGAGTTACACAATAAAATCTGTCTTGGTTTTTGACTACTTCCTCCAACACTAAGCCACATAATGGTTGTTGAATCCACAAAAGTAACAAGGTAATGAATATCCACATTGGTATGCCTTGTGACTCTTCTTCTTGTAACAAAAACAAGTGACATAAGGTCACTAGTTCTTAAACCTTTCTTACTTTCGCTTGGGATTTCTCTCTCCCAAGTTACTTGTTCTTCCAACTGTTGGAATGTGCATGGGTGCTTAACTTGTTTTCTTGCTACCTTTCTCAGAGCTTACAAAGGGATGTTGATCATTCTTTGTGATCTATTGTTTGGTTGGAGTTGTTGTATTTTCTCAATCTTGAGCCTCCACAAATATTATCTTTGAGGCTTTCACATTATTTAAATGTGTCTTAGAATATCCACCTTTGACTTCCTTGCCACCATAATATCCTAAATGAACATGTTGTAGTCTAGAGTTCATTGCAATGGGGCTCTTCATGCCTTAACCATGATTTTCAAGACATTGGCCATCAAAACCCATCCTTTGCAAAAACTTCAAGCCTATCTCTTTGGTATGAAATTCAAAACTACCAAAAGACTCATATGTTGATTGAAATTGAGCAAGGGGTGAAGTTGAAGTGCTTACCCTAAAATTCCCTCAATCACGGTATGCGCATCTTGAGTCAAAACAAGGCTCCTTTCTTTCTTAATATTTTCCACCTCCATTTAAAGACTCATCAATATGGCTTTCTTATAGGCCAACTATTACACTATATTTTCCACAACCTAGACATTTTTCTCCTTAAGAAGCTTGACATGGCTTTACAAAGTTTTATGCAACTCTTCATTCTTCTCGTCCAACTACTAGAAAGTCTTTTCTATTTGTTCATTATCCTCATAGATTTGTTTATTAATCTCCTATAGTTCCTAAAGTATCACTCTTTTATGATATTTTCCCATGGATGCCTTACTGCACGTCCATAGATTCATTAATATATTTCTATGATACCAATCGATCTAAATATTTTCGATGAGTTGAAATCTCCCAATGGCACTAATATCAAATTTCAGTTAAAACCAAATAATAGGTATCTTGAATATTATCAACCATATATTATTTCCTGATTAAGCAATAATAAAACTGAAGACAAATGAAATCATACAACAATATACCAATATTTTTAAGGAGAACCCTTTTGCACAAAAAACTCCAATATGATATTCAATCTAATAGATTGCAACCAATGCATATTGTCTTTTATTAGAATTGCGAATCATGCGATCTAGGTGTTAATATTGCTCCTCTCCCCAATTCTTAAAGGGTGCTAGCTCAATGGAAGAGCGCCTGCCTTACAAGCAGGAGGTTGGTGGTTCGATTCCTCCGTGCCTTAATGATATTGCAATGTATTTCTAAAAAATTATTTGTTGTGATAATTTATATTAGTTGTTAAATGGGAAGCAAAATGTGGCAATTATGTGGGAGTAAAAATGAACGATAAATTGGGTGCTAGAGTGGTAGCAAAACATGGTGCTAATGTTGACATCAATAGAGATGCAAAACTAAGTGTTAAAAAGAGGCCCAACACTTGACGCTAACGAGGAAGCCAAACATGGCGTTGATATGGTAGAAAAATAAGATGTTACTTTGGATGCAAAACATGGCCCTACATAGGAAGCAAAATATGGTGCAACAATAGACGAAAAATTTGGCTCCATCTTGGTAGCAAAACATGATGCAAAAAACGAAGCAAAAATTGGTGCAAAATTAGAAGCGAAAATTGGTGCATATTGGAAGTAAAACGTGGTGCAAAATGGGATGCTAAAGTGGTAGCACATATGGATGCAAAATTGGATGCTATTTTGGATGCAAATATGGTGCGAATGTAGATGCAAACATAAATGATAACACGACGCTTTTAAGGATGCAAATATGGCGCGAATGTAGATGCAAACATAAATGATAACACGACACTTTTAAGGATGCAAATAGGGCGCTTATGGGGACGTTATTTAGGAAGCAAACCTTGACATCATTTAGGAAGCAAAATTGAACGTTATTCTGGAAGCAAAAAAATGGGTGCTATTTTAGACATCAGAAAGGATGCTATCTAGGAAGCAAAAAAAGACGTTATTTTAGACTCTTTACATTTTGTCCATGACGCGTCCCATTTAGCGTCTACTTTGACCACTCAATGAAAAAAAAATTTACACTAAAAAGGGACGCTAATTCCAGGATTTGCTGTAGTGAATGGCTTAACCATTCCAACTTTTGGAGCACTCTTGAAAAAACCTGGAGCATCCGCATCTCTGGCTCCCCCTGCTACGTTTGGGAGCATAAACTCAAAAATACCAAATTCACACTAAAAAAGTGGGCCTAATCCAACTTCCCTACACCCGCCAATTCCAGAAATTCTGCAGTGAATACACTAGAAGACATCCAATTCAATATGGAAAATCACTCCGTTGAAGCCTCCACACTTCAGGAAGAAGTCACACAACAAATCAAAGTTTATCAAGCCTTTTGAACTGAAGAGGAGTATATATTGGAGATTGAAATCACGAAGCATCTGGCTTAAAAATGGTGATAAGAACACCAACTATTTTCACAAGCAATTCATGGTTAGACAATCCACCAATCACATCATAGAGATCAAAACAGAGAACGGAACGATAGTAACTGGAAATGTGAACATCAAAAACGCTGCATACATGCACTTATCCAAATTATACGCAGAAGATGATAATGTTGAAGGAGAAGACGAGGCCACACTATTGGAGCACATCCCAAAGAGCATCACGCTGGAGGAGAATCTCAACATTCACAAACCTTTTACAGAACAGGAGGTTCTCAACGCAATTCACTCCTTCGAATCTGACAAAGCACCGGGTCCTGAAGGATTTTCAATGCATTTCTACAAAGCATGTTGGATATATATCAAAAAAGATTTTATGAGAATGATCAGTACTTTCCACTCAAAGGCAAAAATTGGTGGCTGCACAAACACCACGTTCCTGTCCCTCATCCCAAAAGATACGAATCCCAACTCCTTCAATAGATTCAGACCGATTTCACTTTGCAATTCCTCCTACAAAATCATCTCCAAGATGCTTGCAACTAGGTTGAAGCCTTTACTCAACAAAATCATTTCTGACAATCAAGGTGGCTTCCTGGAAGGGAGGCAAATTCTTGACAACGTCATACTTGTACAAGAAGCAATCCACTCCAGCAGATCACGAAAGGAAAAAGGTATGTTAATCAAGCTTGACATGGCCACTGCATTTGACCGCGTCAAGCATTCCTTCCTATTTAAAATTATGAACTGCTTTGGATTCGATGACACTTTCATCAATTGGATCTCAACCTGCATAAGCAAACCCTGGATCGCTCCCTTAAGTAATGGTCGCCCCACAGACTTCTTCCAAGCATCGCGTGGCATCAGGCAAGGCTGTCCTCTATCCTCTTTCCTGTACATCATCATGGCGGACTCACTCAGTCGAAAGATGAATCATGAAATGATTTATGGTTCTCTACTTGGCCTCCGCCTCACCCCTGACTCCCGTCCCCTCAATCATACCCTTTTCGCAGATGACTCTCTTTTATTGGGTGGGGCCTCCTCCATCATAGCCTGATAATTCAAGCGCAATCTAAACCTGTATTGAAATGCATCCGGTGGCAAGATCAACTTGCATAAAAGTGCTGTCTACTATTGGAATCTAAACAACAATGTGGCAGCCAAAATTAGCAGAATTCTTGGCATCAAATTTCACAACCATTGGGACAAATTTAATTATTTGGGTCTTCCAATCATTTGGCAATTCAAACACTGGAAATTGGGAATACATGATCAACAAAATAAAAAACAGAATTAGAAGATGGGCAGGGCAATGGCTCAGCAAAGCTGGAAAACTAATCTTAGTAAATTCTGTACTCTCCACACCACCCATCTACCAATCTTCCATACTCCTAGCCCCAAAAGGAGATTCTAATAAGATAAGCAAGTTATTGAGAGATTTTCTTTGGTCCGGCGGGAAAAACAATGGAAACAAAATACACCTTGTGAATTGGGAGACCCTCAAGCAGCCAAAATCCTTGGGAGGCCTGCAAATTCGAGATCCACTCCATGCTAACTTGGCATTGGGTGGTAAGCTTCTCTGGCAAATCCTACATAACAAACACCATCAAGTCAGTCAAATACTCAGAAAGAAATGTTTATATGGGACCAATTTAAGATGTCTTGATAAAAAACTAACCACCAAAGGCTCCAGCATCTGGACATTATGTAAAGCAGCTTGGGAATTTTTTTCAGAAGGTCTCTACTGGGTACTCGACAATGGCAGGAAAATTGACATGTTTACAGATAAGATCATGGACAGCGAAGCACTTCAGAACAACCATGAGTTACACAACATAGTAGCATGTCTCAGGCAGCATGGAATTACCACTCTAAAAGAATTTAGCTCCTGAGACTTCTATGGCAATTGGAAAAGTTGGAAAATCACAGTCATCCCTTTCCATCTTGAGTTTGCAAAAAACATACTCATTGACAATCTGAAAGGATGTGCTCCCCTACACCTTATGGCCAAAGACGAGCGAGGATGGGGTCCCACAGGTTCTTATACCCTTGTTCTCGGTTACAAAGCACTTCAATCCCATGATGATGCAAGAAACAATTTATGGAAAATCGCATGGGATCCATTTGGACTCCCTAAAATCAACTTCCTCACATGGACTTTAATCCATTCCAAAGTTCTCACTGGCGACAATCTCAACAAGAGAGGATTTCACGGGCCTTTTTGGTGCCCTCTTTGTCATAGTAACCTCAAAACACTTAACCACCTCTTTCTGGAATGTCATTTTACTAAGCTTGTATGGAAACTTATTCTCCTTGACCTCATTATCACCCAGCCTTCCTTCACCTCTGTCACCTAGCTCTTCCAAGCTTGGAGTTCTATTTATCCTACTCCCATACCCATAAAGAACCTCTGGCACCAGATTTGGACTTCCATCCCCAAAATCACATGCTGGAAAATTTGGACCGCAAGAAACAATGCCATTTTCAATGAAAGGTACTACACCCCTTTGCAAATTGCAGGTCAAGCCAAAGGATTACTGATCGACTGTTTAAACAACTCCAACCACAAGGCTGATGCAACTCTCAGCACGAAAGAAATGAATTGGATAGGAGTCACACTCCCTAGTTCGAGTAAAGACCTCCGACCTCGACACCAACCAGCGTGGAAAATCAGACTTACTAGCCCTGACTTTCATGAATGGAGAACTAATCAGCCTACAGACAGCCTACATTTCAATGGTGCCTCAAAGAACAATCCAGGAAAAGTTGGTACAGGGGGATTCCTATGGACAAGTGATGGAACAATAAGATTGAAGTATAGTTGGGGCTTGGGTATCTGCTCAAACAATATAGCAGAAGCCTTAGCTCTGTTGAAAGGCTGCCAGATCGCCAAAGAACGTATGATCAACAAATTACAAGTGTTCGGCGTTTCTTTGCTCATTATCAGAGCCCTAAATGCAAACACTAACCTCAACAATCTAGCTCTAAATCGAATAATGCAGCGTATAAGGCAAATTTCGAGCACATTCACCCAGTTCAAGGCTTTTCACATTTTAAGAAATTTAAATGATGAAGCTGACATCGAAGCAAATATTGGAGCCAGTCTCAATCATGGAATTCTGAATCTAAGCAACAATGACAGTGAATTACATCAAATCCCTTGAACAGGGCACTCGGATATCCATCATTCAAGATTCCCTTATTATAAACATGCTCTCCAATCTTCAGAAACTGGAAGAAAGTCAAGCCTGCCTCAACAACTGACACTTCAGAAAGTTAGAACGCACATGATCACTGTTCGGTTTAGTGAATGATTCTCACACATAATTTGAAGGTTTATTGATATCACTTGTAAAGAAATTGGAAATTGCACGGGCATGGAAGACTGGATCAAAACTCACGTCGATCACAGGTTGGAAGAGCCTCACTATTCAATGCAAGACGCGCGATGATCACTACATACAGACCTTTCTGATATCTACAAGTTTTTAGAATCTTATTTATTGAGTGACTTTATTGAACTCTGCAAGTTTTCATAACATATGCCCATTATGCACTCTTTCTCTACGCTGATTGAGAGCCAGCATGCACACTCAAAGCTGATTGAGTGCTCTAGATTTTTTTTTTTTTCTTCTGCGTCACTCATCTACAACAGCCTTCTCCACTTACCGAATCCAACTAGTTATCAATTTGTAAAAGTGTTGATGCTGGAATTAGCTTACTGTAACCTGTCGATTTGGTACACAACCACGACTTTTGTTTTTATACAATATACGTTTTAGTTAAAAAAAAATTATACATTGACCAAATTGTTGTGTGCACAACATTTGCTGTCCAAAGGTCTGTAACAATATTTGTTTTTTAACAAGGAAAAAAACAAGAAAACCCTGTTGTTGAGGAAGAGGATTTTTGCATCTACAGGAAAAAAGGTTTTGGACAATGAACATTGTTCAAACTGGTATAGCATAAGCCAAAAAAAAGAGGCAAAACATATTGTATGTTTTCTCTTTTGCTTGTGTGAAAAAAGGCACCAACATTGTCTCGTGATAATTGTTTGATGTGGCTAGATGCATGTAGATGTTCCTGAACATTGTGCACAATTGTTTGTTAGAACAACGGACAATTTTGCAATGCTAAATATATGTGCAAAAATGTGCAAGAATGCAATAATAAAATAGACAATGAAAACAAATTTGTGAAGTACCTGTAATATGTTCAAAACAGTAGTATTTGCAATGGGAAATCGATTTTGTATTATGGGAAGGATGGTGTAAAAGCAAATTTTGGAACCTGTGCAGCTAGTATGTTCACAGATTTGCAATTATAGTTGAGAACAAGTATTGTTGTTTGTAGTGACAAAGAACACATATATAATACCATAAATAAATGCATAAGCAAACACATTGCAACTGTCATTATTCTAGTCTTCTACATACATGTGGTGTATTGGTTAGGTGGAACAATGTTTTCCTTTCCACCAAGGTTCGATTCTCTGGCCATCCCTTGATTTCAATGTGAATCTTAGGGCTCGACAAATTTCAAGTTGAAAAAAAAGTAAACACGCCCCATAAAAAGTAGAGAAGTTAGATTTAAGGATATATCTTTGGTAATGGGGAGACGTGGCATCCCAGATGCATGCAAACCAAACTCAACGCTTGCCAGGAGGGTGACTTAATGAGGGCAGGTGGATGGATGGGAGATTTGACGAAAACAAGCATGTGGGTGATATCATGTGTATTGAGCAGTACGAGCAGGCAACAGAGAATGGCGATGGTAGATGATGGTGGTAAGGGGTCCAGGTGGGTACAATTGAAGGAAATTATGGAAATTAATGGGATCCACATTGGATTTGAGGGGCGTAATGGGAAGGTCTTTTCGCCATTTATGGAATTTTCCTCATATGTTCCTGTTATATCTGTGTGCTGGTGTGAGCTTGCTCTTAACGACCAGAGTGGGACAACAATTGATACTATGCGTGAAGATGTGAGTCTGGGCGTTACTAATCAACAAGGTGGTGGAGGGTTGGGTGATGGATTTCACTGCGTGTTCATTGCTTTCACCGTGGAACCGATGGGACTGTTGGGGAACCAGAAGAAGATAAGAGAAAGTCGTGAGCATACCAGGGATACGCAATTTGCGTGGCACTACTAAGCGCCAATCCCTCCGTCCATCAGGGTCGATTTGGAAATGATGGAGAATGGGGTCTAGCAAGAGGTCTTGGAGAATTCGTCGACGGTGGACGAGGCGGTGTTGTAAAGCTGGATCCAAGATCCCGGTTTGTCGAGGGCACGTTGGGGTCTTTAAGAGAAAACAATAACTCTTTACTGGGTTATCAAAGGTCTTCTGAGCTAGGTTTTGTTAGAGCGAGAGGAGAAGCTGGGAGGGGGTGACATCCCTCTAGCCTTTTGGAAGGAACTGTATGCAGATAATTGCCTTTTGCACATGAAAATTGATGCTATTGGGAAGGAATTGGGTGTCCCATATATTCAAAGATGGGTATTTTCACTTCTGGCCCGACAGTGGACGTGTAGGATGGTGGCAACAACAGTGGTGCGGTTGGCGAGGTGGGAGACCCTCCATTTGTCAAGAATTAGCAACTGCATCTCTTGGGCACTGGTAGGTCTCTGCTTCATGGTTTTTGGTAATATAGCTATGTCTTCAGGGAAGTGGCATGCTTTATATGGAATGGAGGGTCGGATCTCACCTCACTGGCGTAGCGATGAATAACCATACTCAGCCTGCAGGCTTTGTTTAATTTTGGGTTTATGTTCTCGCGATTTGGGGAAGTAGATAAAAGACTATATGCCCTATTTTCTCCTTCGGGGGAGGGGCACTAGGATTCAAGCTTTGTAGAATTCTCACACTGTTTATGCTCCAGTTTATATTGAGTGACAAACAAGTGGAAGCACCATGACTTTATTTTTGTATACTTTGTTAATATAAAGGTTTACTTATTTACCAAAACAAAAACTGTCATTATTCTAGAATTGTTGTATCTATGACAAAGATAAGATAAAATGTTATTTGCATGGTTAAAAATGAGTTTAGAAAATAAGAAAACAAGTTAAAATAAATGTATGTCTAATATCTATTGAGGCCATTAGTTGAAGTGGAAATCAATATTGAAAAAAAAGAATGGATTGATATCATTTTATGTTGGCATCGGTTGTTTGCAAAAGAAATTGCCAAGATTGTAGCTATTTGCCACATGGTTGGATAGCCAATTACACAGACCATGCAATTTGTCATATATGCATCTACTAGGTTGTTTTCAAACAATAGCAAATTAGGAACAATTCAGGGTTTCCATGGTTCATTGATCACAGAATAGGTCAATGAGAACAATGACAATTGTGCATTTTTGAATGCCATAAGAAAAAAGTGATGAAACAACAATGTCAAAATGTTCATTACAAACACTAAGTTTAGCTATCAATATGGAAAACAATGTTGTTTAAGTGGAATTTGCTTCATATTGAATTTGCTTTGCTAGTCATTACAAACAGTGACTATCTGGAAAGTTGCTTAAGAGAACTAACATAAAACAATGTTTTGAACACTAAAAATTGTATCTCAGTAGACTAAGGAAATGTTGAACAAAATAGATGATAAAGATGTAACAATTAGCTAGTTTCTCAATTGTTGCATAGGACATAATCATGACAATTTTCAATAGCACTAAGCAATAAGCAAAGAGTTAAGAGGAAGAACAAACTAATCATTTAATGTTATTAAATCTAATGAAGCAAGTTGTTCATCAATAAAGAATAAAGATCTAAGTTTGTTGGAAAAGAGTTGTTGATAGTTTCAAGCAACTGTTTTTAAGAAATGTGCTAATCGACAATGTCTTCAAAACTATCATCATAGATTATGCATGTAGATTAATGCAAATACGAGGAAAAGTAGACGATGATAATACATAGAGCATTGCCTATGGCTCTTAGATATTATATATTTGGATTTGATTGCAATGTTACATAGGTTGTATTGTTGTTCGAAGCTTTTTGGTTGACAAGAAGAATAAAACTTTGAAAAAGACAATTAGTGAGAACAAAGATCAACAGAGTTATGAATAGTACAAAATACACAAGTGAGAAAATTTGCAATTAGACAGATGGGGTATGTTAATATGCAGAAAACCAAATTTAAAAGCAAATGATGTATGTTTTTGGGAAGCCTTGTTGGATCCTTTTGGAAAGGTGAATGAATAATCTTTTTGCTATTGTCAAATGTTGGAAAACAAAAAGCTTCTAAATAGGCATTTCTCAACTATGATTCTATCCCCATAATTGCTTAGGCTCTACAGTAGGGGTTGATAGTTTGTCATATTTATCATACATGAGCCATGGAGAAAAGTCAAAAGGTTCTATGTAAGATTGTTGGTAGAAAAAAAATCATTGGTTAAATGGCATTAACAGACATCGGTACTAGAATCAAAATCAAGAAACTTGTGTAAATGTGTTAGAAGGAGGCATCAAAAATCAAATAGATGAAGATATAAGATAGGAAAAGAATTTGTCCATATTTGGACCACTATCTCAAATTCAGGTATTTGATGGGGTGAGATGTTGGTGTTTGTTATTCATTGGAATACAAACCAGATACATCTAATCAGAAAACCTATTGAAGAGAACATAGGCCATGTTGTTGCACAGGGATATTGACATGTTAAGAAAAATGCATGTCATATCATTAATCTGCCGATGATAAGAATCACTGGAAGATCAATTAAATAATGGGTGTAGTTCGCAAAGATTGAGTCCAAAAGAGCCATTGTTTCTACAACACAAATGACAAAAACTTTAACCATCAAAGGAAGTAGATCATAGACTGCTGCAATTTTTTATTTGGTAACCCACTCAGATCCATGTGAAGATAAGAAGACATACATCAAATGAGCAACAGAGGCAACAAAATGCAAGTTTGATTTATTGGATGATATCAATAATTAAGATATTCAATACAAAGACAATGATAGTGTCAAAGTGCATGGACAAATATTTTCTCATAGGGTAGAGACTATTGTAGATAAGCATAGAGCTTATTTTTATGACATGAGTTTCTTTATTTTAGTTCAATGAAGTTGCAATCTAGTTGTTGAAAATAGTTGAAGCAATTGCTTTAATTTTTTCACAAGGAATTGCATGAAAACATGTTGCAAGACCATCTTGAAGTTTGAAATGCAAATTGAAAGAAAGGGAAGGCTGCCAAAGGTTTTTGAAGGGGAGGAAAATATGTGCATACCGTCTGCTCATAAATTTTTGAAATCAATGATCCTATTGTTCATTTCCAAAGTGTAAAGTCCTTGATGGTTGAGTCTGCGAAGGCTTAGTATGCCACACACATGCAACTGCTCTACTGAAATTTTATTGAGGAATGCATTAGTTTAATGTGAAGTCACATAGTAAGTTGCGAGAACAATATTTAAAGAGAAATCATGCACAAACTTTTAAGGCTTTCGATGCCATCTATGCTGAGAGACTGGTCACCTTCCCAATCGATGCCTAGGAAGCCACAATTCCAGATTATCTATCTCTTCGAATGATAATTCTTCTCAAAGTGGTTCCCATCAATCATGCGACCTTTTGTGAGCAACTTCTTCCTATTCTTCTGGATGCGGAATTGGCTAAGGAGATGGTAGGTAAGTGTGAGGATTTTATTCCTCTTGTCTTAAATTTTTTATGTATAGAGTCAGATAGTGATTTGTTGAGAACTTCCCTTAGGGTTATAGATCCTGAAGGTTTTGATGAACCCTCTACTACAAGTACTTTCTCCCAGTTGTTCATCCATTGGTCAAGGTATTTTGGTCGTATCCTCTTTCATCTGTACTGGCAGCTGATCATGTTTTCTCAACTTTTACCTCTCATCAAAGGGTTACGGATTCTGGGAACAAATTTGGTTCCCTTGGAATCCAAGAAATACCCTTAGGTTCTTCAAACCCCTTGGTGGAGTCAAGGTCCCCAAATAATGTAGGAGTGGGTGTTACATATTTTTCTCGGGATTATATTGGTGTAAATGATGAGTGTTGAGCCCAGAATTGGCCCTTTTTAATCATCTTCAATCATCTTTCCTGCCCCTGTCTTACACCATTTATTATGCTAATTAGACCTGTTGTCCTCACTTTATTTCCCCAGATTACCAAGGTACGACTAATCATTGTTTTATCTTATTAATGCTTATGATTGTGATAATTAAAGCTGTGTATCTCTCAATTGTGCTAACATGTTATGATTTATGAAGGTAGTTGAGATAAATGGACTGCAGGAAGACGGGGCTGAACAAGTCGTGAAGGGATGTTCGTTGCTTGAAAAGGGGTCCTTGGGGCTCTAATCATCAATTAAGGCACAGCTGTGACAGGGCAGCTGTAACAGAATGCGCTATCTTGAGTATGTTGCTGCTCGAGTCTAGTTGTGAAATGGAAGGATCGCCACTCTTGGGTCAATTGATAACTTTCTCATATCTTGATGTTTCTGTTCTGCCACGTATTGTAACAGCTAGTTATTTAGGGCGCCTGAAGATCAGAGATCTTCATGGCTGCCCGATTATAGGATTGGACGTTATGATTTGTATGTATAAATATGGGGAGTTTCCTCGACCCAGGGGTTGAACAGCAGACAATTAATTCATTATATTAGCAGCCGAGCAAAACTGTGTAATCATTCTTCTGTTAATATAAGAGGTTACTTCTGAGTTAAAGGAATTCGCGTTGTTCAACCAGCGTCTCTGTGTGAAGGCTGGGCCCGTCTTCCACAGAGATTGCTGAGTTAGAATAGGATTTTGAATTCATTGTTGTGTGATGCTTTGTTTATGATATTTCCTTTGTACGCAGCAGTGACATTTATGGTGTGGATTTTTAGTATAATTAATGTTAGGGTTCCTTGAATTTGGCAAGTAATACAGAGTAACAGTCGACTGAGTAGAGACTTTATGCAATTTGTGTGACAATTATACATAGCCTTGTTCATCTTGCAGTTAAGTTGTGATCCCATGAGCCCTTACAATTTATCTTTCCTGTTGTAATTGTTGATTTCCAATTCTATAATTCGATTTCCTAGAACAGTTGACTCAATCCTTTGCAATTGGATTCCTAGATTAATGTTCAGTTTATGCCTTATGATTTTCCAGAGTGATTAGATCAGACAGGTGATTGTTCTAGAATATGAATGAGATTTCTTTCCTGCAATTGTTGATTAGATCTTATATCATTTCTTATTGATGCATGATAGAGAGGAATTGAAGTGTAGCAGTTAGAAGGCAATTGGGATTGCATAGATTCTTGGGATGAACATGGATGATAGAAGATAAAAGTATTCCATTCTAATGGTTTGGTGTTTAAGCATAGATTGTGCACTTATCCTTTGAAATAAAAAGACTTTCTCGGGTTGATAATAAATATCGCATGCTCTGTATGTTGGTGATAATTTATCTGCATATAGAGTGCACGACATTTTGATGCCGTTGCCAGGGAAGGATAAAAATTAAACATTGATCATTAGTTGCATCTGGTAATTGTTTCTGGTCAGTCTTTTCTTTGCTGAAATGATTTGGTTCGCATGAATACAAGGAGGGTAAAACGCGATCACCTCCCAACTCCCAAAACCCCACAAATTATTAACAGCGCAGGTGGTTCGGGTCGTGGTCGAGGACAACAATTGGGCAAAAGAACATTCATCGACGATCTTGTTGACAGAACTGATTCATCCACCAGGGATCGTCATCAAGAAACTCCTATCAGACGAAACCCTGCCGATTTTGGAACGCCAACGTCCACGGTGGAGAATACAGGAGCAGCCGTGACTCCCTCATACACCCCTGCTAAGGAAGGTACAACTGAATACGCAGCTGTTACAACTAAAGAATACACAACTGTTACAATTGAGGAGTACGCAGCTGCCATAACTGAAGAATACGCAGCTGTTACAACTGAGGAGTACGCAGCTGCCACAACTAAAGAATACGCAGCCGTTACAACTGAGGAAAAGAACGCAAGAACGAACGAAGAAGAGGATACATAAGAAAAGATGAATAACAGACATGAGAACGAAGAGGAAGAGGCAATGGTAGAATACCATCATGAAAATCACTCCCTGCCAGAAGGAACTACGACTACATTACAATTTCCAATTCAGCAGCTAGAAGGGACAGCTCCTATGAAGAACATCTCACCATCGGTGTTGCCTCGCTTCCATGGCAGGGCGGCAGAAGATCCAGACGAATTCCTTTTTGAATTTGATATCCTCTGTCGCAGCTATGATTATGTCACTGATGCCCAAAAGCTGAAACTTTTTTCCGCCACCCTGAAGGACAATGCATTACGATGGTTCATGAGCCTTGGGGGAGGAACTGTTGCTAATTGGAATAAGATGAAGCAAGTATTTCTGGAGAAATATCAAGAATATTGTAACACCAGGGACAAAAGAGAGGAATTATTCAAGATGGTGCAGAAGGAGGATGAAAGTCTGGAGGATTTTGTAGAAAGGCTGCTATACAATGTGCAAAGAGTCGAGCAGACGAACATGGGGCTGGACTTGCTCAAGATCATCTTGCTTCGAGGGATCAGGGATGATTGTTTAGACATGTTAAATCTGTTAGGAAAGGGATATATCTCCAAGGAACCTTTTGAGACAATTGTGGAATTATGTAAGAGATACTCCAGGGGATCTTCCAGGAATAATAAGCGGGATAAACGGGATAAGCTGGAACGTGATGTCTTCGACAGAACTCAGAAGTCATCCAATGGAGGAGCTACACGTGCAGAGATAGGCAATCTCCTTGAAAATTTTAAAACAGAAATGATGAGCTCCATCTCTTCGGAGATTGATGTCCTGAAGGCAAAACAAAGACAGGCAGTGGAAGATCTCACTCTAGGTGTGTTCTGTCCCCGATGTAGAAAGAATCATCCACTGAAAGAATGCCCTCTTGAAAAAGTAGAAGTATGTCAGCTGTGTGAGCTGAACCATGACATGAAAGAATGTCCCACACTTCCCCAAGTGAAGGCTGTCCTGCAGGCATCAACTCCAGAAGTGGAACCAGCCTATTTCATTGCACAGAAGAAGCCTTGGCAGCCTCGAAATAAAGGTATGCCTCTGGACTCGTTTCCATTTTTGAATAATATGAGGAAGTGGAATAATAATATACAAAATGTGAATACACAATTCCCTTCAAATTATGCTCAGTGGAATCCTTCCCAACCTGCAATGCAAAACTTTAATTCATGGGGTCCTTGGGCACAACCACCACATCAACATACATCGTGGTCTCCTGGGTGGAGGAACTTCCCTCTTGGGAACCAGTTCCCTCAACCACCTCCACCTCAACAGTCACCATATTCTCCTCCATACCCTCAATTTCCTCAATTTCCTCAATATCCTCAATACCCACCTCAGCAGTCGCAGCTGCAGCTGCAGAATAATCCTGTTCCTAATATACCAATACGGCCTCAACTGCCTGCCCAACCTAATCCTAACCCGAATAATAAAACAGTCCATCAATTGGAAACTGTCAATATGCCGGCCTACTCTCTCTCCCCTGTACCTTGTAATGATATTCGTCTACGATCTGGGAAGATAATAGAACCTGTAATTACAGAAGATATTCCACCTTCTGTGCATGAAAAAGGAGAGAGTTCACAGCATCCATCCGATCCGGTTCCTATCACTGAAGGTGCTGAGCATCCCTTAGATGGGACGGCTGAAACATTAAATGAGAAATCAGATAATACACAGCCTACCCAGCTGGTAAGGCAACCACCATACCCTGAAAGACTAATGCTACCAAAAATAGGGGGGCAACCTCAGTTCAACCTCCTAGGAGAGTTGAAGAATCTTTATGTTAAAATTCCCCTTCTGCAAGCCCTTCAAGACGTGCCTATTTATGCTAAAACAGTTCGGGACCTGTGCACTAAGAAACCAGGGAGGAAACCTGGAGATCCTCCCACTGTTCACGTCATAGGGAATTTATCTGCTCTAATAATAGGAAAAACCCCCGTGACCAAGTATGACGACCCTGACAATCCTACTGTCACTGTACATATAGGACAAACGTAGATACCCAACGTGCTAGTCGACTTAGGAGCAGCGATCAATGTCATAACAATTGAGACTGTAAAGAAGCTGGGACTCACTAATTTTAGGCCGACCCCTACCATTTTAGAATTGGTAGACAGATCCACCATTAGACCTGAAGGGATTCTGGACGACCTTGTCATCTCAGTAGATTCATGGGAATACCCTGCTGAATTTTTGATATTGCAACCAAAATCACAGCTGGGAGGACATCCATTGATCCTGGGGAGGCCTTGGTTGGCCACAGCTGATGCTTGCATCAGCTGTCGATCTGGGTCCATGACTATATCTGATGGTACAGAGATTAAAAACCTCACCCTGTATCCTCCAGCTCGGCCAAGTTTAGAGGCTGAAACTTCTCTCTGGATAGAGCAGGAAGAGGAGGAGGATGTTCAACCACTATTAACAATAGGGAAGGCCTTAACTTTTAAAAACGAAACAAAAGACGATGCCATCAGTAATTTCATTAGCGAACCTGCTTCAGTGGATAAAGAAATCTATCAAATCCTGAACATTACCCTTGGTAAGGAAGAACAAGAAAATATTACGGAGGAAACGCTAGTCGGTGACGCAAAAATAATCCCAGTTTTGAAAAAATCGAGGAGTATTCCTATTGAGGTAGAGCCTGGAAGAACTTTGAACATCAACCCTGGTCTCTCCTCAGAAGAACAGACGCGCCTAATCAGTCTCTTGAAGGAACGTAAGGGGGCATTCGCTTGGGAGTATACAGACATGCGGGGTATCCCTTCTAATCTGTGCACTCACCATATTTACATTAAAAATGACTCCCGGCCTGTGTGTCAACCCCAACGACGCATGAACCCCAATCTGAGGGATATAGTGAAGGAGGAAATCCAGAAACTTTTGGAAGCAGGATTTATCTACCCTATTTCAGATAGTGAGTGGGTTTCCCCACTTGTAATTGTGCCCAAGAAAAATGGTAAATGGAGAGTCTGTGTTGATTATAGGGAGCTGAACAAAGCTACACAAAAGGATCATTTCCCTCTGCCCTTTATTGACCAAGTACTTGATACCCTATCAGGGAAGAAGTTCTTCTCCTTCTTGGATGGGTTCAACGGGTACAACCAAATTCAGATTGCTCCTAAGGACCAGGATAAGACCACCTTCACTTGCCCCTGGGGAACGTTTGCCTACAGGGTGCTTCCCTTTGGTTTATGTAATGCACCAGCAACGTTCCAAAGAGCTGTAATTGGCATATTCTCTGAATTAGTTAATGATAGCATGGAAGTCTTTATGGACGATTTTACTCCCTATGGCAAGGACTTTGAGGAAGCACTGGAAAATTTAAAGAAGGTTTTAATTCGCCGTGAACAGTCTCGCCTCTCATTAAGCACTGAAAAATGCCATATGATGATGAGTGAGGGGGTGGTATTAGGACATTTCATCTCTACCGATGGCATTCAGGTGGATCCTTTAAAAATTAAGGTGATAAAAAATATACGTACTCCTTCAACGCAGAAAGAAGTGCGAAGTTTTCTGGGACATGCTGGATATTACAGGAGGTTTATAGAAAACTTCTCCAAACTTGCTTCCCCTTTGTTTTCATTGTTAATGAAGGACGCACAGTTTGTGTGGAGTGAAGCATGCCAGACAACGTTTGATAAGCTTAAAGAGAAGCTGTCCACAGCCCCTATCCTAAGGGGACCCAATTGGACCATACCTTTCCACATTTCTTCATATGCTTCTGATACCGCCATTCGAGCAGTACTAGGACAACAGGATGGTCAAGTACCTTATGCTATCTATTATGTTAGTAAAAACTTAGCCCCTGCTGAACTTAATTATACTGTTACTGAAAAAGAATTCCTGGCTATTGTTTATTCTATTAATAAATTTCGGCATTACATTACTGTGTATCCTACATTTGTGCACACTGACCACTCTGCCATTAAGTATTTGATGAACAAACCTGTCACCAATGCCAGAGTAACCAGGTGGCTCTTGTTATTGCAGGAATTTGATATTACCATTATAGATAAACCTGGAAAAGAAAATGTTGTTGCTGTTTTTTATCACGTTTTACTAACAGTGATGACAGTTCACCTGTTGAGGATTCTTTTCCAGATGAGCATCTATTCGCACTCTCAGCTCATTCCCCCTGGTATGCAGACATTGCTAATTATTTGGTTGCAGGAAAGCTCCCGCCACATATGTCTAAACGAGAAAAGAGAAAAATCATCCAGCAAAGTGCCAGGTATTGTTGGCTCAATGGTCATCTCTTTTACACAGGACCCGATCTTGAGATTAGGAGATGTGTAAGGGAAGATGAGATTTTTCATATACTGAAGGCTTGTCATGATGAACCTTGTGGAGGACACTTTGTAGACAAAAGAACAGGGCATAAAGCGCTGCGGATGGGATACTATTGGCCGACACTGTTCAGGGACGCTAAAAGATATGTTCAGTCCTGTGACAGCTGCCAAAGGATGGACCAACCTAATAAAACAGATCAGATGCCTTTACAGCCCCAAGTGGTACTAGAACCGTTTGATAGATGGGCATTGGATTTTGTTGGCCCTATCAGCCCTCCTTCCAGACAGAAGGTTTACATTCTGGTGTGTACAGATTACATGACCAAGTGGGTAGAAGCTGTAGCTTTGGCTAAGGCTAATGACCAGGCAGTGATTGATTTTCTGTACAGTGAAATTTTTACCCGCTTTGGGGTACCAAAGGAAGTAGTTACCGATGGGGGACCACAATTCATCTCACACCAATTTGAATCCTTGCTCTGGAAGTATCATGTGCAGCATAGGATAGCTTCACCCTACCACCCCCAGGCCAATGGTCAGGTGGAAAGTACTAATAAAGTTATCGAAGCAATCCTTACTAAAACAGTTAAAAGCCATCGAAAGGATTGGGCTGACAGGCTTCCAGAAGCACTGTGGGCATATCACACAACTTGGCGCAACACCACAGGGTTTTCTCCCTATGATCTGGTGTATGGAAAGAGTGCCATCTTTCCAATTGAGTTTGAGATCAAAACCCTGAAAACAACCACAGAAATGAGTCTGGATGTAACAGAAGCCCAAAGGAGAAGATTGAATCAATTAAATGAATTGGATGAGAAACGGTTAGCTGCAGTAGACCAGACTGTGCTGCTTTAGCAATAGAGATCCAACTGGCATGACCGATTCATCAAAAAGAAAATCTTCCGTGAAGGAGACTGGGCGCTATTATACGACTCCAGATTCAAGAAGGATTTTAAAGGAAAATTACGTACAAGATGGCTGGGTCCATATTTGGTCGACAGGGTATTTGACAACGGCACTGTTCGCCTGGTGACCATTGACGAAAACAGTATACCTTTACTTGCTAATGGCCACAGACTGCGACTGTATCGTAAGCCCATCTCGAAAGATGCATTCATTTCACAGATTGCCGCCGATCCAGATTATCAGCTGGCATCAGAGCAGGAATTTCTCTTTACCTTTGCCAATCCTTAAATTGAAAATCGTATTTGCTATACATAAATAATTTCCTGCTGTAGCGTATAATTGTTGTTTTTTTTTTTCTTTTTTTTTTCATTTGATCTTTTTCGTTTGCTGTTATTTTTCAAAAATTTTCAGGGAAGCGCCAGGAGAACAACCAGATTGGGCCCGTCAAGCGAAATTCTCCCTGTGCTGTCCTGCGATGTATTTCCCTTTTGCCTTAAAAAAGAAGAAAAAAAAATTCCGGCAGCTGCGACATATTTTCCGGCAGCTGCAACATCTTTTCCGACAGCTGCAACATCTTTTCCGGCAATATCTTTTCCGGCAACCGCGATATCGTTTCCCATCAACCGTAAAATCGTTTCCTCGCGGCCATAAATCCTTTTTCCCGGCAGCTGCAACATTTTTCCTGACAACTGCAACATCGGCAGTTGCAACATCTTTTTCGGCAGCTGCAACACCATGTCCCAGCGGCTGCCACCTCATTTCCCAGCGGCCATAATATCTTTTTTCCCGGCTGCCGTCAATCTTTTCCGGCAGCTGCAACATCGGCAACTGCAACATCTTTTTCGGCAGCTACAACATCATGTCCCAGCCGCTGCCACCTCATTTCCCAGCGGCTGCCACCTCATTTCCCAGCAGCTGCCACATCATTTCCCGGCTGCCGTCAATCTTTTCTGGTAGCTGCAACATTGGAAACTGCAACATCTTTTTCGGCAGCTGCAACCTTATTTCCCAGCGGCTTCCACCTCATTTCCCAGCCACTGCCACTTCATTTCCCAGCCGCTGCCACCTCATTTCCCAGCGGCTGCCACATCATTTCCCAGCAGCCGTAAATCCTTTTTCCCGGCAGCTGCAACATCATGTCACAGCGGCTGCAACATAATTTCCCAGCGGCTGCGTTATCATTTTTCGTCGACCGGTAAAATCTTTTTCCCGGCAGCTGTGAACTTTTTCCGATGGACGTAAACTATTTCCCGGCAACCGCAACCATTTTCCCGTAGCTGCAACAACCTTTCCGACAGGCTGCAACATATTTCCCACCGTCATAAAACTTTTCCCGCCAGCTGTAATTTTTCCCGCCACCGTAAAACTTTTCCGTGACAGCCGTAATTTTTCCCAATGCCGTAAATTCTTTTCCCGACTGCCGTGAATTCTTTTCCGGTGGCTGCAACAACTTTCTCGGCGGCTGCAACATATTTTTTTGGCGACTGCAACATCTTTTTTGTCTGCCGTGCTATCATTTTTTTGGCAACTTGCAGTGGTAACCCATCTGTTAACAGAAGAATTGTTTCAAACTTGCTAAATCATGGTGCTGATTCACCTCAGCTGTGCCGGCGAACTCATCATTCCGACCCCGAGGACGCGATTGGTTGTGTTTCACAGGAGGAAGAAATTATTGCCTTATCCGAGTCATCATGCTCACACTTCTGACTGTGCACGAGTTCGGCTCCGCAACGTCACCAACTACACGTTCCACCATTCTCCGCAGGATTCCAACGCACAGTCTTATGAGGTATGGCTTTCATTTATCACGTGATTAAGTATTGATATCATTTAAACGATATTAGTCGTACCTTCACTTGTACCACCATTATACCTGATTAAACCTTTCCCTCGTACGACGTAAACACTAATAACTGCCACCTTCCCCAATTTAGCATGGAAATTGCAAACGTTTTTCTGTGCTCAACTTTCCAAATTTGCTAATTCTTTCAACATCTCTGCTCAGCGATTCGTGCATCCTCTGTGTTGCAACTTCCATTCTGGGATCCTGTAATCTGTGGAATAGCAACTTCAGCTTGCATCCAGGATCATGGGGATTCCAGTTCGGCATGAACCTTTCAATACACGGGAACTCAGGAGAAATCTTCAAGTTCTTGCCATCTTTCAAGCTGCCGGCTGGCTCGATTTCTTTGAGCGACTAGACGGATTCGATCGGGACGCAGCCTTGCAATTTGCTTTGAATATTACCAAAACTCATTCCACGGTGTGGGGGCTGCGCATAGAAGTCTCCGAGACCATCATATCTGAGGTTACAACCATCCCGATGGTGGGAAAACCATGGTTTAACCGACGAGTCCCTGCAACGACTGCACGGGAGGAATTTTTACTCGCAGGGGAGCAAGTTGAAGCATCCAGAAGAGGGATTGCACTGAACTCACTGTCGCGGCCATGGGACCAAGTTGCTGTCTTTCTCAAGAAGTACATTACCTGTGAAGGTAGATATAAAACTGTTTATAATTCTGAACTTCCCTTACTTTCTCATCTCCGCCATGGCATTTTGTTGAACATTCCATATTATTTACTGCATGATTTGCGTCATATGTCGACATTTGTCCAGTCTGCTAAGCACCCACTTTCCTCTCTCACCCACCATGGCATTATCAAGTTAATCATTGTAAGAACCCTTTCCCAACATCATATAACTTGGGAACAGTTCATAACCCGACCTCAGCAACCCGTTCCCTTGCGGGTCATCCCATTACAGCAAATCGAGGTTCCACCACAACAGGAGGACCGGAGTTCCTCCATTGAAGTTGGGGGGGGGGATGAAATGGAAGAAGAACAGCAACCGGGGGCACAAGCAGGACCATCCGGGGTGGATGAAACTACATCAGAAGAACAACAACCGGGGGCACAAGCAGGACCATCCGGGGTGGATGAAACTACAGCAGAAGAACAACAACCGGGGGCACAAGCAGGACCATCCGGGGTGGATGAAACTACAGCAGAAGAAAAACAACCGAGGGCACAAGCAGGACCATTTGGGGTGGACGAAACTATATAAAAAGAAGAGAAACAGGGGGCACAGGCAGAGCCATTTGGGGGGAATGAACCTCCTTTAGAAGAAGAACAATTGAGGGATGAAACTCCATCACAGGCAGAACCATTGGGGGAATATATAGATAAAAATTTGGTGGAAAATGCAGACAATAGGGCAGTTCCGACATCAGAAGGTGAAATTGGAGCAGCAGTAAATGCTGCGACAATGGAACCTGAAGATGATAGTGCCAGGGAAATGGCAGAGAATATTGAGCTGGTAACAATTGAGTCCTCACTTGAGTGGGAAGGAGGAGCTGTAATTGAAGAAGAACAACATGAGAGGCAAGGAAATATTCCTTTGACCTCAGCTTTGATTCCCTATGTACCAGCTCCACAGAAGAAAACACCACAAAAGAAAAGAAAAAGATCCACCAATGAATTTAACCTAATATCACCAATCAGAAAGAAAAGAACTCGATCAGCTACAGCAGCAGAGGCAGCCAGGAAAAGATGGGCAACCCTAGAGGCACAGGTTGAGCCCCTAATCCTTGTACCAAGACCGATTGATGCTCCACAAAGGCCAGTGGAGGAAGAACCTGGAATTGAAGGACTTCTGGCTGAGAACGCAATGCTGAAAGAGGACCTCCAAGTACTTAGAAGGGAGTTGGAAATTTGGAAGGAAACCTACAGAAAACAGGTTGAAAGAAAAATGTATACATTAATAGAGGCTGCAGACCAACTGGAGGGATCAGATTCTGCTGAAGCTGGACAGGAGGATGAACGAATACTCTGTCCCATCTGTGGAGAAATCTTCAAGGAAGCAGGCCACAAAATCATACTTAGCACTTACTCAGCACAACAGCCCGCGGCCACAATAAAGGAAGCAGCAGAAAAAGAAGGTGCTGTCACACAAGAACCAACATCTTTGAATATCCTTGCTGAAGCTGCTACTTCCCATGATACAGAGATTAGAGAACAGATAGGAGAAGAACATGGGATGGAGGACACTCTGGAGCCTAATAAAGAATATATTGCAACTCCAGAATGTTCTCATGATACAGAGATTATAGAGCAGATGGGAGAAGAACCTGGAATGGAGGTCACTCTGGAGGCCAATGAAGAATTCTATACTGTAACCCCAGAATGCTCCCAGGACTTAGAAATTTTAGAAGAAGAGGCACAAAGGCAGGACAGTGATAAACTGGAACAAGATGCTGTAACACAAGAACCAGTAAACCTGAATATACTTGTCCAATCAGCCAAACAGGTGGGAGAAGAACCCGGGACAGAGGACACTCTGGAATTCAATGATGAACTCTGGGTTGTAACCCCAGAGGACTCCCATGACACAGAGCTCATAGGAGAAGAGTTGCAACAACAAGAGGATGAAGAGGCAAGCCAGGATGTTGCTACACAAGAACCAACATCCTTGGAAGCTGCAACAGGAGCTCCTGAATTTCATTTAAAAGATAAACATGGAGTGGATTTCATTCCCGATACACAGTGGGGTGAAGATGAACAGGTACAGACACCATGCTCAGGTGACACCAAAATTTTGGAGGAAGAGCTGCACAATGAGAAAGAGATCCAATCTCAGCAGCAGAAGGATAAGGAAGACACTGCTACACAAGAACCAGTGTCTCTAAAAGCAATGATGGTAGTTGCTGAAGAGAGCCTAAAGGATGTTGTTGCCACACAAGAACCAACAACTCTCTTATTAAACTTAGATGTGCTAGAAGACACTGCCCCACAAGAACCAGTGCTTCTACCTCCTAGGAATGTTATTGATTTAGATTCAGATTAAGGATTGCCTTCTAAGCCCCCAGACACAGCATAATCAGACTGCAGGAAGATTCCCACTACACTAACTGCATTTCCAGATACTAGCAATTAGCAGTGGAAGGGGAACAGTGATGAAGGAAGATGTTGGGTTACTCACAGAGACTGTTCAAAAGATAGATAAGGTGCCTGGGTTTCCTACAATTCTTCCTCTCTCCATGGATAGAGCTCAGTACAGGACTCAGATTCTGAATAATGCAGGTTGTTGCATGAGGACATGCAACAAGGTAGTTGGGGGAGATGTTGAGCCCAGAATTGGCCCTTTTTAATCATCTTCAATCATCTTTCCTGCCCCTGTCTTACACCATTTATTATGCTAATTAGACCTGTTGTCCTCACTTTATTTCCCCAAATTACCAAGGTACGACTAATCATTGTTTTATCTTATTAATGCTTATGATTGTGATAATTAAAGCTGTGTATCTCTCAATTGTGCTAACATGTTATGATTTATGAAGGTAGTTGAGATAAATGGACGGCAGGAAGACGGGGCTGAACAAGTCGTGAATGGATGTTCGTTGCTTGAAAAGGGGTCCTTGGGGCTCTAATCATCAATTAAGGCACAACTATGACAGGGCAACTGTAACAGAATGCGCTATCTTGAGTATGTTGCTGCTCGAGTCTAGTTGTGAGCTGGAAGGATCGCCACTCTTGGGTCAATTGATAACTTTCTCATATCTTGATGTTTCTGTTCTGCCACGTATTGTAACAGCTAGTTATTTAGGGCGCCCGAAGATCAGAGATCTTCATGGCTGCCCGATTATAGGATTGGACGTTATGATTTGTATGTATAAATATGGGGAGTTGCCTCAACCCAGGGGTTGAACAGCAGACAATTAATTCATTATATTAGCAGCCGAGCAAAACTGTGTAATCATTCTTCTGTTAATATAAGAGGTTACTTCTGAGTTAAAGGAATTCGCGTTGTTCAGCCAGCGTCTCTGTGTGAAGGCTGGGCCCGTCTTCCACAGAGATTGCTGAGTTAGAATAGGATTTTGAATTCATTGTTGTGTGATGCTTTGTTTATGATATTTCCTTTGTACGCAGCAGCGACATTTATGGTGTGGATTTTCAGTCTAATTAATGTTAGGGTTCCTTGAATTTGCCAAGTAATACAGAGTAATAGTCGACTGAGTAGAGACTTTATGCAATTTGTGTGACAATTATACACAGCCTTGTTCATCTTGCAGTTAAGTTGTGATCCCATGAGCCCTTACAATTTATCTTTCCTGTTGTAATTGTTGATTTCCAATTCTATAATTCGATTTCCTAGAACAGTTGACTCAATCCTTTGCAATTGGATTCCTAGATTAATGTTCAGTTTATGCCTTATGATTTTCCAGAGTGATTAGATCAGACAGGTGATTGTTCTAGAATATGAATGAGATTTCTTTCCTGCAATTGTTGATTAGATCTTATATCATTTCTTATTGATGCATGATAGAGAGGAATTGAAGTGTAGCAGTTAGAAGGCAATTGGGATTGCATAGATTCTTGGGATGAACATGGATGATAGAAGATAAAAGTATTCCATTCTAATGGTTTGGTGTTTAAGCATAGATTGTCCACTTATCCTTTCAAATAAAAAGACTTTCTCGGGTTGACAATAAATATCGCATGCTCTGTATGTTGGTGATAATTTATCTGCATATAGAGTGCACGACAATGAGTTTTTAGGATTTCAAAATGAACCTGCTGATATTTTTTTTTGGGGGGGGAATAAGGGTAGGGTTTTTATTTCATCATATTTATCTTCTGGAGTATGCTCTTCCCTTCCCATTTTCTTAACTCCTTCTCCTATTCAGGATTCTTTTGATGTTTCTTTTGTACCATCTCATTTAAACTCTAATGTGGATCAAGATCTTTCTACTAAAATCCCGATTTCCTTATACTTTGGTAAACTGTCAGATAAGGTGTATGTTTTCCCTATTGTATCTATAAGGTGTCAGAATGTAACTACTTGGAAAAAAAAGGGTAGGAAGCGGAAGGATGGGAATTCTGGGATTAAAGGTGCTTCCCAACCTCAAGAAAAAGTGTATCAATCCTAAAGTTTCTATTTTATCTCTGTTTGATTGGTCTCGAATGAACAATCAACCTCTACATGTTCAATTGCGGCTCTTGGAGCATGTTGGCCCCTTTGAATGTTGATTGACGAATATTTTCACTTTTAATATTAGAGGATTTGGTGGCTCACCAAAAAGAGCGAAACTGAAAAGAATGTTGGAAGTTAATCAACTAGATGTTTTCTTGATCCAGGAAACTATGATATCAAGTCAGAAAGCATGTGATATTTTTTAAAAAATCTATCCTAATTGGGAGTGTTGTGCATTTGATGTTGTGGATTATTTGGTGGGATCCTATTTGCATGGAATCAAGCTAAGGCATCTATCAAACCTTTCTTCACTTGTGCAGGAATTCTTCTAGAAGGGAAGTTAAGAGGGATGGATAAACTTGTCAAACTATTGAATTGTTATGATCCTTACAATTAGAGGGAGGTTTTTTGGCATAAGGTTGTGACCTCGTATCACTTACATCACATGGGAAACTTATTTAGACAATTTTAAACCTAAAAGTTTAAAACTAGCTCCATTATTTGATTTTTTATTCGAAGTATGAACAACAAAAGTATCAGCTATAATTTCATTCAAAGAACAGATTAAAAAAATCCATGGAGTAAAACCATATTCTAAAACCCAGGACAACTATGCCAAACATGACAATAACATGAATCCCTGCAACCAAATTGCCTTAATGAAGGAAATTTGTTTTCTAGATTTAAAAAAAGAGGTGGTTGACATTTTTTCCTAGTTTTTGGAATAACATTCTATTGGCATGTTTCAACATTCTAGCAATTCTTTTTTTTTTCTTTGCTTTTTTTTTCCCAAAGGAAATAAATCACAAGTTTGATCCCAACAACAATGGAAAGCCAAATTCTTCAAGTGATTCCAACACAAACACAAATGAGGATTTTAAATAATAATATATCAAAGTCACTATATTTCCGAATACATGAATTAGTGGTCGATCTAATCACCAAATAGACAGATATTAACTCAATTCTCCATAGCTAAAAAAGTAATTTTTCAAGTCCATCAAATTTAGCATGGCATCTACCAAACATACTTCATATAGTAAAACATATACTTAAACAATACAAAAAAACAAAACAAAAGACCTATTATGAGAATTTTACATGACAAAAAAAATTAGAAACTTGTAATGAGATCAGAATAACAGAAAATGTTTGTTGCTCATGCCTAAAGCCCTCTAGATGAATACTGCCTACTTTAACGTACAACTCCTCCTTGGTCAACCCATTAACTTCTATGTTGAACTCTGCAAAGACATGATGTTTTAGGATTAGTCTGCGAATGCAGACATAAGCTGAGCTCCCTAGTTTAACCATTAAACTAGAACAAAACAAGCAATAATACACACATTTCCCTAACTAAATTCAACCACAAATATAAAGATGGAAGACTCACCTTTGGGTGTAAGTTGTCTTCAATAATCCAATGTCCCAGTAACCTTGTCGCTCCACTTATGAGAATTACCTGTAAAGTATTCTAGACAAGCAATACAAGACGGAAACTAGAACTATGATGTGGTTACGTTAAATACATTACCAAGGAGATGTAAAATAAGTAAATAACAAATTACTTATGGGAAATGAAGTGCATAATTGTATTAATGAAACCAGAAAGAAGTACAACCTTTGATGCCTTGGTGTCATATCTCCAGTCTAATGGATTCCTCTTTGCTCCAAGATGTCACCTTAATTAAAGAAGTATAAGGATCTAAAGTCTATCACTTCTGGTGTAATTTCTCCACCATAATTTTATTCTCAATTCCTACTCCTCTCACCCATGGCCAAGACTTGCATTTATAAGACAATATGGATAGGGGAGAGATGAGATCTTTAGGGATAATGGATGAGATATGATCCCAACATGCAAGTAATTCGAATGAGATCCTAGCAAATAGAAAGGGGATCTCGTCCATATAATATTGGTTCTAGAGACTTCTTGAAAACCTCTTTTTCTGCTTGTACAGACCTCGACGCGACTTGGAAGTAGAGCACTACGCGTCGATGATAGGAGACATGGTCTGCTTAACAAGCAAAACACATCGAAGACGCATGTTGCCAGTATAGCAACGCGTGTCGGTGGGATAATGGCGCATGTTGCTAAATAAGCAAAGTGCGTCGCAGTTGCTAGATGAGTTGATTCACATGGAAAGAGAGATGTGATCTATCTTTCAGGGATCAAGGCAATGTAAATTTACTGGGTCAATGTGACGGACAAAAATCTCGTGTAACGCATGAGTTAAATAAATCTCTTTGAGCACAGGTGCAACCATATTATAGTTGATTATCCAAAGGCCCAAGGAAAATATTTGGAAATTGCAAGGCACCCCTCATTCGGTTTATGACTTACTAGAAGTCACCAAATAATTACAAGTTTGAAATATTTTTTTCTCAAGACAAGTATGAGAAGGCATCTTGGAAGGCATGTAATTGCACTACCGAACATTTATAATACAATAGATCTATACACATTAATGAATTAGTGAAGGCACCTTATCTAGTGAGCTAAGGTTTCAAAGAATAATCAAGTCTCCCATTATTTGTTATCAAATCAATGTCAAGGTACAAATCGTTGGTTGGGGTCAAGGTATTAGCTTTCTTCAACCCGTCGTAGTATAAACAAAGGGACTTCTTCACGGCCGAAGTAATTGGGGAAGGAAAGCTTCAACATAGCCTTCCTCAACCCCTTGGGAAATAAATCGGAACCACCCATGAAGCAAAATAGGCATGCATTACGGTCACATTTTAACATCAACTTAATTAATCATACAACATGCGTATTCTAACAAAAAAGAAGATCAAGATAAGCAAGACCACGACAAGGAGGCGATGCTTTCTTAAAAAATCAAGGAATTGAACCTGTATAATACAACATTAAAGGTCAAAATAAATATACTGGTTTTTATTTATGAAGACTCTACCAAGAGACAACAAGTATTCCACAAATATGCCATGCACATCCTCATTGAGCGCAACTAAACCTCCACCCCACGACCCTAAACACACCAAAGAAGGGCAGGAAGCCTCGGCCTAACAAGTATGGTGAAAACACAATTAGCAGTTAATAGGTCTAACCCCAAGAACAAGGAGAACATAGCAGAGAACGATGGAAAAGGGGTTCCATGTGTTTGTTGTCAAAGCACCAAAATAAAATAACCAGTTCAACAGGATAACCCCGGGAGCAAAGACAAGACAACGAAGAACAATAGGGAAAGGGTTTCACACATTTTTATCAAATCCACGATGAAGCATGAACCATGAAATTCCAACCTTGTTTCAGTGGGGTATGTGCATCAGGAATAACGAAACTTAGTTTCTATGGAGAGTGCATGCTCAAAATCAACACACCAGACAATAGGGAAAAAACAAGAAAACAAATTGCATTTAATTTGGGACAAATTTAACACAGTCTAAACAACCGTAGAATAATTCCAAGCATGTTTTACATAGAAATTGCTAAAAGCAGGGGCAAATTGGAGAACGTACCTGTCCAACCCCCGCAACAATGAAATTGAAGAAGCCACAGGTCGTTGTGCCTCGAAGGAAAATGTGAGATAGGGGAGACTGCAAACCAAGAACTGCACTCGAAGATTGAGGGAAGCAACAGTAAAAGCAACCAACAAATGCGAAATGAGCTCGGGAGACTGCCAAAATTGGTTGGAAAACGAAACAATTGAAAATGGAAAAGAATATTGACGCGACCAAGCTGATAAAACCACCCAGAGGCCACCACGAATTATAGTCCACCATGCCGAAATAAATGACGACCATAACCCTTCCATAGAGACAGATCAAAACATCCAGAAATCTGCAAAGCGAAAAACCATCGAGACCCATGCTTGTACCAAGCCCTGTGGTCATGTCGCAAAGACAACTGCATTTAAGGAGAAGAGATGCCCACGCCTCCTAAACAATACAACGATGAAGAACCTCAAGCTCAAAGTGAAAAGAAAGGCCCACTTCCATAGCGAGAATAGACAACAAATTGAACGCGCGACTAAAGAGAACCCTACCGATGGTCTGTTCAATAGTAGAACCATGGACTAACGACCCCCTCCATCTGGAGGAGATAGGGAAGTTGAAAACCCTCGCCCTTAACAATTGAAAAATAACTGTGGATTCAACAAAACGCTTTCCCTCAATGAACACGAAACTGAAAATATCTGGACAAGGATGGACCAGGAGAATGTACCAGGCTTTAAAGTGCGGTGACGCCATCGCACTGCTGACCCCTGGGGCACACAAAGTTTATGAAAGGGCTTTGAGTAATCTTAGGCAAGATGTCCATAATGATGACATTTATTACATATAAATGTAACATTTGTGTAATTCCAAAATCTTTATAAAACTCATCTCACCATAAATAATCACCAAATTCTCAAATAGACCTATTTTGATATCGATTTTTTATTTTTTTTACTGAAATAGGTAGGAGTTTTGTAATAAAATGCTACTCGAAAGACAACCATAAGAGAGTACCAAAAATTACAAAATTCCCAAAATTTTCAGGCCCCATCACATAGCCTTATGGTGGCTTGTATTTTATCCCAGTCCAAAAAGTCCAATACAACAAAACTAGCAGTCTAAAGTCTAATAAATTGGTATAGTAACAAAACATAGAATACCTACATATGGCTCCTACATTATGTTGTGGTTGCTACTATCATTTTGGAATTCTTGTTGATCTCACATCTCTATTTTAGATCCTAGAGAAATGGAAATTTCCACCACCGCATGGCTAGCTGAGTGATTGTGTTGTCTTCCATTGGCAGAGATCCCCTTTCAAGAGAATGACGAATTGACGATACTATTATCCAACAATAAATGCTTCATGTGCTTCAATTGTGAGCATTAGATGCTCCAACTAAGTACTCAACATCCCAATTTGGGCATCCATTTCATCTAAGAGAGAATCCATCTACGCTCCATGTGAATTGCTCTGTTTAATGACTGCAATTACACCTTTGAGTGGGAGTTAAGAGTGCACACCATGGCCTTAATATCTCTAATGTATGGCTTGACCTCCTATAGGTCCTTGCGCTGAAAATCCTCACATTCCTTCTGGCTCAGAACCATACATACAATGTCCATATTATTTGTGGAAGTCCTCTGCCCCGTGGAGCGAACAGTGAACTGGAGAATAGAAATCCAGCCAGCATGACCCTCTAAGACCCACCCCACAAACAGGCCAAAAAAAACACCCTATGCCTGCACACATATCCCTTAAACCAAATTAATACCGAAGGGGAGTGGTTCACTTCCAGTTTCCTTCGCAGACTCCTAAAGTGTCTATATTCTTCCAGAAAGGGCGTATGTTCTCCATGGCTCATAAATTGAACCAACAAACCTGCAAATCTACTCCCTTTTGAGCTCCTAAACAACCTAATAGTGCCTGAGATGAAAACACTCCACTACTCAATGGGACTTGTGTCTTGTTTTCTCCCATAATCATCATGGCAAAACATACTTCTTGCAATATAACCTTGAGTCCTCACCAGCCGAAATGAAGCCAAAGTTCGGGATAGTTCTCCCATGTGGGGAATTGAATGAGATTGGTCTTCCATACTCAATGCACTTATTTCTCTCCACTTGGAACACATGCAAGTATAACATCCATGATGAAGGATTGATTCAAAAAATTAAAATCAACAAAACCTAGGGGAGCCACCTATGTTGGAAGTGGCCCCTTTTCTTACCAAGTACCCTCTTTCTAAGTTAACAGAGCTATTATCGAGCTGACTGGCCTGTGTATTTTTGTGACACCAAATATGAAGAATATTTGGTTCCTTGATTTGTTTAGGGATATTGTCAATGCATAATTGGAGCTTGAACACCTTCGTATCCTTTGAGAAAAACCTTCATCTAGCTTGCGAGACAATGCATTGGGAGTCACCTAAATTGATTGTAACATACCCAAAATTTGCATAAAAAAGCTAAGCTACTTTAGTTTTAAACAATCTTTAAGACAAACGAGCCATAAAACACTTACTTGAAAAGTATGGGAAAAAATACATGGAGAATCAGTTCCTCCCAACCATAGGAGGACAACAACCTCACTAGTCAACTCCACCCCTGAGCTGGATCACCACCATGCACACAAGAACCAACAAGCAAAGCTTCCACACAACACTCTCTCTCAGAGTCTGTAACAAGCTCAGTGATGGACTTTAAAGAAAAAAAGAGAAACACTCAACTTATGCACTTGCAACACAATTTCTCCATGCACAACACAACGTCCTGTGCTATCTTAGTGCACCAATATATAACTTTTTCCCAGGTCTTGTGCCATCCCAATCAAATCTCAGTCAATCCTTAAATCCCTATGATTTAGGATCTTGTGTGGTAGTTGACCTTTTAGATTGGATTTGATTGGTAAAATATCCCTTGCTTGTTTTACACATGTTCTTTGTCTCATGGTGGTGTCCCCTCATTCAACTGAATTCTCCAAGTGTCTTTTTCTTTTATTAATAATAAAATAATATTTTGTTGTGCAAAGTGTCACTCACACCTCTTGTGAGTATTTTGAATTTTTAAATAAATCTTACAAAAATAATCATTTTGAACTAACTTAAAAAAATATTAAATCAAAATAATCAAAGGGTTTTGGGGTATTACATCCCCCCCCCCTTATTTTTAACACTGTCCTTGGTGTTTCTTTATGCAAAGCTTTCATGCTCATTCTGGAACATGGAAGGATATGCCTCTTGCATTTGATCCTCCAAGTCCTATGTCCCCTCGTTATGGCTAAAGTGCTTTCATTGCACTTTTATTCGAGCGATGGCTCGATCCCATAGCATAAATTCCCTCCCATCTAGAATGCACCAAGGTTCTATCTGTAACTTGCCTTCGGGTTCTACCTAGATCACACTCCAATCAATAGTATGAGTAGCATCTTATGAAAGAAAACATGACAAACTTTTATATATAAGTGGGGAGGGTGAGCTGACAGGCTACTTGGAACATCTTCCCAAATCTAACATATTTTCTCTTGGGCTATTACATTTAAGTATACATTGCCTCCATCATTGAACTCTTTTGGAATTCTTTTAAGATTTGCATAACTTATTGTCACTCTTGAGAAACTTTCAACACCCTCAATGGGACTTTGGGGTATAAAGTATAAGTTAGAGTTCAAGCTCAAAAATATTTGTTAGCCTCATTGATTATTTTAACTTTAAAATCATTCCAAAATAATAATAATTATACTACAAGGATGTAGTCTTATAAATCATGTGAATAATTTTATAAATTCATGCGTGAAAAAGGAGTCTACTATTCTTTGTCAATTTAGTAGTTTATGATTTTAACCAAGGGCGGGGACACTATATTTTCCACACACATAACTTGTGCGGTTGCTACTGACTTCCTTAATCATTGACCATAACTTTGATCTCTTAAACATATAGCCAAAACACGGCTAAGTTTTTCTTATTAAGGATAGAACATTACGTCTCGTAACTATATAAGGTAAGTCACTTTCTTATATATAGTAGGTCAATATTTTCTTTGTAGGGCTATAGCATTATCGAATGGCCACAACATATGCAATGTTTTGTATTAATTTGTGCCATAAATATAACTTGTATTTATTTTTTCTCTCCCTAACCATTAAAATTTATTCATGTTTACGTCCTTCAATCATTAATCGACTACCTTTCACAAGGTTATCGAACTTCTAACCCAACCCAATCTTTAATGAAACACACATCACATATTTTGTTTTAAGGTTCTCTACACTTCTTGCATATGGATAGTCCATTAACCCAACAACCACTAACAAGTAAGACTTAAGATTATAACCCTACATGTATTTTAAAAGACACGCTATGTATTTGTTTGACTTATGGTCCATTATACATAAATAATGATTCTTTTCGAAAGAGTATGTTATGGTAATTGCAGACTAACCAAGAACTAGCCATCATCATTATGTTCACCTACTTTGATTATGGTTAATTATTCAATATATTGTACAATCTTCTTCTTTAATCATGAACGATTACTTCTCAAATGTATAATTAGTTATGGTTACTTCCTCAAAACTTTAATGTTGCTTAATAAATGTTTCAGATTGACTATGTCCATCTATACATTTCATATTAACCATGTCGATACTTTCAAGGTGTAATCACTATTGTCCATTCCTTAAATTTAGATTAATCAAACTATATACATATATATAAATGACAAGAACCTTTAATTGACATTCTGTTAGACCCATAATGTCATGTCCCAAATTTTTCATTGGGTCACAATGGCCTGAGCCCATTGGCCATATTCATGAGAGTTTATCAAATTGATGCTAAAGGTCAAATAATTGCCAAGGAGGAAAATTACTAGTTTCCTATGTTTGGGATGGAAGCTTTGGGATTTGGAATAAGGGGGATAATAAATGATGTTTGAACATCAGAATGGAATAAATATTTAATAAAGGAGCTAAATAAATATATACAAGTGAAAATCAAAGTGGCATTTGATCATGAAGACACATGGAGGAAGTGAGACCCACATATGGCTAGATTTCCCCACTACACTTGGCATCATTTTCTCACCAATTCGAATTCAAGGTGAATGGTAACATACTTGGGGGAGTTCAAAAGGTATTATTCATGGCATGAATCATCCAAGGTCTAAATATAGAGGAAGAGTAACTCCCATGGAAGAGGAAGAGGCAATTTGGAGCTAGTGGGACACTTGGGTTAGATTCCCTAGCTCTATGACAACAATGATGAAGATGCTATGACACCTATGACAAAAATCATACATGAAGGCTGACATATGACATATATGACATGTTAGGGCTAAAAATAGCCTCCAAGAGGGCACTCAAGGGAGTTAGGGCAGCTAAGATGCTTCCACATGTGATTTGGTGGAAGTGGGAGACTAGGAATTGTTGTACAAGTGGCATTCTTTGGAATCTCTTCCCAACTTGAGTTAGCATGAGTCTCTTGGAATGAATTCGACCCATGGAGGACATTAGAAGTTTATAAAAGTCATGAACAAAGAAGAATAGCAGCTTTTGGTCATTTGAGAAATTTGCAATTGCATTTGTGAAGAGGGAGAGCTAGTGGATGACTAGTTTCTTGCCTTAGCCAATTTTGAGGGTGAAAGATTCCCATCCAAGTTGGTAATTGGAAAGGCCATTCAAACCTTTCATTTGGAGCTTTAATGGAGTCTTTATTTGCAGGTGTAAGCTACATGGCAGCTCATGGTTTCTTCTAGTGCAGCTCACTCCTTCAACCCTTTCCAGTTTTCATGGCATATTCTTGATCCTTAAGGGAGGGCGCTTTTGGTGAGCTCTTGTACTCTTTGGGAGAGCTTCTCATGATCTATTTCTATTGTAATATGATTAATATACTCTGTTCTTCATATCCAGAAAGTTTCAGGTCGAAATACCAAGTGGTTATATGTAAAATGGATTATTAATGAGCAAACAGTGACCATTCCCCACTAGATTGATGTATGCCAATGTATTGATGATGATTTCGAATGGAAAAATGTTTATCTGATATATTTATGATGTATGGACTATCATTGATGAGTATTACAAGTTTCATGTTCAACACTTAAGCATTTGGAGCCCTCTTGCTCAGTTTTATCTTATTTGAAGAAGATTTAATGTTATTTCCCCCAAGGTCGAACTAGTGATTTTTGCTGCTATTTGGGAAAAGGTTAGAACAGACTTAATAATTGATCAATGGTGTACATGAGACCTAAATAATGTACTTTAGACATATCCTACCTCTTTTCATAATTTCGAGTGGGTTTGGAGGCATTTGGAGAGCCATTTTCAGAACTTACCCTAGGGGGATTGGAACCCCAAATTACTAGTAAAACTCCCATCTTGGCCAGAAGTTTAAATAAGTTTGCAGAAGTCTTTTGATGGTCATAAATCATACCTGAACATCATAATCAAGTAAAAATATCATTCATACACCTTCACTGAATATTTGGAGGCATTTGGAGCCAATTGGAGACCTAGAGACCAATACTAGTCAAAGGGGAATTACTAGTAAAGTACCCTACATTGGCCAGAATTGAAAGAGGATTTACAGAAGTATTTTAAAGGTCCAAAAGCACCCTTGAAACACATATTTATGTTCTAACATCATTCATATACCTTCTCAGAAGATTTGGGAGCATTTGGGGCAGATTGGAGACCTACGCACCAAAACTAGTCGAAGGCCGAACTAGGGAAAAAAGTGAAAAATTGCCATTTTAATAAAATTATTAAAGAGGGACATTACACATAATACCACCATAATGATAATCACCATCCTATCTTCAACGATTCATAAGAAAATATCATATATACACTTCAATTATGTATGAATAATAAAGACAATAGTTAAAAGATTTCTAATCTGGATTAAGAAGTCCTGGTTGACATAATACATGGCTACAGTGTTCCAACCGATGTTAATTCCTCTTTCAATACCACTACCACTCCTGATTTGGAAACGACTACACTAGGGACATATCAACATTTGAAAAATTCTCCCAATAATTCACATTATGATGCAATAATTTTAAATTCATATTAGTGCTAGGCTATAATTAATATTCGATCAGCATTCCTTGCAAGCCTAACTTTCTTTCTTTTCCACTCAAGCTCTCTTGCTTGAGTCCAGGAAAATTGCTTCAACATGTTTGGGTTGAATCATCAACCTTGCCACTAGGTTCTTTTCCATCTCGATGGTGTCTTTTCTCATTCATGGATCCATAATAATGATTACATTATTTAGTATTCAATACTAGTCACGTAATGGAATCTTGGTTTTCTTCTCGGTTCCATTATTTATCTCTTCACAAAGTACTCTTTATATGTGACAGCTTCATAGATAGTTAGTCGCATCATCATATTATTACTATATCATCGATAAGTCCATTTATCGACTAAATCAACTTTTGATCAACTTCAAATAAGCTAAATGCCATTAGTTATTGCACTTTATGTGCTTTGGTATCTAACCAGATAATATCTTATATGTTTCAGTCTTAAACTTTGATCATAATTCAAATCTTTGCAAGATTGCAATTTCTAATCTTCATGTTCCCTTCATATCTTGTAAGGGACTAATATCCTTTCAACTTGTGCATGCATATTATTTTATATTCATTTCTTTCGCATACTTCTTACATACATGATTACAAGACTATGGTACCTATCAAAACACTTTTACCTATCATCACATGTGGATAAATGGAAGAGTTCTTACCTACCATTGAAAGTGGAGGAGACACTTATTTCACAATAAAACATTTGAGGATACTTGGAGTTGAACCACAAATCTTATTAATCAATATTTAAGGTATGTTAATAACTCTATTCAACGCTATATTATCATGATTCTTCCATCTTAATGTATAATCATGCATCGAAACTGTATTTCTTTAGCGAGACATAATTTTCCTTTAATAAGATGCCTCAAATTTTACTAAGGAATATCATTACCTTGTTGAATTATGCTATTTGGAAACACCACTTAATTGTTTAGCTCATCAAAAAATTGTATGCCCAAAATTTCTAATAACAATTTATTTTTTCATTCTCATATATATATATATATATGAACATATAGGCCTTATCAATCAATTTCCTATAAATTAACTCATACTCTTTCCTAACAATACCCAAAATCATTTGATTAAAAGATATCTAAGCTATATGCTTTATTGAAGTTAATACATATTCTTCTACGCAATTCATAATCATGTACTAAGACATAATTTGTGCTCCCTAATAAACATATAAAACAAGAGAACTTTTTCTATATTAAAGAAAACTAACATTTAGTATAGCTCTCTTGATATTAATAAGATATTCAACTTTTTCTAATTAAAACTTCCATATCCTTTTATTTATTTATATACCCATGATTTACTTCATTATAAATATAAAATTCATACACTATGGCTATACAATCTAAGCATATAAACTATCCTCCTTCAAAAGTTGAATATATTAAAAGTCTTTTCATTATAACTATTTACAACTTCCCATACCTATTAAATATATAGATCCGAATGGAATTCACTTTACATATAACTTTAATGCATTAAAAGGATACATTGTTTATAACCATTCGTATAAACTTTAACTACACAACAACTATATTCTATAACATCTTTTTCCAATATATATATATATATATATATTCAATTAAATGTCCATACATACATACATGTAGACTTGAAAGCACTTTAGAAATATTTTTTTTAATAACCAATTAATATATAAATGTTTATTAATAACTAGCATAGATCTATCTTAAACCCGTATCTATCAAGCATCGAGAGGGATCCAATTTCTTGAGGTGTATTTTTTATGAGTGGACATGGATTTTTTTTAAATACTTTCCATAATTTTACTTTTTTTACATTTTAATTAATGGCCGACAATACATTTTACTTTTTTACTTTTCATTAAATACTTTCCATTACATTTTTTTTTTTTTACATTTTAATTAATAGGCAACAATAATAAAAACAAAAGTTTATGGCCTAGGATTTAATTCAAACGAAAATACACGTCCTTTTATTAATCACCGACATAATATTAAATTATTATTATTATGATGTTAAAGACAAACTTTATTTATTATGGCCGACTATAAGGACAAACATGGACACCTCGTTTCACTCAATGCAATTAAAAAAAACCTTAAATCTAACAAAAATTCACGATAACTCACGATAATTCGACCAACGTAGTTCTCTTAATTTACAATAAGCAACAAATCTTTGATTTTAGACAACGGGTGGAAGGTCTCAGTCCATTCAATTCGTTTATTTAAATCTCACCCAAACAATTCCAAGTGTCAAGCACCCAAATAATGGAAAGGAAGCTCATTATTAGCAGTCCTAAGTTTGAATATTTTTATAACAAAAGTGAAAATTATCGCAACATCTTTGCAATGTACTGTCCAGGTAACACAGAAATTTGAAATTATTGCACAATAAAAAATAATAAAAAAGAACTCTGAAGGCTAGTATTAATTAAAAATACGTAACCCATTTTCCACTATGTCATGTTTATCCAATTATACTCTAAATCATATAGGCGTGAATAATTTCCTAAATTATATCATGATTCAAAAACCCCATGACACGAAATTATAATTTTTTTTCTTTTCTTTTACCTAAATCAATGAAATCTCATTTGTAAATGTCTAACATTCATAATTCAATGTACTTAAAAAAAAAGGCCATTTGCAAATACATCTCATTCATGCTTATTTATTATTTTTATAATCTTCATAAACACTTTACACATATCTATATAATTTTATCCATATATATTTGTATATAAACATATTCTATCTATTAATATAATCCATTTTTTTTTCTCTTTTTTTATTTTAAAACTTTGTAGGTTTGTCTCATAATTACGTAATGACTCCATGCGTAGAGGACATATACCAGTAAAATCATTGATAACAAACCCAACTAATAAAAGACTTGTCTTATTACAAAGCATAACCACAACGAGTCCAATCCAAACAAAAAAAAGGGTAAAATAGAGTATAAAAGAACATATTCTTCTCAAAAGAACCCAATCGCGATAATGTATATTTTTACTCAGTAAACCGGTTCACATACAAAAGGTAACAAAAAACAAAATCGTTCTACTCTAAACTCAAAGAACCAGATCGCTATACCTTTACCATGTATTTTTACACAATCGAGTTTACTGAAAATAATCCTTCGTTTTTCCACAATCGATAAGAGTCACAACATAATCTGCTAACCATCTTACAAATAAATCCCAATAACTTGTAATTTATACAAAGATTAAAAAGAACGATAACATTCATTTCTTTCCGCCTTAAGCACATGTAGAAAAATAAACAATGAGTAGAATCGACAATGATCAATTCTTAAATTCAAATTAACATTAACCCGAATCTGTCAGAATACACCTACTTGAGATTCAAATAAGTAGTTTGTGTGCAGGATGTGGAAATGCGGAACCTCCTTCTCTATATCTGCAAACTTCCCAGACTTGTTTCTCCCTTGTCCTTGAGCCAAATGAGGCAAGTCCAGTACCGTTGGAAAGCTCTTGGAGAGCTCTTTCCACTGGTATAACTCTCTCATCCATATGAGGATTATAACCTTGTCATTATCTCAGCTAAATATTCCATCATAACTTCACTTTTCCATGCCTTATAACTTCATAAAACTCTATATGTTTTCTCCCATGACCTTCCCCCCATTCACCTGATCCACAGAGGGGTTCTAAAACACATCAGGGTATACCCCTCCCTTCCCAAAGATCAGGTGTAGTCACACAACTCATTCATAGGGTTAATCAAACATATCACAACATGTAAGGTGCATAAAGTTATATCTAACAATTATATCTATCACATGCAAGACTTCTGATGCATTAAACTCATGCAATGCACTGATATACATAACAATAAATCATCCTCCTACTCAGGTTCACATATGATCTCCCTATCAATCAAATTGATACAAACATACATTCCATAACTGAACATAAGCAACCATATTATAACAATGGAACATCATCATTCATCATAACAAGGAAGTACTTATCTTTTAACTTTCTGAAGCAGCCAAGCAACTGGCTAAGTGAGAGCAACGTTCCACCCAACCTTAGATCTTTGTCCAGCCTGTACTCTTTCAGCTGAGAGATCACCCCCGAGCTGAGTTGTGTATCCACTAAGGAGGGCTTTCAGGTTCTCTCACAGTCAAGGTTCCATCCCAATGCTAAGCCAATCTGCAGTTGGGTTTATCAAGCATTCTAGGGAATCTACCCATGCTAAGCCAACCTACAATGGGTTTATCAAGCATATAGGGATATAATGGTCATGCTAAGCCAACTTCCAGTTGGTTTTATAAAGCATACCAAACAACACAGTCATGCCAAGCCAACATATAGCTGGGTTTATCAAGCATATCAGGCACGCTGATCATGCTAAGCCAACCTGTAGTGGATTTATTAGGCATACAGGGATAACAAAGAAGGCATTGCTAATCCAATGAGCTCAACCATAGAGCTGCAGGCATCTCAACACTCAGCAGACCTGGCACCCACATTACCTACCACATCCAACACAAGGAAGACCCTCTTCTCTGTTGCATAATCCCTCAAGGCCTCTTCCCTTCCAGTGCTATTTAGGATGGGCATAGAAAGGTCCAGTTGCTAGTTCTGTGAGATTACAGCCTTCACTGGGTTTATCAAGCAACCCAACCTTCTTCCACATTTCAACAAGCTGACTCCTTTCAAACTTGCGGGCAGGGCTCTGTTCCGCAATCTACTCTCTGCGATCCAATCTCGGGTCCTCACGGTTTTCTCTGCACTGTTCAAGCTTTGTGATTCCTCACAGGTTCTTACCACTCTGTCACGAGTAGACTGGGTTTTCTCACACACTTCCTATGGTATTTTCTATTACACAGGAAAACATGATTATCTTCAGGCTTCCTCACGGCTGGCTTTGTGGGTCTGCGTATGCAGGAATGTCTCTACCAGTTCTCTCTCGATGAATGGATGGATCGTGAATGGCGAGTCATGAATGCATCCCTCCATTTTCCCCTCCACAAACAGGTAGTCAAACAGGTTCTGCGAGTTTCCTCGGCGATTGAGTGTCTTCCAGGATAAGCAATCAGAGCCATGCCCTGCCATACGAAATCACAGGCATGCTCCATACTCCATCGGTTTCAGCAACAGGGTTCTCAACCACACTTTGCAACCAAATTAATGTCAGTATGGAGGTCAAAAGGGTTCACAGTCAAACATGTGGCAACATGAGCACCAATCCCATACCCCCCCCCTCACCTCTCCCTAGTGGATACACATGGCCCCTTTTCATTAGTTGCCTCCTTAGCCAGCTTGTTGGTTATTTTATTCATTAATAAATAATTACATCATTTACATTTCTTCATGGCTTAACAACCCATGAATAATCAAACTGTCAAATACTTGCCTATGCAATAACCTTAAACATCCACTAGTTGGGCCTTGGCCTTTAGCTCCACACGAGGGCCAATACACACACACCGCATATACACAGTATTTACATTGAAGCCAATAAAAATCAAGGAAAAAATGGGGTATTACAACTCCCTCTCCCTTAAAATAACACCGTCCTCAGTGTTCTCAAAACTAAACAAAAATGGGAATGCCTATTTCATGGAATGCTCCAGCTCCCACGTGGCCTCTTCTGGGCTAAGGTGCCTCCATTGCACCTTTACCTGCCCCATGGCCCGGTTCCGAAGCAAGGTGACTTTCCTGTCGAGGGTGCATATAGGCTCCACCTGTATCACATGCCAATCAATGATATGATTAGGATCATGTACATATTTCTTAAGCAAAGATACATGGAAAACATTATGATCTTTCATGTTAGCAAGCAATGCAATCCTATATGCAATTGGCCCTATCCTATCAAAGACTTCAAACGGTCCACAATATCTTGGTGCTAACTTTGCAGAATTTCCCAACTTCATGGAACTCTTTCTCGGTTTCACTCTCAAGTAGATATGATCCCCAATCTGAAATTCCTTATGCATTCTTTTCATATCTGCATAAATTTTCTACCTGTTCTGTGTTGCCTTCAAATTCTGCCTGATCTTCACAATCTCTTGCTCCATTTCCTCAATCATTTCTGGTCCAAGCACTACTCTGTTCACTGGGTTGTCCTAGTCACTGGAGTTCTACATCCTTTGCCATACAACACTTCAAGGGGACTCCTTTTCAATGATGCTTGATGTCCATTGTTGTAACCAAATTCCACTAAGTGTAAATAGTCTTCCCACTTAGATGGCTGGGCCATCGCATACATCCTTGACATGTCTTCAAGAATCTGATCTACTCTCTCATTCTGACCATCCATTTGAGGATGATAGGCTGTGCTAAACTTCAATTAAGTTCCTAACTCTTGGAACAATCCTTTCCAAAAATTAGATGTAAATCCATGCAATCTGAATATCTCTCTCATGAAGATATATGTTATGTCATTGGCCTTGTGAGTGGACTTAACTGAAATGAAATGAGCTACTTTGGTAGCTGGTCCACCACCACCATGATTGCATTATGTTTCTTCACTGTCATTGGCAACTCTGTTATGAAATCCATAGAGATCACTTCCCACTTCCATTTTGGGATGGGCAATGGCTGGAATAATCTTGTTGGATGTTGGTGCTCTGCCTTGACCTGTTGACACTTCTGACACCTAGCAATGTACTCGGCTATGTCTCTCTTCATACCATGCCAAAAGTACTGCTTCCTTGATGTTGTTATAGTCTTATGATATCTTGGATGTCCTGAGTATGGTCTTTGATGTATCTCATCCATCACCAACTTCTTCAAATCCATATTGTTTGGAATGTACAATCTGGTGTTTTGATAAATGAGAACATTACCCTCACCTATCTGATATTTGCATACTTTTCATCCATAACATCCTACTGCAATTTCTCCTTGATCTGAAGGTAGACTTCATCACTATTTTGAGCCTCTAAAATCCTTGCCTTCAAGTCTGATTCACACCTACTTACCGTTGCAATATGAAATTTTATGTTGAGTGCATCAACGACTTTATTCTCTTTTCCTTTAAAATGTTTGATTTCCAAATCAAACTCTCATAGAAACTCCATCCATCTAGTTTTCCTAGCATTCATATTTAGCTGGTGAAACAAATATTTTAAACTCATGTGATCGGTTCTGAGCTCAAATCTTCTTCCCAAGAGATAATGCCTCAATCTCTTGAGAGCATGAACTATGGATGCTAGCTCTAAGTCATGGGTGGTGTAGTTCCTTTCATGCTCTTTCAGCTTCCTTGACTCATAACAAATTATGGACCCTTCCTGCATTAGTACTCCACTGAGTCCTTCAATGCAAGCATCAATGCATACTACAAAATCCTTACTAGGATCTGCAATGTTCAGAACAGGGGCACTAGTGAGCGATTTCTTCAACTGTTGGAAGCTCTTCTCACATTTCTCAGACCATACAAATCTGATACTCTTCCTCTGCAATGAGGTGATCGGGTGAGTTATCTTGGAGAACCCTCCAATAAATATTTTGTAGTAACCAACGATACCCATAAAAGATCTTACATCTGCAACATTCCTCGGAGTAGGCCAATCCATTATGGCCTCTATTTTCTCAGGATCCAATGCTATACCTTCTTCTGAGATAAGTGACCCAAATATTGCACTTCCTTTTGATAGAATTCACACTTACTCTACTTGGCATACAACTGATGTTCTCTAAGGACTTGCAATACCACCCTTAGATGCTCATTATGTTCTTCTTCATTCTTGGAATACACAAGGATGTCATCCAATAACACAATCACAAACTTATCCAAGTATTTATTGAAGACACTATTCATGAGGCACATGAATGTTGCAGGTGCATTGATGAGACCAAATGGCACCACTGTGAATTCGTAATGACCATACCTAGTCCTGAAAGTTGTCTTATGAATGTCCTCTTCCTTAATCCTCACTTGGTGGTACCCCGACCTCAAGTCAATATTGGAGAACACTCTAGCTTCCTTCATCTGATCAAACAAGTCATCAATCGTTGGCAAATGATACTTGTTCTTAACTATCACTTTATTGAGATGTCTGTAATCAATACATAGCCTCAATGTTCCATCTTTCTTCTTCACAAATAACATAGGTACACCCCAAGGGGATACACTAGGTCTGATATATTCCTTGCCCATTAATTCTTGCAGCTGCATCTTCAACTCAATCAGCTCAGGTGTGCTCATTCTATAAGGAGCCTTGGAAATTGGTGCTACTCCTGGAACAAGGTTAATGGAAAAGTCAATATCTCTCTTGGGTGGCAGTCCCGACACTTCATCCGGAAACACATCTTTGAACTCTTGCAACAATGGGAAGTCTTCTATCCTTGTTCCTTTATCTTCTATTGAATCTGATGTATGCACAACATACAATTGAAAACCCTTCCTGTAGAAATTTCTCAGCTGAATCTGCCTCACTGAAACTCGCTTCAGAATTCCTTTTACTAACCTTGGCTTGCCTTCATCATCAAGGCATTCAAGTGCTTTCTCATAACAGTCTAATTTGGCCCTATGCCTTTCCAACCAATCCATGCCAATTAAGGCATCATATGATCCTAATGGTAAGACATTCAATTCTGCATGAGTGAGGAGTCCATTCAATTCTATGGGACACTTCCCCACTACTTCAGTTAGCTTCCTCTTGGTGCCTGTGGCTAACTGAACTAGCCAAGCCTTACTATGCTTTACTTTACCAAGCGAACAAATTTCAACTACCCCACGGGATACATAACTATGGGTAGACCCTGGGTCAATCAAAACAAAAATAGATTGCTTAGCAATCTTACCTTCAATCTCCACCACTGTTGATTGGTGATGTGCTTGACGATCATCTAGTGTTGCATAGATCCTAGGCACTGCTCTTGCCATGTCTCCCACTGTAGTTTCTCCTTCAATGTTGTGCACGCTCCTCGGGTAGTCCCTTTTAGTTGGACAATCTCTAAGCATGTGGTTTCCTTCACACCCCCAACATTGAAGTGGTCCTTTCTTTGCTTTGTTTGCTGCTACCGCTGGCTTAAATACACCCCTAGCTTGTTGTCCCAGTGGAAAGGTTTTGGGTTGATTTCTAAGAGGTGGTTTAAATCCACTTCTTCTTGGTTCGAACCTGCCTTTGGGCTTAACTTTCCATGCTGATTGCATTTCTGATTTACCTTTACCCTGCGCATAGCAATGCTCTGCCATTCTAATGGCTTCTTCTAAGCTTGGTGGATTGACAAACTGAATCCTATCTCTGTAACTTTGTGGTAGACTACCAAGGAAACATTGGATTTTGACTCTTTCATCCTTGATGTAGTCCACATACCTCAGCAGCTCTAGAAACTTATGGACATGCACATCCATAGTGTTCTGCCCAAGTTTGAGTTCGTTGAACTCTTTCCTTTTATTATCATAGTACCTAACTGACGAGTATTTCTCCTGAAAGTACCTCTGGAATTTGTCCCAACTAATTCTTCTTTCACTTGCATGAGGTGCTCCCACCAAATAGAAGCTCTTCCACCAAGGTTATAAATAGAAACTTTAGCCTTTTCATTCTCTGAATATTCATGTATTCTGAAGTACTTTTTCATTCCAAGAAGCCACGCCTCTGCTCCTTGACCTTCTTTACCTTCACCATCAAAAGTGGGAGGTCTCGCCTTCCAGAACTCGCCTTGTAGAATACCTCTATACTTCTTTCTGCTCCTACTCCTGCTGGGAGTATGCCGTGGGTTTCCTTGAGAACCCTGGGAATCTGCTGACCTACTAGAATGAGATCTAGAAGAGAGTGTTCTCTGTTTTATTCCCATAGAATTCCTTCTAGGGCTTAGAGTCCTTCTCCTAGAATGACCCCTAGACTGAATTTCTGCGTTCATTTCCTCTCAGATTTCGTTGCTCGCATTAGACCCACCATTTAATTTCCGCTGCAAGTCTGTGAGACTCTGCAAGATAGTTGTATTAAGTTGATGTTGCTCTTCTTGCGCCTTCATCAACCGTTCATTGAAGCTTACCATGGTCTCGACCAAGTTTGGGGGCGTTACTTGTGCCCTCCTTCCACCAGACTCTATGTCTATATGTGATTCATGTACATTTTTGCCTATAATATATTCCTCCTACCCGTAAGGATGTTCGTAAGGGTCCTGGGCATCATCAAAAGTCGCCATCTTTAATTATCTGCATGCGGCCTTTCAGGACAACTCAACTTACTGTTGCTGCTGCTATCACTGTGCATAACATAAACATCTATTAGACATTACAAGCATACAATAAATCTTATACATCCATTGAAATATGGAATTCACTGGACACTCAATCAATTAATACACATTCATCCAAAACCCGCGTCATGGACACATTCTTTGCATATAAATCTTTCCATGGCTTGGACCAATAGCTCCAGTGTTGTAACCGAAGATCTGATACCACTCTGTAGCGTAACCTGATCTCATTCCTAGGATTAGGTATTAATATGTCATGTACTCCGGACCTCTACGGGTCATTTATGAGGTGATGGAAGACTTTGATACTTTTTTTTCTTCAAAATACTTCCATTCACGCCTTTCCGCAATTGCATCATCGGATCCGCAATCTGCAATCCACAACTCTCTTGGATCCGCAATCTGCAATCCGCAACCCTCTTGGATCCGTAATCCTTGATTCGGATCCGCATTGCGGAACTCGAGATGGAGGAAGTCTACTTATTCTGTCAACTGCCTTTCCGCAATCTGCAATCCGCATTGCGGAGGTGCAACTTCAATTTACCGGAAGACTACTCTTTCCACAATCCGCAATCCGCATTGCGGAAGTCCAAACATGACTTTCCGAAAAACTTTCTTTTCCTCAATCCTCAATCCACATTGTGGAAGTCCAAACATGAATTTCCAAAAAACTTTCATTTCTGCAATCCTCAATCCGCATTGCGGATGTGGAAACACGAAACCTCCTTCTCTACATCTGCAAACTTCCTAGACTTGTTTCTCCCTCATCCTTGAGCCAAATGAATCAAGTCCGGTACCATTGGAAAAATCTTGGAGATCTCTTTCCACTGGTATAACTCTCTCATCCATATGAGGATTATAACCTTGTCATTATCTCAACTAAAAATTCCATCATAACTTCACTTTTCCATGCCTTAGAACTTCATAAAACTCTATTTGTCTTCTCCCATGACCTCCCCCCCTTCACCTGATCCACATAGGGGTTCTGAAACACATCAGGGTATCCCCCTCCCCTCCCAAATATCAGGTGTAGTGACACAACTCATTCATAGGGTTAATCAAACATATCACAACATGTAAGGTGCATAAAGTTAAATCTAACAATTATATCTATCACATGCAAGACTTCTAATGCATTAAACTCATGCAATGCAATGATATACATAACAATAACTCAGCCTCCTACTCATGTTCACATATGATCTCCCTATTAATCAAATTGATACAAACATACATTCCATAATCGAACATAAGCAACCATATTATAACAATGGAACATCATCATTCATCATAACAAGGAAGTACTTATCTTTTAACTTTATGAAGCAACCAAGCAACTGGCTAAGTGAGAGCAACGTTCCACCCAACCTTAGATCTCTGTCCAACCTGTACTCTTTCAGCTAAGATATCACCCTCGAGCTGAGTTGTGTATCCACTAAGGAGGGCTATTAGGTTCTCTCATAGTCAAGGTTCCATCCCAATGCTAAGCCAATCTGCAGTTGGGTTTATCAAGAATTCCAAGGCATCTACCCATGCTAAGCCAACCTACAATGGGTTTATCAAGCATATAGGGATATACTTGTCATGCTAAGCCAACTTCCAATTGGGTTTATCAAGCATACCAAACAACACAATCATGCCAAGCCAACATAAAGTTGGGTTTATCAAGCATATCAAGCAAGTTGATCATGCTAAGACAACCTACAGTGGGTTTATTAGGCATACATGGATAACAAGGAAGGCATTGCTAAGCCAATGAGCTCAACCACAAAGCTGCAGGCATCTCAACACTCAACAGACCTGGCACCCACATTATCTACTGCACCCAACACAAGGAAGACTCTCTTCTCTGCTACACAATCCCTCAAGGCCTCTTCCCTTCCAGTGCTATTCAAGATGGGCATAGAAAGGTCCAGTCGCTAGTTCTGTGAGATTACAACCTTCACTAGGTTTATCAAGCAACCCAACCTTCTTCCACAGTTCAACAAGATGACTTCTTGCAGACTTGCGGGTAGGGCTTTGTTCTGCAATCTACTCTTTGTGATCCAATCCCGGGTCCTCACGGTTTTCTCTGCACTGTTCAAGCTTTGTGATTCCTCACAGGTTCTTACCACTCTGTCACGAGTAGACTGTGTTCGCTCACACACTTCCTATGGTATTTTCTATTACACAGGAAAACATGATTATCTTCAGGCTTCCTCATGGCTAGCTCTGCGAGTCTGCGTATGCAGGAATGTCTCTACGAGTTCTCTCTCGATGAATGGATGGATTGTGAATAGCGAGTCGTGAATGCATCCCTCCATGTTCGCCTCCAAAAACGGGTAGTCAAATAGGTTTTGCGAGTTTCCCGAACGATTGAGTGTCTTCCAAGATAAGCAATTAGAGCGATGCCATACCATACGGAATCACAGGCATGTTCCATACTCCACCGACTTCAGCAACAGGGTTCTCAACCACCCTTTGCAACCGAATTATTGTCAGCAGGGAGGGTTCACAGTCGGACATGTGGCAACATGGGTACCAATCCCATAACCTCCCCTCACCTCTCCCTAGTGGATACACGTGGCCCTTTCTCATTAGTTTCCTCCTTAGCCAACTTCTTGGTTATTTTATCCATTAATAAATAATTACATCATTTACATTTCTTCATGGCTTAATAGCCCATGAATAATCAAACTGTCAAATACTTGCATATGCAATAACCTTAAACATCCACTAGTGAGGCCTTGGACTTGAGCTCCACACTAGGGCGAATACACACACACAACCCATATACACAATATTTAAATTGAAGACAATAAACATCAAGGGAAAAATGAGGTATTACATATAATTTGTTGTGCAAAGTGTCACCACACCTCTTGTGAGTATTTTGAGTTTTTAAATCACTCTTACAAAAATAATCGTTTTGAACTAACTTCAAAAAATATTAAATCAAAATAATCAAAGGGTTTTGGGGTATTACATTGATAACTTTTTGAATGCCAAGAGAGACAATTGTGTCCAGGCCCATATACAAGGCATACCTCTCCGCCTGGTTGTTTGTCAAGATTCCCATGACCCATTCATAAGTTTCTACAGTGTTTCCTTCAGTATCTAATAGGATCCCCCCCACACCTACCGCCCTTGGTATTTTAATATCGATTTTTCCAAGGGAATGCACCAACATTCTTCGATAATATTCCTTAAAAGATAAATCCATAGTAATAGTTTTCCCAAGCTTATCCCCTAAGGTCGAGATTCCTTCCTTTGACAAGAATTCGAAAGGGAGATTGGGAAAATTAAGCCAAATCGGGATCATTATAATTGCGTCTGTCATTGCATTAAAATATAGATGCTAGGGTTTGAGATTCAAGAAACTCAAACCCCAGAACCATGTACCTTTTAGAATCACATCCACATCTTCCTTTGATATGAAACGAAATTGATCCACACCCAAGAGAGAATGTGAAAGGTCACGACATAATTTAGGACAACCTGCCATTTTCTCTTCTACCCACTTTGAAAGAGTCTCCTTGTTCATATTTTGACATGGGAATTTTTTCACCAACGTTTTATCCATGTATTTGAGAATGTCCTCCACCTAGAGGTATTCTCCCACCACCATTTGAACCATGTCTAACCATATTTTGAGAATTTTCCTTTGCCACTATCGAGAATTGGTTCCTCCTTATCCCAAAGCCTTTTGACCACATCCCCATTAACCAACAAAACATTCCAAGCTTAAAATTCTATGAACAATGATAATTTCCACCCAAGTTCTAGTTGCCTACTACTTCCACCGAAAGGGATCCACCAATTTCATCAAAAGGTTTTTGGAGAGAGCCCATAGGTAAATCTCCAATGATCCTAGAAAGATCTAAAGATAACCTAGTGGAAGGTTGATTTCAAAATCCCTCACGAATGGTATTGTTTTCCAATAATTCACCCACCTTCGGCTGTACATCGAGGTGATCCACCTCATTAAGGGAGTTGGACCATATACTATTATAAAAACGTCCACCCCCCTTTTTTCCTAAATATTTTTATTTGTTCCATATTTTTTTATTTATTCCATAAAAATCTTATTTATTTATTTCTCTTCTTCTTAATATTTTAATATAGCATATTATTTTATCATTTTAGATTTTCATACCCTCCTTTGACTGCTTAATATTATATTAAAGTACTATATTATATCACTTATTTAATCCCAAATAGGTTATGTTTAAACCTATTTATTAATTTATTATATTTTTATATCATTATTTATCATATTGATAAATGCTTAATTATTAAACTTTTTCCTACTTTTTTTATACTAAGTTTGATTTTTATTGAATAAATATTTTATTTATTTCTTTTTTCCCTAAATCCTGAAACCCTAATGGCCAAAGTCGACCTTCCTCCATTATTACCCTATCGCCTAACTTTATTTATTTATTTCTCTTCTTCTTAATATTTTAATATAGCATATTATTTTATCATTTTAGATTTTCATACCCTCCTTTGACTGCTTAATATTATATTAAAGTACTATATTATATCACCTATTTAATCCCAAATAGGTTATGTTTAAACCTATTTATTAATTTATTATATTTTTATATCATTATTTATCATATTGATAAATGCTTAATTATTAAACTTTTTCCTACTTTTTTTATACTAAGTTTGATTTTTATTGAATAAATATTTTATTTATTTCTTTTTTCCCTAAATCCTGAAACCCTAATGGCCAAAGTCGACCTTCCTCCATTATTACCCTATCGCCTAACTTTCTCTCCTCATATTTCGACATGGGAATTTTTTCACCAAGGTTTTATCCATGTATTCAAGCATGCCCTCCACCTATAAGTCTTCTCCCACCACCATTTGAACTCTGTCTAATCGTCTTTTGAGAATTTTCCTTTGCCACCATCGAGAAATGGTCCCTCCTTATCCCAAATCCTTTTGACCATACCCCCATTAACCAACAAAACACTCCAGGATTAAACTTTTGTCAACAAAATCACTTCCACCCAAGTTCTAGCCGCCTACTACCTCAACCGAATGGGATCCACCAATTTCATCAAAAAGATTTTTGAGGGAGCCCATAGGTAGATCTCCAATGATCCAGAAAAGATCCAAAGATAAACTAGTGGAAGACTGATTTGAAAAGCCCTCACTAATGGTACTATTTTACAATAATTCACCCACCTTCGGTTGTCCATCAAGATGTTCCACCTCATCAAGGGAGTTGGACCATATGCTATTATAAAAATGTTGACCCCTTTTTTTTTTCTTAATTTTTTTTATTTGTTCCATAAATTTTTTTATTTATTTCATAAAAATCTTATTCATTTATTTCTTTTCTTCTTAATATTTTAATATAGCATATTATTTTCTTATTTTAGATTTCCATACCCTCCTTTGGCTCCTTAATATTATATCCCCTTTAAAAAAAAAAAAATCTAAATTTTTATTTATTCCATAAAAACCTTATTTATTTATCTTCTTCTTAATATTTTAATATAGCATATTATTTTATTATTTTAGATTTTCATACCTTCCTTTGCCTCCTTAATATTATATTACAACACTATATTATAACACTTATTTAATCCCGAATAGGTTAATCTTTAAACATATTTATTAATTATTATATTTTTATATCATTATTTCTCCTATTGATAAATGATTAATTGTTAAACTTTTACCTACTTTTCTTTTTCTATTAAGTTTTATTTATTTTATAGAAGAAATATTTTATTATTCCTTTTTCCCTAAACCCTAATGACAAAATTTGACCCTTCTCCATTATTACCCTATCATCTAACTTTCTCTCCTCATTCTATTTAATTCACCATATCTTTTTCTATTCACAAATGCTTCATTATGATCTTGAAGATGGGTGGATGGTTCACTCGAAATGTACATTGGTCGTTTCTAAACTACTACACAGTGGAATTCCAAAAGATATAAACACAACAAATTCCATCCCAACAATCTAGATCTAAAACCCTATACGAGAATGCTAAAGGATTTAGTGATTTAGAGCATGATAGGTGTCAGAAATATGAGTCCTGATTGCCTTTGATAATGACCAACTTGGAATATTAAAAAATATTTAGGCCTCCAGTTAGGTTATCTGTGTAATCGACCAACTAGACATCATCAAAGTCACTAGTCAGGTCATCCTCCACCTCCTCTATATCTCCAAATAATGCTTATATGGAATCATTAAATTATTTCATAGCTTGAAGTTTTTTATTTAAAAGGTTTAGATTTTATTATAATTTGTTGGTGGTATATAAAGAAATAGACTTCTACTTCTACTAAATGTCTTTAGATTGTGGGCCATTAATTTGTTTCCTTACATTCCAAAAAGATAAACTCTTATCCCATAAAAAATAATTTAAGGTTGTACTTCATAACTACATAAGCAATTTCAACCTTATATTTATTTAGAAGAAAGCCACACTAAGACTCTACTAATGGGTCTTGTGCTTTCCTCAAACAACCTTTAAAAAAAAAAAACACAACACTTGTTATTCAAATTATTGAATCAAAGTGTACATAACTTTGGAGTGAAAATGACTGTATGCACATATGACCATGCAGAGCTGAAGCTCTGAGATGAGTTTATCGAAAGAATAACCATTCAAAGCACTGCCTATTGAAACTTCAAAGGAGTAGTAAGATTCGGGAAACAAATCCAATGATAAAAATCAGACCACAACATGTCGAGACTTGAGAGCTCACAATGAGAGCGGTCATAGAAAATTAACGAGATCCAATCCAAAAAATCGAAGAGGCGAATAACTATCAAGCTGATCATCCAGATTAAGAACCATGGAGATATAAACTGTACAATGAGTGACCAATAGACCTGACCTTTTTAGAACAACCTAAAGGAATCGGTTGCCACCACACTGTCTTCTTGCCAAAGATGGAGATGTAGGATGCCAACTTCTTCTAGGAGGGCTTTTTTGGAAAGCTTGTCTACCTTCGAGTTGATAAGAACTTGAAAATTTTGTTGTAGGGTCCTTATACCTGCCAACCACCACTCAAGCTGTAAGATCTGGATGGAATTGAGGCTAGAGGTCCACTCTATTATTACCTTCGAGTCTCCCACGACCTGGAGAACAAAGATTCCTAAACGACTTCCTAAGGAAAGTAGTCCGAACAAGGATTGGATCTTGCTCTTGGTGTTGGATCAAGGGCCACAACCCATCCAACCTTGTAAATGATTCGTACATCAAGATTAAGGATCTGTGATATTTTAGAAGTAGGATCACTCAGCTGTAGCAGACCTCACTAAAACTCACTCAAGAAGTGCATAAAGAAGAAGAAGAAATGTTGATTCAATAATCACTCATACACAAGAAATGGAAAAAATTGTTGTATCATACATCAACTGTAAGCTGGCACTCTGAATAGTGAATAATAACTGAATACAATCAAATGAATTCGAATGCCTCCTAACGTCATTCGAATTATCCTCAATGTGTGGCTTGGATGACATTGGAGACATCATCCAATCAGTAATAGTGGTCACAAGTAGTCAAATATCAGTCAAATGAGTCTAACTGAGTCTAATTGGTGCATGTGGCACAAATCTAGGGAAGGAGATTCCAATGTGAGCGCATGAGGAGCTATTAGTAGTCAATATAGCTGATCTAGTCTCTCTGGAGGTCTATCTAAGTGGTTCAGTCAGTTAAAATAGTAATTAGTCCTCAAATCAAGGAACATATCCACTAATCATGGAACTAACTGAAGAATCTCCTAAATAGGTGGAAGAGGGAGCACTTATACTCCAATGATGAAAACAAGGGTGCATCTGTGGCTAGGAGGACTAGAACTGAGCAGAAACATGCTCCTGGGGCTGAAAAACTGAGGTCTAGGTGCTGGGAGACTACCATACTGATGACTGGACACATGCATTTGCATGCAGATGCATGCATGATGACTGGATGCATGCATTTTCATGCATGAAGACTGGATGCGTGCAAATATAAAAAATGATGGTGAGAATATTCCAACACCCCCCCGCAAGCCAAACTATGAGGAACAACTGAAAGAACTAATGGTAGGGCCCTGGTGACTGAGACCAAAGGTCACCTCGTACAACAATTTAAATAAATAAAGTGAGGAAAGAGGGAAAACCTTGTGGGAAGAAAGCCCCCCCCCCCCCCCAAGATAGACTGTGGTAGGATAATCAATCATGTACATCACTCACCCCAAATGGTAAGTGCACTTCTCCATCAAAGAAAGATCTATCGACAAGAAATGGATCTGTAATGTGAGAAGGACGAAACCTTCCATTCTGAAAATCAGATCTGGTTCTCCTCAGATCAAGTGGATCTCCATCAAGATCTTCGATAGATCTAAGAGTAGTGGCTGTCCATCTAGGAAGAGGAGGATCATTAGGTGTAAGATCTGGATCTTGGTCTTCCATTCGCTCATCTTCACTAATAAGTGCTAGATCTTCAGGTTCTTATGGATCTGGATCTAGCATTCTCTCAAAAAGAGTTATCTTCCTCTTGGGAAGAAGTGGATCATGCTCCAAAAATATGTGCTTGGGTTCTCCAACAATGGATGCAAGCGAATCTGGAGTCTTCCTGAACTTGCTCTTCCTACCAAGCATGGTGAGAACACATCCAAAAATATGAAAATGATCCTGGAACCTATGATTCCATCCAACTGAGGTAGGATCAGCTCCATGAATTGATTGATGGTTTCTTGTGATCTCCTTTGAACCAACAAGGGTGAGATCAAAACCAAATGAACCATGAAATAATGGTAATGGCTTGGAATTCAAATCAACTCCAAGAATTGATAAATGGTTTCTTGTGATCTCCTTTGAACCAGCAGGGGTGAGAGCAAAACCAAAATCACAAGGATGTGCATGAGACTTGAACCTAAGCGAATGGTAGTGTCTTCCATCTTCGATGAAACTCTGAAAACATGTGCCAATGATCAAATAGAAGTGCAAAGGAAGCATTTGATCAAGGAGGGCGAATGCATCACCTCCAAAATCTGATTTTACCTCCAAAATACTCAGTAGATCATCATCTTGCACATCAACAAGCTCATGGGAAGTAGAGATTTCAAAAGTCTCTTCAACTTCTAGAGTAGTAGCTAACATCTCTCGCTCAGAATTCGAATCAGAAAATGGATCAACTTCATTAGTGGTGATGGATCATTTTGCAATAGTAGATCCTGATATCATGTCTTGGATTTCGACTTCATCTTGAACAACTTCATCATGGGAGATGATTGAGGCCGAATCATGAGTAGAGAGAGCACTAAAGGCAGTATTACTGGGCTTGTTCTCCAAATGGCTAACATCATCCTCTTCCTTCTTTCCAAATAATCTGTCCAATCTTGTATAGTTATCACTTGGATCTTCTGTAGGATCAATGGGGTATTCCATATTGGAAATCATAGCAGTACAGATTGCTGCTGAGGCTCTATCACAATCATCTAGCCAATCTTCTTCCTCTTCATAGGAAGCAAAATCTCTCTTAACACCAATACACATATCGAAAAGACCATATCTCTTCAGGTATGTTGTCATCTTTGGTTTCCATTCTTCATAGGTGTATGAAGAGAGAGAAGGAATTGCTTTCAGATCCATGGAAGATGTTGTAGAATTCGAATCTACTACTGCAACTGCAGAAATCATTGAAACTGCTGCAACTACATAAAACTTCAAAACTGTTGCAATTACAGGAAACAACTGCAACTGCAGAGAACTTCGAATAACCTGCAAAAACAATGGAGATGCATAGTAGCTGTTGAATTCGAATCTGTTGAAGATGGATTCGAATGATGGAGATAACCTGCAAAACAATGAGAATTGTAAATGGAGATTTGCTGCAATTCGAATTGAACACTGCCTTAGGACACTGAACACATGTGACTGGGTCCTTCACACTTGGCTAGACCTCACTGGATTTCTCTAGTGAATTCAAGGCAATAGCACCAGGATTTGTTGTGGAAACCCAGAGGCTTCTGGTGCTCAATGAAAGACAGCTGCTCAAAGAATTGCTGCAACTGCTACTGCTGCAATTCGAATAGCTGCTTCCAACTCTGATACCATGTGATATTTTAGAAGTAGGATCACTTAGCTATAGCATACCTCACTAAAACTCACTCAAGAAGTGCAGAAAGAAGAAGAATAAATGTTGATTCAATAATCACTCATACACAAGAAATGGAAAAAACTGTTGTATCATAAATCAGTTGTAAGTTGGCACTCTGAATAGTGAATAATAACTGAATACAATCAATTGAATTTGAATGCCTCCTAAGGCCATTCAAATTCTCCTTAATGTGTGGCTTGGATGACATTGGAGACATCATCCAGTCAGTAATAGTGGTCACAAGTAGTCAAATATCCATCAAATGAGTCTAACTGGTGCATGTGGCACAAATCTAGGGAAGGAGACTCCAATGTGGGCGCATGAGAAGCTGTCGGTAGCAGTATAGCTGATCTAGTCTCTCTGGAGGCCTATCTAAGTGGTTCAGTCAGTTAAACTAGTAGTCAGTCCTCAAATCAAGGAACAGATCCAATAATCATGGAACTAACTCAAGAATCTCCTAAATAGGTGGAAGAGGGTGCACTTGTACTCTAGTGATGAAAACAAGGGCGCATCTGTGGCTAGGAGGGCTAAAACTGAGCAGAAACAAGCTCCTGGGGCTAAAAAATTGAGGACTAGGTGTTGGGAGACTACCATAGTGATGACTGGATGCATGCATTTGCATGCATGATGACTGGATGCATGCAGAATGCATGCAGGCATGCAAATATAAAAAATGACGATGAGAATATTCCAACAGGATCATCCCTGTCCCAGCTACAACTCCATTTTGTTGATAGGCTCCGTAAAAAAAACCTACCGGGATGGAACTGTTAATGACGGGTGGAGTAATTTCTCTATACCTGATAGGCTTCTTCACATAATGAAAGATATTGTAGTCCACAATGGCTCCAAAACACACCTTATGGGCACTTACCTATTTATCCTCAAACATGACCAAGTTCCTGTGCTTCCATATATGCCACGAGAGCAGGATTGGAATCTTATACCACTCACGATCCACTGTCAACCAATCCCGCAAATTTTCTTCAAAAAGTCCCTCTTGCCAGGTTTTTGACAGCAGAGGAGCATTTTTGTTTCATTCCATACTTGCTTCGAAAAAGCACAATTGGCAAACATATGATTAATACTTTCTACATAAAATTTACATAACAAACACCTCTTAGGACCGGATCTGCCAAGTCAGGATTTTCTTCTTTGGGAGGAGCCATCCAAATCACTTGATTTTAACGAGATAGTTTCAATTCCAAACCTGGGGATGCCACCATTTTTTTATGTTGCTCCTGGTTGGTTCTGAATAAGGCTTCATAGGCCAGCTTAGCAGTGAGTTGTTCATTTTTTTTGTTCCAAGACCAAATGATAGTGTCCAGGTTGTTATTAAGGAAAAGACCGACTTACTGTAGATGTAGAGTAAAATCCTTCCATTCCTCCACCCAATATTCGGATAAACCTAGTTTTGAAGCCGGACACCACCAATGAACATCCATGAAAGAGAAAGAACTATTGTAAATTTGAGCCAATACTAAATGCCTCTATTTCTAAGTTCTCGAACGAGATCTAGGGAGAGCAGATTCGAGTAGCCAATAAAGGGGTCTTCTCCAAGTTGAATACTCATACCATTTCTTGGCTTGCACATAACCCACTCTTTAACAATCTGTGCCGCTTTATTCAATGCTCTCCACACCTTTGATGCTCGGGGAGGAATTCTGGTTTCCTGTTTGAGCCAACAGCCAATTATGGAATTTTGCATATATATTTGTTCTTCATAACTGTGCTCCACATACCTTTGAAAAAGGGACAATGCCAAGGAATTTTTGCTGCAAGAGATTTTCTGAACATAAAGGGGTTTTTTATTCCCCAACCCCCAAGATCTTTCGGTCTATCCAAGTTCTCCCACTTTGCGAGGTGGAAATATTTTTTAACCTTGTTTCCAGACAAGAGGAATTTAAAGCATCTTTGATGGATTCTATCCATAATCGAGAAGGGGATTTTAGACAAGGAAATCTAAAAAACATGGATGCTTTGGAGAATAGATTGTAATAAGACCAAGCGACCCCCCAAAGAAGGACACCTATAGCACCAATTGTCAATTCGTTTTTCTACCTTCTTTAGAAGCCAAGGGAAATCTAAAACCAAGTAATTGTTCGGCTTTAGAAAGTAGCCAAGATATTTGATCCCAATTTCCAAAGGCTGGAATTTGAAGGGGAACAAGGTCAACCACTGGTCCGTAAAAGATTGTGAAACCCTTGACAAAAGAAAAACATACTTCTCTGCATTCACTTTCATACCTATGGCTTCATAGAAGATTTGCAAAAACTCTTTTATCACCTACCATTCCTTAATGCAGCCTTTGTCGAAAAGTCAAACATCATCTATGGAGAGTAAGAGGGAGATCTTTGATCCTTTTGCAATCTTGACACCATCGAGCTTTCCTTCAGCCTTAGCTTTCATCATCATATGGCTCAGATCTTCTGCTATTAACAGAAAGAGAAGGGGTGATAGTAGGTAGCCTTGCCAAATCCCCCTAGAGCTTTAAAAAAAACGCAAGGGGATTCCATTTACCAAAACAACGAAGGAGGCCGAAGATATGCATGCCATGATGCAGTTTGTTAGGGGAATACCGCATCTGATTTGGAGAAGGATGAGCCTGAGATAGCTCCAATTGACCCTGCCATAAGCCTTCTCCAAATCTAGCTTCGACATGACAACCTTCATCTTCTTAGTCTTAATAGAGTGCATACTTTCTTGTGCAACCCCAACAACATCTAATATTTGCTTGTTACTCAGAAAACCGAATTGGTCTTGGGAAATGCAACGTGAAAGAACCGACTTAATTCGATTGGCAATCACCTTAGAAATTAGTTTATAAATAAGATTGCAACATGATATTGGACGGAAATCGACAAAAGATTGGGGGCAAGATACCTTCGGAATTAGGGCAAGAAAGGTATAATTTAGTGCTCTTGAGAAATGCCCTCTAGTTATAGACTCTTCAATGACAACTTGCAAGTCAAGGCCCATTTCCTCAAAGAAATCGAGGAAGAGTTTGATCGACCACCCGTTGGGCCCCAGGATTTTATCCTTAGAAAAACCTTCAAGAGTTCTTTTTATTTATGCAAGAGACACCTCCTCGAAAGCACAAGAAGCTTCCTCTTTAGGAAAAAAACGAGAGAAAGTACCAATCACCTTCATTTGAGCCCCAATGGAGTTTATGCCTGGGTCTTTGAACATATTATTAAAGTGAGCAGTCGCTCCAACTTCCAACTTGTCTTGAAGGGACATGTTATTTCCATCATCACCCAACAACTACCATATGCTATTAATGTTGCACCGCTGATCAACAAATTTATGGAAGAAGGCTGTGTTCTGATTCCCTTGTGCTATCCATAAGGCCCTACTTTTAAGGCACCATGATTCCTCCTTAGTTTCAAGATCTTAAGATTTCTGCCTTCAAGCTCAGAAATGGACAACTTCTCCTCAATGGTCAAGATATGAGAGGGGTTTCCTAAAAATAATTGGAGGACTTTGGTCTCAATTTCCACCATCTCCTCCTTTAACGCCTTTTTTTTCTTTTCTCCTATTTGATGACTACATCTTTGAGTGCTTGAAGCTTATAGACTAGAGTATCTGAGGCCGAGGGGAAATTCACATTTACAAGCGAAATCCATCATCAACTTACCTTAACCCCATATATAAAAAAAAAATACAAAACCCCAATTACATTTTTACCTCTTACCCAAAAATAATTATATATATAAGTACATCCATAAACTAATTTAAATCTCTAAATTCTAAATTTAAAGAATTGTATATATTTTTTTAAAATTTCCTTTTCCATCCAAGATGCACAATAAACAATATGGTTCACTTAAAATATATGTAGGTTATATATATACTTTTTTATTGTAACATTTCTCCATCTTCTTCTCTCACTTAATCTTCCAACGGCTCTTTCTCAAACTAAATTTTTATCTTTAAAATTATCTTTTCTCAAACTAAATTTTACTCTTCCAAATTCATGATTCATACATATTATTCTAAGACTTCTATTTCTACTTCTAATTTGTTGGATGTGTATAAAGAGATAGATTTCTATTTATATTAAATGTCTTTAGGGTGTGGGTCATTAATTTGTTTACTTACATTCGAAAAAGATGAGCTCTTAGCCAATCAAAAGTATTTTAAAGTTGTAGTTCATAACCACAAATTTGTTGGCTATATAGAAAGAGATAGACTTTTACTTATACTAAATGTCTTTAGGGTGTGGGTCATTAATTTGTTTCCTTACATTTGAAAAAGACAAGCTCTTAGCCAATCAAAAGTGTTTTAAGGTTGTACTTCATGAACACAGAAGCAATTTCAACCTTGATCTTTATTTACAAGAAAGCCACACTAAGACTCTATTAGAGCAGTCATGTGTTTTCCTCAAACAACTTACCTTAATCCCATATATAAAACCAAAATACAAAACCCCAATTACATTTTTTTTTTATTTAAAAAAAAGTAGAACTGGGTAAATATTTTTATATTAAATTGTCAAAGATCAGCTGAAAGTTTACAAAAAGCGATTGCCCAGTTGTTGTAGGGAGAAAATCTAGTGTCTTGCAAACCCGAAATTCCCCTATATCAAAGTTATACAACAAATTTTTTCCAGCAAAAAGAAAGGCAAAAAAGTGTAGTTCAGAAGCATCTTTGATCAATCATGCCTGGTAGAATCCACTTCATTTTGCTCCATGACATGCCGATGAACCAATTCCTCCTCCATTGCTTTCAAATATGCAGATTGATTATGTTGGTTATGGCTTCCTTGATTCATGCTCAATGACCTGTCCAAATTCGCCCTCGACACCTCAATCTGGCCTCCTTGCTCCTTGAGGTTACTCTCAATATCATCAATTCTGCTATCCAACATAGAAATGTGATTTGCCTTAAAGCTTTGATCACACCTTTGAGCATGTCGTGCAGTGTCTTCATCAGTTGTTTGAGGTCACAGATGTCAATGCGAACCTCGCAAAAGGATTCCCTCTAGGGCGACATTGCCTAAACTTGCTTGCAAGCAACTTTTTGATGATAAATCGTTGCCCAAGAAATCCCGAGTCTAGAATTGAAGTCTGTCATGTCCCTAATCAAAGAGAACTAGAGAAGAGGCTATAAAATATCTACCCACATCCGAAGGTAGAGACTCGAGCAAACCCGACTTAAAGAGAAACATAAAACCTTAGATCCTGATGGGATAACCCTCACCAAACCTGACATAAGATAACAAACACAACAACAATGTGAAGAAGAGACTCGTGTTACATTTCTTTGCTCCAAGACAAAATCAAAACTCCTACCCACAAATCTTGCTTCCTTCCAGACCCACAGAGGATTAGGGGCAAGCTGTGAATGTAATGTAGGCCTGAATTCCTTACGACATGATATCCCACAAGCATCCCAAGGTGCAATTAACAACTCCATAATTTCACAAGTGTCGACAATAATGGATATGTGTGATCCGATGGCGTTGCATGGGGGGCGTTTAAAGAGAGGCGAGACATTGTACATAAGCCGTGGGCCACGTCCCCTTTCCCAAGGTTTGAATCGCCACCTTGTTTCATGTCATGTAGACTCTCCACAACCAACGAGGGAAGACTAGGGTATCCATTTTCTAAAGGGCTGACCTCAATTTTGTACACACACTCCCATTTCCAACTTTGCACCATGGTTTTCCAAATTATCTGCCAACTCATTGTTATGATGCTTGATATGAAGAAGACTTAGGTTTTGGAGATCATGGAGAAAACAAATAATACTACGTTGCAACTACCCCTGTATGGAATCTTGGTGAAATAAACCTCTGCGAGCATGGCATATGACTAGCATTGAATCTCCCAAGATAATTACTTTTGGTAACTTTAAAGAGGCTAGGATTCCCCCCTACAACAACGCATACCGTTCTGCTTGGTTGTTCGACTTGTGTCCCAATCCCCATGCAAAGGTTGCTACTACATTTCCTCTGGGATCAAATAATATGCCTACACCTGCCACCCCTAACCCTAATTACATTTTTACCTCTTACCCAAAAATAATATTTTATATAAATGCATTATAAACTAATTTAAAATTTTGAACCCAAAATTTAAAAAATTATATAAAAATATTTTTATTTCCCTTTTCATCCCATATGCACAATAAACTTCAAGATTTCATATTGAAATATATGTGGATGTTTCAATATATGCAAATTATATATATATTTTATTATTTTACCCTTTCTCCATCTTCTTCTCTTACTGAATCATCGGACCTTTTTCTCAAACTAAATTTATATGTTCTATCTTTTCTTAAACTAAATCTTACTCTTCCAAATTCACGATTCATACATGTTACTCTCAGTGAAATTAACTTGAATAAATAAAAGGAGATGCTTCCCGACATGTCTCTTTTATTTTCAGTCCAAGGATTTATTATAATAAAAATCTAGAAAGGACAAAGGGTTTCGGAAAATGCCATGGAAAATGATCAAAATTTCAATAAACGGGAAATTGCACGAGATAAGCATCCTATAAAGAAGGTGCGAGCTATACTTCCGACTCCACCGATCATCTCGGGCCGATGGTTTCAGTCTGGAAGGTCAAAGTAAGCCATTAAAACAGGCTTATAAGAAGTTGTATTGGACTATCAATGTCGACATCTGGATCTGGTATATTGTGAGATTTCCAGCATAAAATGGTGAGTAATCCTCATTTCGGTACTGGGTGATAGAAATAGTGCAAAACCCTCATTTCGGTACTGGGTGATAGAAATAGTGCAAAACCCTCATTTGAGTATAAACAGTTTCAGCAATCCACAATTTGGGTTGGGATTACTGAGGATTCTTCACTTGGGTATTGATTAATTTGAGTAATATCCATATAGGTTACAGAGATATTGAAAATTCTTCATTTGGGCAGCACCAGCTTTTCTAATCCCCAATTTGACTGTAGATTCAGCTGTAGAGATATAGTAAGATCCTAATTTGGGTTTATCTGAATAGAAGAATCGTAAATCGGGTTTATATCTAGCTGGATTTGGCATTACTATATTCTGTACGCTTTATTGATTTGACAATCTTTATAAGCTCATGAATTCATCTGGAAGTGCAGATAGATTGAAGAATTTATACTTGGGGCCACTGTACTGCTCTGGAGTTTCAAGTAAAGTAACAGTTCTTCTTTGCTTCTCTTTTTTGATTTATTTCGTTGGCTTTCCTGTTTTTGATTTGATGAGAAAGATGCTTTGTAGTAGTTAGAGTTTGCTCATGGAAAAGTAATAGTCTATCATGAATTCGGATGCCATGTACCATACAACATAGATCCCAATTCTAAGCTTGAATATTTAGCCCAGGGAACTGGCGCCTCTACCATGTAGGCGAAGTTCAAGCTTTGTGATGTTCCAAATGAGCCCGCCGTCTGTTAGATTTCATATCATAGGCTCTAAAGTGAAAGTCTGCAATGCCCAATGTGAGTGATAATCCAGAATCGTTCATAACTCAATTCATATTGTCAGTCATTGAATCCTGAAAAGAACATATATGCCCATGTCATCCCATTGCAACATTATGTGATGAAAACGTTCTTTAAAGGATCTGCACACTGTGGCACAATGTTGTCCAATCATACTCCGGTCTGTTAAGATACTATGCCAAATTAACAATATTATTTATAATTTATAGTTTTAACCAATGTTCTAATGTACAGAGAGACTAACTAAGAGGCTATTCATTCACCCTCTCCTAGCTCTCTTTTGAGTGATATTGATTGATCGTTTGAGAAAAGGTAATTTGGAGAGCATCCTTGGTCCTAGAGTGAAATCAAAATCATAAACAGATAAACTATGATACTCAAAAATTCAAGAACAATCATGTGAACCTCTCAAGCCACAGTGAGATGTTGTGTGCCTAATAAACATGGAGTTATGTATGAAATCTGAACTGAGGCAGCTCAAAAGCAAAAGAAAAATTAGATTTCTTTTTTCTTCTTCATTAGATTTGTGGTTTTTGCTAAATTGATATCTGAACCAATGTTGCAAAAATCGGACTTAGCAAGGGTCTGAAAAATGAAAATTGGGAAAATCTAAAAATCAAGCGAAAGTTCCCTAGCAGTAAACAATGCATAAATGTCGAATCTTTTCAACTAAAATAAAAATGAGGGGAAATTTGTTTTTTCAAAGTTTTTCAGGGTTTTTCAACATTTTCAGTGAGCAAAAAATCGAAAAAGTAAGGGCAGAATTTGCTTTAATATGACACTGAAGCCTGGCTGCCAAAATTTTGGCAGGCTTTCAGTTTTTTGAAGAACATGGCGATTTTTTCAGCAGTCTGATTTAAATGCAAAATTTTCAGCTGATATCTCGGCCACAGATTGGCTCGCTGATTAATCTGTGTTGTTTTTGCCATTGATCTCCTTGGTATCTTGTAATACTTTAGAATGTTCATTCATGAGTTGACTGTTTGATGAAACTTGCTATGTTGAGACTAAGTTCAAGAAATGCTGACTTGGTTTCTTCTCGGCTTGGGCATTTGATGAATCTTTAGATAGTTATGTAGCTTGTACTCGGATAGATTGCTAAATTAGATTTGATTATTTTTTCGTTTGATATTGCTAGATTATTTTTCTTTGTTGAAACTGTATCCATATTTCTTTGTCTCATAGTCAGGAACATGTGTTGTTGCTTGAAAGGATTCATTGCCTTGTAGAAATTCTGGATTTTTACTGTTTCAGAGTTGTGTCAGAGTTTTGAAATGTTCCCAACATTTAGAGTGGACACTCCACCCATCATGAGAGGATCATATTGTAGCTTTTAATCCCTTGATGATGTATGGAGTGTCGACTCGAAACATTGGAAATGTTCAAAACTCTGACACAGTAAAAAGTAATTTTTACAATACTATGATGAACAGCAAATCTACATACTCAAAAAATTCATTGTATTACAAGAGCTTACTAGGCCTGTGATTCCTAGGAGGCCATATGGAACTGCATTTTTATTTATTTTTATGTCTAATGTTTACAGTGTTTTTTTAGCAAGCTCGCAACATGGACTTAACATAGAACCTTGGATCTTGTATTATACACTTGTCTTTATCTGAAATCAGTTTTCCTTTTTTCTGTAGGTATTAAAGGAAGATAAGTAGGAGTTGAGCAAAGATGGATATAATGCAGATGGATCGGAGAACCTTGACATTGCTTGGGTCAGGATTCTGCACAATGCTGACCATGCATTTTACAGTTCAGCTGCTATCCCAGCACTTGTTCTATTGGAAGAATCCCAAGGAACAAAAGGCCATTATCATTATTATATTAATGGCTCCGATATATTGTATTGATGCATTTGCTGGCTTAGTAGATATTCAAGGAAGCAAAACCTACTTCATGTTCTTGGATTCAATTAAAGAGTGTTATGAGGGCCTGGTAGGCTCTCTTATCCATAGCATCTCTTGTAAGCCTTGCAGATACACATACACGCATATAGACTTTTGCTAGAACAGAGTAGCTTTTTCCCAAGGAAGTAGTTTTCTCTCCTCCACTTGCTTGAATTTCTTTTTATTGATTTGAATCTTTTGGACTAGGAGAGCAAGCAATGGCTTTCAGTTAGTTGAACGATGAGATGAATCTTTGCAGTATGACTGAATTTTATTTTATTTGCGTTTACACTGTTTTGCTCTTTGACTCGTTAACTAAAAAGAGTATTTTAATTACTTTGTGTCAGGTGATTGCGAAATTCTTGGCGTTGATGTATAGCTATTTGAATATCTCCATTAGCCAGAACATAGTACCTGATGGAATCAAGGGTAGAGAGATTCATCATTCATTTCCCATGACACTTTTTCAGGTACAGTTTATTTTGGGTTCTACCCATGATCCTAAATCAGTAACTGGCAGAAGCTTTGTTATGACCCTCAAAACTACGGGTGCAAGAAACTGTGAATTGGCATCTTGTCAATTAGCATTAACAATCCTGTTAAGCAAGAAATACTTTTATTTGGTGTCCATTTTTCCAACAATTTGCTGACAAGCTATCTCTGCTTTACAGCCTCGCACAGTGCGTCTGGATCGTCATACACTGAAGCTTCTTAAGTATTGGACATGGCAATTTGCTATCATAAGGCCAGTTTTGTCAGTTTTAATGATAGTTTTGCAATTGCTTGGCCTATATGCTGGATGGATCAGTTGGATTTTCTCAATTATATTGAACATTTCTGTATCACTGGCCCTTTATTCTCTGGTCGTATTTTACCATGTCTTTGGCAAGGAGTTGGCCCCCCACAAACCCCTGTCAAAGTTTCTGTGCGTCAAGGGAATTGTATTCTTTTGCTTCTGGCAGGTACATGTCACTTACCAAAGTGTTTTGAACTTCATTTGTGAAATGAAAACATAATTTACTGCTATAATGGAGAAAAGCAAGTATAATGGCATTTCCTTGCCCTGCCTTGCATGTATTCTCTTATTATAGTCTTCTATTATCGAGATTTAGCATTGTAAACAATTACTATTCTTTCTTTGTTTGCAGGGGGTTGTACTTGACATACTGGCCTCTGCTGGCATCATCCGCTCCCACCATTTCTGGCTTGATGTGGAACACATTGAAGAGGCTTTGCAAAATGTGCTGATATGTTTGGAGATGGTGATCTTTTCTGTTATGCAACAATATGCATACCATGTTCACCCATACACTGGAGAAGTTGAAGAGTTGCTTAGAAAAGGAAGGAAGGCAGATTGACAAAGTTGACTATGGAAATTTTATAAATAGTTAAAAAGATACAGACTCCATATTGAAGAACAATTTTTATTTAAGAAAAATATTAATTGGCATATGTTGCCAGTTTTGTCGTGTTTCGGGTACACTTGATTCAGTTAATAGCTTTGAAGGCTGAACAAACAATCGAGGAGTTATATTTACATGTATTGATAATATTATACTAATATATTTGTGTTGTATTGTAGGTATATATTTGTTTTGTATTTACATGTATTTTTGCGTTTTTCTGTTTTAGATTTTTCTTGATATATATTGATTTTGGTATATCCAGTTGGTATTTCACTACACTGAGTATTGCAACAGATGCTGTATTTGTGTGTCCATTTTGCAGTGTTCTTTTAAAGCTAAAACAAACAAAAATAGCAAAAGTGTCTTGTAATCTAGGTCTGCATAGAAAACTTGTTATCACCATGGATATTGGATATTGGGAATCCCATGTCGTTAGAAGGCGAGGGAGACAAGAACCCAATTACATCTATTTGATCATTGATGTTTATGATTCTCATGTTCTCCTATAGCTCTTCAAAGTTTTGTTATCCTATTACTTAGTCTTTGGGCACTTTCAGGATTACATATTCTAGTGATTTGAGCACTACATTCGGTGATTCCTTTGTATGTACTTCAATATTGGATTTCACATATATCCTGTTAATATTTGATAAATAACTTTTGCTGCTTGAACTACAAGATGAAAATAATCATGGTTCTTAGGCTTGATTCAAGGCATCACATTTTGTAACTGAAAGTTACATGTGTACTAAAAGAGACATGGTTTCAAAATGCTGATGTTGCATCTATTTTGATGAGCATAAATTTTGTTGGTGGCATTGAGCGAGGTAATTAGTCCCCAATTTTCCGATGTAAAGGATGAGCTTATTGATGGTATCTTCTAAAGTTCTCTCTTTTAATTGGTGTTGTAGAATTTACAAGCCGTCTAGTCCACGATTCAGTGCTTGGCTCACCGATGTAAAGGATGAGCTTATTGATGGTATCTCCTGAAGTGTTCTCCCTTTTAATTGGTGTTGTAGACACGCCATCTAGTCCACGATTCAGTGCTTTCATTTCTTCCAAGTCAAAGATCAATTCATCTAGCACATGTGAGCCTACTTCTTGTTGGGCCACCTTATTTGTTGACCCCACACTATAGTCTCATAGAAGCTTGATTGTGTTCTAGAATGCCCCTTGAATAGGACTCACGTTACCTTGAGTTCAACATTGTTGCATTTGATTCATAGCAATTTAAAGTTGGAGATAACTTGATAAGCCTTAGTGAATTTTTAGGTCTATAAAATGGAATCACATCTAAGTGTTTTAAAAGAATTCTCTCTCTCTCTATGTGTGTCATGCACATACATTAATAAGGGGTTAAAATTATGGCATCGATAGGGGATGACACACATGCACATGTTACTTACCCAAGCCCACCTCCATGTGCTCCTTGAGGTGAGCGCCATTGATTAGGTTCCCTTGCCATAAACTTTAACATGCACCTTGAGGTTACCATGGTAGGAGTTAGGGGTTGAACTTGTGGCATTGGAAAGCGATTCCTCATGTGTACATATCTCAAACCCAATCCTACTCTCGTGTTCTACTTAAGGCCACCAAAAATTAGTTGTTGGAGAGCTTTAAAAGATGGCAATCTTACATCTCGCATGGTTATTGACCTAATTTGGGTGGAATGCTACAATACCCCTATATCTTACATGCCTTCCCCTACAACACTTTATAGCAACCTAAACCTCGCCTCTAATGATTGGGTTGTCTCCCATGGGAGTTTCAAGGAGGTTTTGGTGTTATATGGTCAAATTGAAGGGTGGCATTCCATTTTATGCATCTTTATTGAGAAGGTTACTTGACAACACCCATTTCCCTTGGCCAAGAGGTATTGAATTAAGAGCAAATTTAGTTGGCCCACAATTTGATATGTTGTTTTAATGGGTTTTGGCCTCAACTCAGTGCATAGGGCCTTACATTGATAGGATTCTTAGGTTTGGAAGCACTTCTTAAGGAAGAAGCTTAAATCTACCCATGTGCTAGTGGGTTCTTTATTGTGGAGTTTAACTTGGTTGAGGATACAAAGCACATCTTTCATTATGGGTCTTCGCATATGCATGAAACCTTGCTACCCAACCTTTGATCCCTTGGCATAGTCTTAAATTCAACTCCAATGTGAGTTAGGCTTTCCAATGTATCCTTGGCCTCCATTGGAAATGCTGCAAGGAAGTTTCATTGTTGCGCCCCTAAAATGTTTAAAAGAGACTTCACAACCTATGCTAGGTCATGTGGTGAAATGGTTTTCATAAATTGTTTCTTTGAAGAAATCTAGATTGAGGTGGCTAATAAAGCTTGGATATAAATATTGGACAATGAACTATTTACTTCTAGATGCATATAGTATTTTGCCTATATGTAGATTCTTGTCCAAAACATTTTGTTGCCAAATAGTTGTAGACCCACTTGGTGGTAAGGTGTTAAGGAACACCACCATTTGGTGTTAGGTTGCAAACTCCATTGAGGATGTTCTCGAAGATGAAAAATAAACGCACTTTGGAATGGAAGAAACTAGATTTGGGAAATTCGAGTGGGATTTGTTGGTCTCCTTGCTCAATATCCCTCGAGGGGTTTCATAGAGGGAATTGATGGATCAAATGGAAAATGGAAGGGAATTAGTGCTTTTCTGAAAATTTAAATTGAGAAACGAAAAAATTTGTTGGAGGGCCCATTTGCTTTGGAGTATACAAGTTAGGGTTGGACGAAGTAAAGAGAGGAAAGTAAAAAAAGGCAACAAGCTTATTTTTGATGGTAGAGTTCTTTGGTCAAGTAAAGGGAAGGGTTAATTTTCCTTTTTCCTTTTGTTTATCTAGTAGTCTATATAATTTTTATTGCTTTCAAGGACAATAAGTTCAATTTGTTTTAGGTTGTTATGTATTGAATAACACCATGCTAATTCTCTTCATTGGTTTATGAATATGCACCTGCCTATGAGGATGGTCGAGGCAACTTTTGTATTATATGTAATATAATATAATTTTTTTTAGTTAAAGGAAATGGGAAACCAATTTTTTTCTCCGCTATATTATTAATCTGCATACCATTAAAAATAGACGAGTAAAGAGCTCAAAACCATAAGAAGCTTATTAGTGCAAACGCTTTGTGCACATTCTCATACTCAGAAGCTCAAGCTAGAGATCTCATGCTCTATATCTTTTTGGAACTTGGAAGTTGCTTTAAGAAACAAACACCAAGGTCGGGGGTTGTATCGTGTAACACTAACATCCTTTGGTTTATATATGAGGTCTAAGGGGTATTTACTACAAAAATGACAAGGGATTGCTTCTATCCACATCCCTTTTTGACATGCCATTTAGGTGGCGTAGAACATAGTAAGAATGGATCCTTGGCGAACAACTTAAGCCTTTGTTGATTTGACCAACATACCATACCACACACATGCACATTCTCACCCTCGAATGATAAATGGTGGGAGGGTGAAGGTGTCCACATGTACAAACACTCAACCCTCCAAAGGAAAAGTGATACAAGTGGGAGGTTGGGCATGTGTTTTTGGTTGGGGGGTAGGGTGAAGGTATGTTTGTGTATGCACCAATCACCCTCCCCAAAGGTGACGGTGGTAGGTGGAGGTGAGCACCCTTGCAGGTGGGGGGAGAGGGTGGTTGGTGGGGGGATGAAGGCGTGCACCCTCTTGAGGAATGAGAATGGATGTTGGGGGGTGAAACATGTGTGTGGGGGGTGAGGGTGGGTGGTGTGGGGGATGAAAGGTGTGCACACCTTTCATGCCCCCACACCCACTCCAAGTACACCTTTTACCTCTGCACATCCACTCACTTGGAGGTGCATATACATGCACACCTTCATCGACCTACCATGTAGACACATGCATACCCTCACACTCTTACCATCAACCGTCTAGAGGGTTGAGTGTGCATGGTTGGGGAGTGAGTGGAGGTGTTCATTTGTGTGCTTACACACATGCATTCCTTCATCTCACCCCTTACCACACAATCTCACCCTTGAGAGGGTGGGTGGTGCACACACATGCACACCTTCACCTCTCCACCATGCATGCTCTTGGGGATGATGGCGTGCATGCATGTTTTCTTGTATGATCACACACTCTCATGGGGTGTGAATGTGTGCACCATGTACTACACACCCATGCACACCGTCACCCCCACCATGAACCATGAACACATAGACATCACACCTTCACTTCCGAAAAGGTGGGTTACACCCTCACCCCCTCACTACACATCCTTATGGGGGTGAAAGTGTGCACAATCCCTTACACTTGTGAGAGTGGGTGGTGAAGGAGTGAAGTGTGCATATGTGCACATACACACACACACACATGAAAACCTTCACCATGCACTAGACACATGCATACATGCACACTTTCATCCCTAAGAGGATGGGTTACAACCTCACCCCTCACCACAGACAAATACACACCTTCACCTCCCATTGTACATGTGCATGTGCATGTGCACACACACCTACACCTTCACCCTTCACTACACACATCCATAGATGTAAAACTTCACCCCTAGGAGGGTGGGTGGTGGGAGAATGAAGGCATGTGTTTGTGTGCACACACATGGATGACATTGTCACAACCCTAGATGACTCGCCAATTTTTTTTGTTTTAGAACCTCTAGATATGTGACACTAGCTTTCCTTAGTGCTAGTGACTTGGTCACCTTATGCTAAATGCAACTAGACTATGCCTCTTCACCCTTCACTACACACACATTCATAGATGTAAACCATCACCCCTAGGAGGGTGGGTGGAGGGAGAATGAAGGCATGTATGTGTGCACACACATGCATGACATTGTCACAACCCCAAAGGACTCAATAATTTTTTGTTTTAGCACCTCTAAGATGTGTGACACTAGCTTGCCTCAGTTACAACCTATGTGTTGTGTCTCATCTTAGATGCGACTTCAACATGTGATGAGCTTAGTTCAAGGTTGACTCACTTCGTTAATTGTCACCTTCAGGATAAGACCGAAGAGGTGCCTTTAATTTGAAAGTGAAAATTTAAAGCCGTACATCCTCCCCCACTTAAGTTTGTTGTTCTCTCAACATCTCCAAGAACACTCTAAATCCTTGTCAACCACTAGTTTGTTGCTCAAACTCACCATCCATTTGTGGGAAAATCCACTTTAATTGCTCCATGCTACCACTACTAGATCCACCTGCACTTGCATTTAATTCCAGTTGTCGATGCACTAGTACACCATTGTCCTTCCTCACTTTGAATAAATCAGGTAGGGAATCCAACTTCACATTCAAAAACCATGAAAGTACACCATCATGCTCCATGGAACCAAACACAATTGCTCTTGGTTCTATTTCTGCAAGTCTACTCCAAATGTATCTTAATTTCCCCAAACTAAGCACCTATTTCTTTATTAGTGACTTAGGATCCACTATCCTTCCAATTGGTAGTGAGTTGTCTTGCAACTTCCATTTTGTGAAAAGTGGGTATCAAGTGGTCATCATCAACACTGCCAACACTTACATTGGAAACCATTCCAACTTAAAGGTCTCCTCCAAACTCTCCAAAACTACTGAAATAGGTGGATTGTCTTCAAAACCACCTTACCTTCAACTCAAATGCATCAAGGAGGAATGTCAGAACCAACTTTACCATCACCTTCAACTTGTAATCTTTCAATATTTGGATCATCCCAATAGTTCTCCTATACATGCTTGTCCTCACTTGGATAATTCATACCAAGGTTTGGTGGCACCTTCCTTTTTGTATAATTGGGGCCTACCAAGTTTGCACCTTGTAAGATAATCACTCCCAAACTTTCCACTATTGCATCCCTACAACCTCCCTCCCACTCAATGGTTCCACCAGTCTATTTTTTCAATGGATCCATACTTCCCCTTAGGTACATACCATTCTATTGCTCCAAAAACATGCCCACTACTTTGGATAATATGGTGAACACACTATTTCAATATGGATTCCATCCTAGTAAAGTTATCTTCCAATGCTCTAAGTGAGCCTTCGTTCCCCAAAGCATACATTCATTAGAGGTCTCCTTTAATAGTCCAAAACTTCCAAGTTTTCTCTACAAGGTGGCATTGTTGCTTGATTGGTTGATGCAACCAAACTCAAGGTAGTCATCTTGGCAATTGCTTCTATATATTCCCTCACTATTGGAAGGACATGAATTGTTGTGTCATAAAATATGAAGACAATGTCAAGTTGAGGGATATGTGCCCCCCTTGCCATCCTCATAAACCATCCCAACTCTATAATGACCTCAAAGTGATCCATAGGCATAACGATGAAACTAATAGTTCAACTACAATATCCACACTGTAAGGTGTCCCCATTAACCATACAAACCAACTTCTTTGCCTCTGAGTTCACTTCCTTGAATATGGACTATATTCGTGCCATTTGGAAATCAAGCTTAACAACTAATTCTTCATAAAATTATCGGTTGTGCCACTATCAACCATCACCATGATCGACTATTTCAACTTGGCTTGAAAATAACTAAGCTCTGTATAGTCTTGATCTTGACTTGTTGTGGGATTCCTATTTCCCAATGCACCCAAGAAATTTAACATAGCCATTGATGGCTAGTCTACATGCTCTACATTGTTCATCCTCATATTGATTGGACAATTCTTTGCATAGTTTGCACAAATCCAACAAACAACAACCTTACCTTTTTTTTGGGTCCCTAGGCCCATATGGTTTCTTAACCCTTCCTTCACTAAACTTCATGGATGGGTTTATGTTCTCTTTACTTTTCCTCTTAAGTTAGCCATGTTGCTTTTCGATTGAAGTGCCTTCACCTATTTTTGAACTTTGTTTGACACCCAACTTGAATCCATTTAGCTTGTTTATTGCAATGATGGCCATGGAAAGGGTCTACACGCTTTGACATCATAACTCACTTTGTGCTCAAGGTTACATCCCTTTCATAAAATTGAACCATTGGTCTTCGTCAATCATATCGTTACCAACATTAGGCTTAAAAATAATCTTGATATACTCCTAGACTTGCTTGAATGCCTTAGAGCCATTAATGGACTTCTAGCAATCCAAGGCTGATTTTTAGTTCAAACTAATCCTTCAAAGCTCGCTTCATTTTTTCTCAATTCTTAATATTCACAAGATTTCCCCTTATTGTGAATTCCTCTGCTTTGTTTGTTCACCAGAGTTTCACACCGCTCTTCAAGAACATTGTTGCAATACTCACCTTGGTCTCATTGGAATTTCCATTCATCCATTCCAACCATTGCTCCATATCTCAATAACTTAGCATCATGAGTACCATAGTAAAGTTCTATTTCCTTGATCATGAGTACCATGTAGTGTCTTATTGGTTATGTACCTTCACAATTCCACCATCTTAAATATTTCATCCAAGTTCCAAACAACACTACCTTTTTCTGACACAAAATTGTTGTTTCACAAGTTACACTCAACCACCATGTTGTTATAGGCCTAGCTAATGTGGGTTACTATGTTGATGTCCAACATTGGCATGGTTCCAAAGCATCGAAACATGGGGTCAATGGCGAATGCTCTTAGCAAATACGTCATGCTTTTTCTCCTTAGCCATACACCTGGAGTCCTCATTATGCATATATTCATTTTCTCCATATGCGTCATCTTTTGCCCCCCTACATCACTCTTTAAAATTTTCATCATGTTAGAATCATGTGTATCTTGTTGGTTGAGTCACACAAATTATTTTTGATATGCTCCCCCTAAAGACAAATTTCATCGGCTCTTTCCCATTTACTTCAAACTTTTGGAAATGTTTGTTTGATGGTTTGGGCACCAAGTTAAATTTTAGCACAACCTATCACCCCCAGGCAGATGGTTAGGCTAAAAGAACAAATCCGATCTTGGAGGACATGCTTCGCATGTATGTTATGAATTAGCTTACAAAATGGGAAGATTACATACATCTCGTTGAGGTTGCTTATTACAATAGATATCAATCATCTATGAAAACAAGCCCTTTCAAATTACTTTATAGGAGAAATACAACACTCCTATCAACTGGAGAAATCTAGTAAACAAAGTTATGATTGGGCCAAATACACTTGTAGAATTGGAACAGGAAGTTAAAAGAGCTAAACAAAATTTGAAAATAGCACATGATAGACAAAAAAGTTATGCAGATTTAAAAATAGTACATAAGGAATTCCAAGTCGGAGAACATGTATATCTGAAAGTAAAACCCAAGAGTAGAACCTTGAGTTTAGGGAAGTTTACTAAGCTTGCACCTAGATTTTGTGGGCCCTTTGAGATACTAGCTAGAGTAGGCTGTTGGCTTACCAATTAGCCCTACCAACTAATTTCAAAGTCCATAATTTTTTTCACATTTCTTTATTAAACAAATATATACATTATCCTAACCGCATAATCGAATGGGTTGTGATTCACCCAAATCTGTGGTTGACAATCTGAGAATTAAAAAAAACAAACTTTGATCCATGAATCTATGGGAATGCAAGAGGAGTTTCTATTATGGTCTCAGGCCTAAAAGAAAAATTCATCCCAAATATATCGATTTACATTACAAACACCTCTCTATAATGCCAAGGATGAATTTGTTGGTGTGGAAAGCGGTCAACATTCTCCAAATGAAGAAGGCAGACAAGAAATTGCTTCATCAAACAAACTAGATCCAAAAAGAAAACTAAGGGCCAGATTGTCAATCAGTATTTTCCAAACAACATAGTGTTTCCATTCACATCCTTTCCTATACGAAGCAATGGACATTCCAAGAATGCTTGAACTTCATGGAGCAGACAAAACACTTCAGTTACCTCACATACTTCTTTTTAAATATGGAGCTGCTTTGAATGCCCAAATAATTAAAGTTAAGGAGTAGGTATTTCTATGTTCCATAGTTGTTCTTTTCATTTCCTTTCATATGCAGTCGCCTAACAATGTGGCGATGGCAGGTAAGGCTACTTCCAGGTCCACCGATTAGGGTGAAATCAGAACATCTTTCCATCGAAGGTACGTTCTGTTTATTTTGCACGTCATTTGTGAAGTTTCCTGTATATTTTAAGGATAATTCCTTCATGCGTGCGGGGTACCTCAATACAATCTAAGCATGAGGACATTCACACTGTCTGGGTTTGACCCAATTGAGCCGTGTAAAGTTGAGAGAAACCTAGGGTCCTAGAAACCTCCTGTCCTTAGGGGTCTAAAACTGGTCACGGGTGTTATGTATTGACGATTTTCAAATTCCACTTTCTTATTAAAAATATTTTTGGGAACACCTAAGCCCCTGTCTCATATTTTTAATCATTCTTTCATTTTTTTAGATATCTATTTATCCTGACTTTTAACATACTATATATATAAGGACTATACACATTTGTTTTAAACTTGTACATTTTTTACGGAATTTCAGATTGTAGATGTTTAACTTTCAGATTTACTTTTTGTAAAAGCAAGGTAGCCACTGACATCTATTTTTCATGCTTTTCAATCTAACACAAATTAATCAACTAAAATATTTTATGTTACAACTTGCTCACAACTAAAAGATTAATTTATCACACAACAAATGTTATACAATCATAACATGCACTGCACATAAAGTAAATAACCACATTCTGCAATTTAACATAATTAATTTTCAATCTTAATAGACATACACATTTATTTTTCAGTTAATGATCTAACATATAATTTTTTTTATTTGGATCACTTAGACTCAGTTTGATTTGGATTTCTTTTAGCATTTAAGTTTATTTTATTAATTTAAATTAGTGCAGTTCCATACATTATTAAGTTGATTGTTGTCATTTTATTCATCATAAATAGCATTTTATGGCACATCTCTTTTCAAAAATAATATACCATGATCCAGATGGATATAGGTGGCCACCCACCTATTCCACTGGCTCAAAGCAGTTTTCCATTTTGGCAGTTTTCTAGTGAATTTTCTACAGGTTTTTGGGTCTCGAACTTCTGGGGCCGTTTTGAGGCCCTAAACGACGTTTTTTGGAGATTTGAGCGAGTGAATGACTTATTAATGGCATGCACTGACCCCCAACCGAAAGTTGTAAAGATCGGATAGAACTTTCCAATGAGCTATCGAGCGCTCCAAACGGATATCATATGCAAAAGTTATGATCTCGAGAAGTTGATTGTTCAACTAACCACTTTGGGGCCGCAAAATTTATGACGGTTCATCTTCTAGGGTTAGGTTTTTGGATGTTTAGGGTTCTTTCCCTCATGCTTATGATAAATAGGCTCTTTCGGCCTCTTCTTGTATTCATCTTGTCACGAATGAGCATAGCCGCCACATCTCTTCTCAGAGATATAGCTAGCACCATTCTAGCTGCTTTTATTTTACAGTTTGTTCTATTTCATTCATTTTAATAGAATCCGAGTTTACTGTATCACTGTGTTTCTTGCCATATATATGTGTATGTGAATATACATATGATCTTTCATTTCATTCTCACATAAATCTAGATCAGTGGTATCAGAGCCTTCTGCTCTTGTGGTTTCTCAGTGCATGTCCCCGATGAGATCTGAATATCGAGAGTTGGGTCTCGAACTAGTTGAGTTTGGGAAAACCCCTCTCGTCGGCCCAAGCAGGCTCACATTGTTGGGGAAGAAAAGAGAGATGATGGATCAATATATCCTATTAAGCTGTTGCTTGAGGAATCCCTTGTGCGACAGAGGAATGAGATGATGGATAACTTCGCCCAGATACTTCGAAGAATGCCGATGGCGGCGGATGCACCTTCAATGAGCATCCATTTTGGGGGTGCAAATCCGTTCAAGGTACAAGTTAACTTTGACATTCCCTTATTTGAAGGCAATATAGATGAAAATGCTTTGGAGAAATGGTTAAATCTGTTAGAGGTTTACTTCTCTGTTCAAAATTTTTCCAACAACGAAAAGATCGCATTTGTGCTCCTTAAGTCCCTTCCCCATATCAAAGACTAGTGGGATAGGTACTGTGAGAGGCATGCAAGAGATGAGTCTGAACTATCTAGGACAGACCCCACTTGGGAGGATTTTTTCGATGCCGTCAAGGAGGAGTTCTACCCAGTCATAAACTATAATGAATGCTACACTAGGTGGACAACTTTGTGCCAGGGGAGAGACCAGACAACGCCAGAGTTTACCAACATGTTCCATACCCTGCGTTCTAAACTGGGTATTAGAGACTCTGAACGACACTTGGTCCTAAAGTACCACGGTGGCATGAATAGGTACATTCGAGCATATATGGATTTCCTGGAAATTTCCTCACTAGGAGAAGCTTATCGGTACACCATCAAGATTGAGCAGAAGTTTAAGCAAAAAAAAAGCATCATTTTGTGTCTGCAAATCAGCAGCAGAAGCCTCGCAAAGGTGGCCCTAATTCACAAAGCAAAGGACAGAGCAAGGACGACCAAATCCCTGACAACCATCCCAAGCCGCAAGAAAATAAGGGTAATGGGAAATTGAAGAAGGACACTGGAAAATGGTGTGAATTCCACAAGAGCCCTTGCCACAAGGATGATGAATGTTGCTCAAAACAATCCTTGTTAGCCGAGACTAAATCCCCGGACCCAGACTCTGGATCGGACTTTGATGAAGAGAAAGAAAAGGGAAAGCAGATCATTGATGCGGAACCTAGTGCCACCATCACAACCACAAAGATTCAGCCGGAAGAGCCAGAGGATTCAGAGGAAGGGGAGTGCCTATTCCATTCACAACTGTGGGTGCAGGGGACTCCACTTCATTTCATTGTTGATAATGGTATCCAATAAAACCTCATCTTGGTTGAGGTCGTCAAAATATTGAAGATTCTGATGGTTCCACATCCCCTACCATACAACATTGGTTGGATGATCCAAGGATGAGACATCCACGTCAGTCAACAGTGCTACCTTTCCTACAACATCAAGCCCTTCAAAGATGAGGTAATGTGTGATGTTTCCCCACTTGAAGTTTGTGATGTTATTTTAGGACAACCATATATGTGGAAATGTCATGCTGTGTATGAGTATAGACCTAGTAGTGTCATTATTACAATGGGAAAGAAAATCTACATGATACTAGAGACACTTCCCACTACTGCAGTGTCCCTCTTCAGACCTAACCACTGTAGGAAGGTAATCTCCCAGATACAAAAATTCGTCCTCTTCATCGTTTTTTATGAAGGTGAATGAAAGATCGTAGCGACATCCACCACCTCCACACAAAACCCCTCTATGCAATAGAAACATGTGGACAAGATCCTGGAAGCATACAAAGACATCTTCACCACACTTTCTCGGGTGCCAATACATTACCAGGTCAAGCATTCCATTGATTTGATACTTGGCGTGCCTTTACCTAACGGGCCAATATATAGGTGTTCCATTATGGAAAATGAAGAAATAAAACGCCATATTCAAGATTTAATCCAAAAAGGGCACATTCGACCTAGCTCCTCACCTTGCGGGAGCCCAATTGTGTTAGTATAGAAGAAAGATGGGACATGGTGACTCTGTATTGACTACCGAGCTCTAAACAATATCATAGTCCATAATTGGTATCCCATTCCCCAGATCGACGACCTTCTTGACCATCTCAAGGGTGACAAATATTTCAACAAGATTGATATGAAGTCTGGCTATCATCAAGTGCCATTTGATTAGACCAATATTTGGAAGACTTCCTTCTAATTCCGGGGAGGAATTTTTGAGTGGTTGGTCATGCATTTAGTCTCTACTAATGCTCCAAAAACCTTCATGAGGATGGTGGACGATATCCTATGACCATTCACCAATTATTTTATGGTCGTATATCTAGATGATATCCTCATCTACAATAGAACACGAGCATAACATTTGCAACATATCCACTAGGTCCTTAACACCCTGCGACATCACAAGTTATACGCCAATCTAAAGACATGCTCATTTGGCATGGAGAGGGTTCAATATATGGGATACATCATGGACGAACATGGTGTTCATGTGGATCCGGCCAAGATCCAAGCCATTCACGATTGGACAACCCTGACAACTCTCATAGAGCTTCGCAGCTTCTTCAGCCTTGCCCACTTCTATTACAGATTTGTGTTGCGATTCTCTAATATTGCTTGGTCCCTTATCCAAGTGGCTAAAGAGGGATCTAAGGCCAAGTTCATCTGGTCCAAGTCACAACAACAAGAATTTGAGGAGATGAAGCAACACTTATGTTCAATGCCCATCCTTTCCTTACTAGATCTGCAACAACCATTTGAGATTGAGACATATGCTTTGGACTATGATGTTGGTGCAGTCCTCACTCAACATGACCATCCAATGGCCTATCATAGTGATACACTTTTAGATACAGTCCAAAAGTACCCCACCTATGACAAGGAAATGTATTCCATTGTCCAAGCTTGCCGCCAATAGAAGTATTACATCCTTGGAAAAGAAATGGTCATCCCCACTAATCACAAGCCTTTGCAGTTCATGCAAACCCAAGGAAAACTGCAGAATGAATGCCACCAGAAATGGTCCACTTACTTGCAGCAATTCCACTTGAACATTAAATATAAGAAGGGAAACAACAATCGAGTTGCCGATTGCCCCCGTCGAACTCTAGTAGCAACACTGATCATGGTACTAAACTCTTGTGGCCACAAGACCTTCGGATGGCCTCAACTATATAACAGTGATCCTGAGTTTTCTCCCATCTATCAAGCCCTGTGTGTAGGCTCATCCGTGGAATTTTTTTTATCTCCAAGAAGGATTTCTATGCCACCTAGGCCATCTTTGTGTTCCTTCAAGCGAGCATGCAAAGATGATTTGGGAAGCGCATTACAATCGGGTGGCAGGGCACTTCATCACCGAAAAGACAATGGCCTTATTACAGAAGTATTTTTATTGGCCCAAGCTCTGACAAGATGTCGGTCGATACATCAGATCTTGCACTGCTCGTGCCATTGCAAAACCTGCCATAAAAAATTAAGGGTTGTAGACACCTCTGCTCACTCCTAATGGGCCATGGGAATCCATCTCCATGGATTACATGTCTGGACTACCTTCAACCAAACATGGTAATGACTATGTGTTTGTGGTGGTGGATCGCTTCTCTAAGATGGCCATTCTAATAGCTTGCAAGAAGAACATCTTTGTTGAAGCCACTTCTAAGCTCTTCTTTGAGCGTGTTTGGGTGCATTTCAGGCTGCCAAAAACTATCATTTCATATCGAGATAGTAGGTTCCTAAGCACTTTCTAATCCAACCTATGGTCATTGATGGATACCAAGCTCACTAGTCAACATGACGATTATGCATATTCTGAGAATGTACAATTCTAAACATCCCCGCAAATGGGATGAGATTATTCCTTATGTTCAACATAGCTATAACAAATCCCTTCATAGTTCTACTTCCCACAACCCTTTTCATGTGTGCCTGGGGTTCCAACCACTGGCACCAATTGATGTAGCTCTTCCCATTGCATCCACACAGGAGGAATTTTCCCATGCTCAGACTGAGGCTGATAAGGACACCATATTTGTTGTACAAATCCATCACATCCTCCAACAGATCCATGAAATTTTGGAGAAGGCCAACACTAAGTACAAGCAATGACATGACCAACATCGGGTTCCACTCAAGTTCCAGGTGGGTGATAAGGTTTGGATGCATTTGCAAAAAAAGAGGCTCACAGGACCCCATCGCAAGCTTCGTCCACTTCAATATGGGTCGTACACCATCACTAAGGTAGTTGGTGACAATGCCTTCGAATTAAGCATCCTCCATTCCTTGGATTGCACCCAGTATTCAATGTGGAGCTCCTTCGCCCATATTTTCCACCATTGTTGGACACCTCGGAGGTGGCAGAGCAATTGAAACCTAGAGAGATTAATCCTGATTGCAGGGAACATGCAACTATTGATCATATCATGGATACACAGGTTAAGGGCACCCACTAGAAGAAGATCCAAATATATCGGGTTGTCAAAGCAGGGAAACTACTCCACCAAGGCAAGTGGCTCACCAGGAGTCAAGTTCAGTAGAAGTTTCCCCATTTGATGGGGGCACTCAATGAAATGGAGACCATTGCTTCCTAAGGGGGGAGGACTAATCCATATGGATATAGGTGGCCATACACCTATTCCACTGGCTCAAAGCAGTTTTCCAATAATGTTACTATAGTTTTTCTGGTCCCGAAATTCTGGGGCTGTTTTGAGGCCCTAAATGATGTTTTTTGGAGATTCAGGGGGGGGAGGAGAGAACAACATTTATTTTGATATAAAGTTGTAGATCTAGGATAGACCTTTCCAACGGGTTATCAAGCACCCCAAACAGAGATTGTATGCAAAATTTATGACTCCGGGAAGTTGACTGTTCAACTGACCACCTCGGGGCCGCGAACTTTATGACGGTTCATATAGGCTAGGGTTAGGTTTTTGGATGTTTATGGTTCTTTCCCTCATTCTTATGATAAGTAGGCTCTTTCGACCTCTTCTTGTATTCATCTTGTCACGAATGAGCGCAGCCGCCACATCTTGTCTAAGAGATTTAGTTACCACCATTCTAGCTGCTTTTATTTTACAGTTTGTTCTATTTCATTCATTTTAATACAATTTGAGTTTATCGTATTACTGTTCTTCTTGCCATATATCTGTGTATGTGAATATATATATGCTCTTTCATTTCATTCTCACATAAATCCGGATCATACCACCATTCAAGCTAGTTTGTATTATTTTGTAGTTTACAATGTTTTTCCATTCCATTCATTAATAGAATTTGGGTTTTATTATACTACTATTCTCTCTGCAAAATATTTGTCTGTGTTTCCCTTTTATTGTTTCCTTCATTTCATTCTCTAAATAATCTAGATCATCCAAAATCATGAAACAATTTGTCCTTTGATGTTGTACACCAATATTGACGTACATATTTGAAATAAATGACACATAGCCATGGATATTTATAATTGTTTCATTTTACAACATATTTATTGGATCTAGAAAATAATTTGAAGTCCAGTTCATTAAATGTTCACACGAGTTGGATGTATGATTCAAAACCACACATAAGATTTCAAATAATTATTCAGGATGATTTTTAATTTTTTTATTTCACTGGATGAAATTGTTGGAACCTAAGGTTATGCAGGTTCATCACACCTCTATATCTTCTAGAGACAATCAGTCGATAGACAATAGTTTACTAGCAAAGCAGTCGATCGCTGGCTTTAGTGAGTGGTCGATTGATCAATCGACTAAATGGTCGATGAGGCCATGGTCGGCTCAACTAACACATCCAACTAATCTATGGAACATTGTGGATTTTTTGGAAATTGTTAGAACCAATGACCCCTATTTTTGGACCAGATCATCCTCACTTCAAGGGAGTTTTTTAATATCTGGAGACTATAAAAGAAAAAACCTATGGTTTGTGTTGAGAATCAAATTGTATATAATTCATGATTGATTGAAGAATGCATTGTGATGTTCTAAACATAATGCATTGTGCTTAAGTGATATAATGGTGTCTTTAGACACCACATATTTTCTTGGAATATAGTTCCCTTTTGTGAAATTCTAAGTTACAGTAGATCTAAGAGCCGAGGATACCTCACAAAGAAAGAATGAGCATAAAAGTTGAATAAGAGTGAAAACTGCAGTAAAAAAGAGTAGAAGAATAATTATGCAACAGAACTTGGGTAGGAGCAAAATAATGTCAGATGATCCAATAATCATTATAATGAACAATGATGATACAATGGAGAGAATTTGAATCACACAGGAGAATTCGAACCTCAGTTGGTCTAGAATAGGGATTATCACCACTGGAGTGCTCCAGAAGACTCAAAATCAACTCAACTGAACCTAAACTCAACTAATTGAAGACATAATTAGTTAACTAAGGAGGGCGCAATAGTGAGTTTGTCATGCATGCCAGTCAAAAAAGGGCGCATGAGGCCACAATCAGTGGCATCCAGAGCTCTAACCCCCCACAAGAGTCAATTAACTCAGGTGGACTACATTTGAACACTTAGTAGGTTCCTATAAAATAGGGAACTGACTGAAGTGGTCCTAAAATGATGCATGCAGGTCTCAGAAGGTGGTAGATGGATCCTGGATGACATCTGCACACCACTAGGGGGAAAATGACATCATCAACAACTAGGAAAAATAAATAATGCTAGGTAGGACAAGGATGGAGTATTGAAATATCCTAACACCTCCCCTTAATCCATACTTTTGCATCCTGGGCCCTAGTTACTAAGACCAAAGGTCACCCATACAATCAAATAAATGATAAAAGAACTGTCCACGAACCAAGGAAATGGGGAAAAACCTCATGCGAAAAATATCCCCTCTCAAAAAGAACAGCAATAGGGAACTCAAAGAACCTTCATACTAAGTAGAGAAGGAAAAAAATTTCCTCAATGAAATCCTTTGCAAAAATATTGGAAAGCTTCTCCTCTGTAGGATAGAAATGCAGGTGCTAGATCTGGATCTCTGATGTACCTCCCACTGTGTAGAAGTTGTATTTTCCAAAACAAGTCTTTTAGGAACCATTTTTTCTACTAGAGTGAATCGATCATTATGGTCCAAATCATGAACCTTTGAGTACCTTTTGTCAGACAACCAATATTTGTACTTGGTTGTAGATCCACCATGGGAAGTCTCCTCAAGAGATTGTGGATCAAACCCCACCATCATGTAGCACCTCTCTGAGAGAAGTGGATATACATGACACAACACAAGTTTTGCACGATACTAATATCTAGTGGTTCTATGGTAATATGGATCCCCAATTGTGTTCCCAGCAGCTACAAGGACTTTGTGAGCCCATATTGGCCTTGGCCATGGATTGGGAGCATGTGTTGGATCTAGATGTGAATCTGAATCTCCTTGAACTTTATTCCCAACATCAAGATATTGATCCTCATCTTCATTAGAAGAGATATCATCCTGATCTCCATCAAATTCTAATGGGGTAGGCATCGAGTATGGAAAAAAATGTGAGAATTCATATGCCTTGGAGGCATGGTTTGCAAAACCTTTCGCTATAATATTCCCAGTAGATATCTCTGCAATCTCAACTATGTCAAGACCAAAGACCACTTTCTTCGGTGAACCTGTGTGAGTCATCTGATATACATACAACAAATTTGCTGACAAAGAAGGCACAAATAGAACATTTTTGAACTTCCCATGCTCCATATGTACTGTGCCCTTCCCTTCATTAGACATATGATAGTTATCTCCCATGTGAATAATCAGACCATATTTGAGATCTAAAGAAGAAAATGATTATCTGGAGGAAACCATGTGATTGGAGGCTCCTGAATCTAAGGGGAGGGCTCGTGATTTTGAAAATCCATCCTTCAGTGCATGGCATCTCTCATGACCATCAGAATCACTTCTAGAATCAATATCTCTTGCACCTTTTGGGAGGGAAATGTTGTGCTGTTCAAGAAGCTTGGTTATCTGATCTATCTTCTTCCGCATGCAATATATCTCTGGGTGGCTTCCTTTCTTGCAATAGGAACACTTGGATATCTCAAATCCCTTATGTTTGTCCTTCTTAGAGATGGAGGATCCTTCTGATGGACTTGAATTGGAATTCTGCTTGGGTTCATATGGCCTCTTATCCTTTCCCATGTGCTTCCCCTTCCCATTCACACTTTTTGCTTCTCTAGCCATAAGATCTTGATCTTTGGAGGCCTTCAAGGTTCCCATCTGGATCAACTTATCTTGTTCTTGGATGAGAGATTCAATGAAAACATCTAAGGAGGGAATCTTCCAACCAGGGATTTCCATTCTCCTAGAATGGAAGCTAGATAAAAAGATTGAGAACTCAGGACCTAGCTTGCTCAGAATAGATAGAACTAACTGCTCATCCTTCTTCTCAATGCCACACTGCTTGCATTGCATAACCAGAGATTTTAATTTTGGAAAGAAGTGCTGAATGGTCTCAAAACTGCTCGGTTGTAGAGCAATCAACTCATTTTTTAGAATATGGCCTCTTATCTCATCTTGTTTTCCGAAGAGGGTCTCTAAATTCAACCATAAATCTCATGGAGTCTTCAATCCTTCGATGTGGAAGAGTAGATATATGGAAATATGAATACACATGAAACCAAATGCTTCATCCAATTTATTCAGATACTTGGTTTTCTCCACAGCTGATGTTGGTTCGGGATCCTTCCCCATTGTCACCCTGTATAGTGATATGTTGCGCAATACCATATGCATATCAGCCCTCTAATAAAGGTAATTGAAGGGTGTCAGGATCTTGGGAGAGAGAGGAGAGTTCAAATTGTCCATTACAACTGCTGGGGCGAATACAAGGTGAAAACTTCTACAACTGCTGCAACTATTGCAACGCTCAAAAAATTTGAATAACCTGCACAAAAATACCAATAATGGAGGCAGACTACTACTAAGCACTGCTTTAGGACAAGAGGCACTTTTATCCATATCCTTCACACCTGGCTAGACCTCATTGTATTTCTCCAATGAATTCAATGCAAAGGCACTAGGATTTGCTATTGAAATCCAGAGGCTTCTAGTCCACTACCGAAAGCAGGTGCTCAACCTATTCGCTCAATGGATCTGATACCATGTGAAATTCTATGTCACAGCAGATCTAAGAGCCGAGGATACCTTACAAAGAAAGAATGAGCAGAAAAGTTGAATAAGAGTGAAAACCGCAGTAAAAAAGAGCAAAAGAATAATTATGCAACAAAACTCAGATAGGAGGAAACGGTAAAACTTGTTGGAAGAAGACAAAGGACTTGGAGGAAACGAGAAAGCATCTTAAAGAAGGTGCATCGATTGGTTAGTCGATCAATTGATCTGCTGAAAGATTTATCTTGTTTGTTAGCACTTCCTAGGCATTACATGCCCATGCCACTCAGACAAAATGGATAGTCAATTTTGGTTGTACTCATCATATGGCTAAGGATGCTTCTCTGTTCTCTTCCTTTCGTGGAGATCCATAATAGAATATTTATGTAGCTGATGATTACGCTCACATAGTTGTTGGATGTGGTGATGTTGAATGCAAAGATGGTCAAATATCCAATGTCGATCATGTACCTAGCTTGAGTGCAAATTTGTTGTTGGTTGCACAACTTACATAGACTAAGAAGACTGTTGAGTTTTGGTAAGATCACTTTATTGTAAAATAGCTGAGGCTTGGCGGGGCTGATATTCCTTCAGGATATTTAGATCCCAAAGAAAGAATTTATATGTTTTGTGACCTCTGTTGAGCATGGCCCAAGTTGGCACACTTTCGAAGAAGTACAATTTTGGCAAGTGCCCAGTTCGGGCTGTGAAGTCAGATGGCACAGTTTTGTGGAGTGCGCAGTTCGGATTGCGAAGTCATGCTGATGCGCGGTTCCATCGCAACAACTATTTTGGGTAAAGAGTATAAGGGAAGGTCGAGTTATGAAAGCGACCTGTTTTGGGTAAGTGACTCCAGGATTCCTGGTAGTTGGGTAAGGAGCAGAGTGGAGATAGAGGAAAGCGACCTGTCAGTCGGAGCGACGGAAAACTGTTAGAGGCTAAGCCACGGGTAGACGAAAACAACAAGGCCAAAAGGGGTGGAAAGCGACAGGACATGATGCGGTTGTAACCGTTTTATAATGATTGCGGATGTCAGAAGGACGTGTGAGCCACGAGTGGCCCAAAAAGGCGGCCCGAAGCGAGTGGAGCAAGCTGTCGACGACAACAGGCAGGGTGGTGGGTAACCACACCAGTTTGGGGGAACCTTAGGGTTTTTGGCTGCCATGATTGTTACAGACATGACCTAAGGGAATGATCTATAAAAGGGCATATTTTGTAATGGAAAGGGTTAATCTTTGTTGGGTTTATGTTGAATATTGATCTCTATTGAGAAAATGATTGTAAAAAGGCTCTGCAGCTGTGTGCATAGAGACCTACTAAGAGAGAAGAGAGTCTGCAGTTGAGTGCACAAACTAGAACTGTTGAACCCTTCCCATTGATAATATAATCAACAATTCCTGTGGACGTAGCTCCCATCCTGGGGGTGAACCACATTAATTCCTTGTGTTATGTGATTGATTATGTGTTTGTATCTATGTATTTTCTTATGTTGAATGGTTAAGATCTTGTTTATGAGTTCATGTGTTCTTGCATTTATATGTATTCGCCATAAGGATAAATAATGGAAATAATATGTTAAGTATCGACATATGTGAATGAATGTTGAATGCACAAGTATTTCTAAGTCAGATGAATGCATAAGTTGATCGGGTAAACACTTAAACCAGCAAAGTCTGTATAGTGTGATTCCCTGAAGCGCAACACCGAAAGTGTGATGTTACTTTGTAGTTCACCATCTCGTATAAGTTTGCAAGGTTTGTAGTCCATTATGCTGTTGAATGCGTCATTTTGCACTAAGTAAAGTCTGTCAAAGTTGCACAAGTGTTGAAGAGGAAGCACGGTCTTCATTTGCGCTGTCCTGTTGTTAAGGAGTCATTCCGCATCGCGCAATCCTTGGATGCGTGATAACATAAGCATTAACCCCAAAGTAGGAGAACTTCGTGCCATCCACCATTCTGTTGCAACGTGCATCACCCAGTTGTGGAAACCTGATTCCGCAACCTCCCCATAACTTCGCCTCGGGTGAGACCTCAATCTGCTCGTAGACTGTTGCCGAAAGGGCCAGTGAAAATGGGTTTTGTTGGTTCCTTGAACTACGCAGAACTTGGGTCTATCTCATCGAACTTAAAGAACATATCTACAGCCAAAAAATGGTTCCGTTGTCGCGCTTGAACTGGTGATGAGCACCGAAAATTGGAATCCTGAGAAAACATAAATATGGAATTGGGTGGACAAGATAGAAAGGGATTGTTCCAGAAAGGAGAATAGACATCCGTGTCTCTCTGATGTCAAGTGGTTACAGAAATACCTGTGGAAGGATATTCACGAAATTTTCTTCGTAACCTTTGGAAACGAGTTGCATGAGTGGTTGTCAAGACTCACAGAGTGAAAGAACTATTTCCAAGAAGGAGCATTTGCCAAGTGGAACCCAGAGCTAATTCAGAGGCTTAAAGCAGTAGATAGTCCACTCTCGCGAGCAATCGACTTTTGGGTTGACAGTATTCTAGAAGGCTTCGTGACAGAGTTCGCCGTGGACACGTTGAAGTCCTACAGCGCAGTAGAGGCCAATCTTTTCAAAGGATTCAAAGGTAAGTACCTCAACAATCCGAGTTTATATATAAAAATACTTTTAGCTGAAAAAGGAGTTTTAAGAATGTAGTAAGATTCATAGTTGTTTTGAGTCTGTAATGGTCGATAATACTTACAGTGATACAGAAGAAGAAATTCATATCTTAAGAAGTGGTAAAAGATATAAAGTTAGTACAGAAAAAGAACCTTAAAGAACATGAACTCTGCGTAGAAATTGAGTTCCAAGCTGAGCCTGATAGCGAAACTCCTAGCGTAGCTACCTATCATCCCATTACCCCTCAGAATCCTCCAGTTGCCAATACTGCGCCTCCTATTCCACAGAATCCGCCAGTTCAGAATCCTCCAATTGTCAATACTACTAATCCTCAGAACGTCAGTACTAGTAACACCGCAGGAGTAAGTACTTGGAACATCCCGACTCAGAACATTCCACGCAGTAACATTCCTAACACCACTCAGACAACTGCGCTGAATACTGTACCACCTAGAAGGAGAATGAATGACGACATAAAAATGCCGATATTTAAAGAAACGTGTCTAGAAGACCCCGAGCAACATTGGTTTCTATGTGAAGCCATCTGGAGCGTCAAGCAAGTCCAGGATGATGCTGTTAAGCAGGCACAGCTCATCACTACATTTAGGAATAGAGCATTAACTTGGTTCATGAAATATTCTGTCAGACAGCATAGGACCCTACCAGATATAAAGGCCGCCCTCTTAAGAGAATTCAAGAAACCAAAGTCTGAATCACAATGTATAATAGAGCTAAAATAGATTAAGCAGAAAACAACTGAGTCAGTATGGGGATTTGACCAGAAGTTTAAAGAATTATTATACCAAGTAAGCTTTGAAATTGCACCGCAACAACACCAAGAGTGGTTCATAGCTGCGTTTTTGCCACATATCAGACTGCCATTGATGCAACAGAAAGTTGCGTCGCATACATAAGCATTAGAGATCGCGATGAAGCTAGAAGCTTCGCCGATAGGAGAAACAAGCCAAGGAATGATTCAGATCCAGAACCAATTAACAACCTTAACATCACAACTCCAGGACATTAAGAAAGGAAAGGAAGTTAGAGAAGAGATCTGGTGTACAAAATGTAGAGTAGAGGGACACTCCAAAGAACACTGTCCAGTTTTCAAAGATTACATTAATAGTGGAACACCAAATCTACTAAATCAACAACAAGGGCCATGGTGTGAAATCTATCAATGCAAAGGACATCGACCAGAGGATTGTTATTTGATCCAAAAGTATGTGAGAACACCCAAGAACTTGTATTGCAATTTCTGTAAGTCAGTTGGACATGATGATTCCAACTGTAGAACATATGACCTGATGATAGAAAGGAAGCACGATGTTTATAGGGTGCAGAAGAAACACCGCAGCACCATGATAATGCATAGTATGATCAAGGTGCATATAGAGGCCATGGTGGATTCTGCAGAAGAGGAAGAAATACTGGTCCAGGAAGAGGAAGAGGTCAGATGATCTGTTATAACTGCGCTCAGCCTGGTCATCTATCTATAGATTGTACAAATCCTTGCACTACCTGTAGATATTGTAAATATTTTGACCATGTTATTGAAGCATGCCCAATACTGCAAGCAAAGATGCAAGAGAGAAGAACAGAAGCACCAAACCAGAATGTGCAGATGATCATAGCAAAGAAAAGAGATCCAAACGTTAATGCTGTGACGTGAAGTGGTATTGTGACAGGAAGGGATAAAGAACCAGAAGCTTTGACTTCTGGAGAGCACCACACTAACCAGATACCTACTGATGGGTTCTGGATTAGAAAGGAAACTGGGAAAATGCCTGCTTTCAATCTAGAACGAAACAAAGAAGTCATTGCAGAAGCAAGGGAAACTTTCAAGGAACCAGCACCTGCGACACAAAGAATCCCATTGCGAAGTGAAACAACGCATATGAAGGATATGCTAGCAACATATGATCAAACGAGTACCGCAACAGAAACAGGGACTTCTATTGCGCAGTTCCTATGGAGATTTATGAAGCTGTTGAAGAGCGAAGATGCTTTGGTGGAAATAAAATTTTTTCCGAACCACTATGGGCAACGCAGTTGCACGAATCCTGTTCAGAGCGCAGTTCAGCAGATTAAAAGCCATAAGAGAACATGCCGAGAAATGTGACTAAACGCGCAGATTGGAGATTATGAGATGGATGAGATCATCCTTGATTTAGGATATGAAGTAAATGTCTTGACCAAGAAGACATGGGAGCAGATGGGGAAACCAAAGTTTTCATGGTCACCCATACAGTTGAGACTGGAGAATAAGTAGAAGCTTATACCCTTTGGAAGGCTAGCAAATGTTCTTGTGGATATCGATGGAGTAAGCACTTCAGCAGACTTCGAGGTTATTGAGATCATTGATTACAGTAACCCATATCCAGCATCATTGGGGATAGATTGGGATATGGATAACCTTGCGACCATCGACTTGAAGAAAAAACAAATGATATTTGAAGGAGCAGATATCAGGGTCATCGTGCCCTTGGACCCTTTGTAAGGACTGAGATACACTGAGCCGATCAGTGAAAAATGTAGAGCTCATGATCTAGATCGCATCTATAAGATGACAGCAAACCACACCGACTACATCAATCCTACAATTGGTGGAATGCTTAGTTGGCGATGTGATAGTTCTTGCATATCAGACTCCAACGCAGGACTAGAGAATTGGCAAGGCCAACTTCACGAAGTATTTGGAAGAAGATGCGCGCAGATCACCAAATCACTGTGTTGGATTGGAACAGAGGTAAGTCCAATCCCCACTTATGATGGTTCAACTAACATCTATACATTTTTTCAAGAGTATACTGTATCAATTTCAGCTCAACATTGGATACCAGCATTGGATATAGCATTGCGCGCTACACCTACCAGATTGTAGGACGTGCATAAGGAGACCTTGAACACATGGGATCCGTGTAAATACATGATGCAAATCAGATTCACAGAGAAAGCTGCACTGACCATGGTAAAGTATAATGGACAAACAGATCCGAGGGATCACACAGAGACTTGTTCACAAGCATGGATACACATACCACAGACAGAATGGGTTCATCTGTTTGTGCACACACTAGAGCAGATTCCAAAGAATTGGTACACAAACACATACCTTTGTAGAGGAACCACAGATTGGTCTATTTTAACTGGGAACTTCGAGAGAACTTTCAATTTTGAAGATGACTGTACCATCATAAATGAGGCTTTGTAGGTTATCAAAGAAAGGATATTCAGAGAAGAATGCCCAAGTACAAACGAGGCATTAGAGGCAATCAAAGACAAGATAATTGAAGACGTAAAGGTACCTATGAACCTACAACCATAATGGGCAAGAACGATAGAACATGCCGTTGAATGTTATAACCTCACTGAAGATAAAGAAGATGTAGAGGAAAGTGATGAGGAGGATCCGCGCAATGTTAATATACCTGAATCAGAGGGAGCGTGTGATGTAGAGGGACCTCCATTAGAAATTCCAGATATGAGAGGCCCTATAAAAACAAGAAAGGTTAATATTGGCACAAGCGAAGAGCCAAAGTTCGCATCCACTGGGGACTACTGGGATGATGAAACGGTTGCGCAGATTGCAGACCTTCTACATGAATATCAGGATTTGTTTCCGATGAAGTTCACTGAAATGAAAGGCATTTTGGGCGACTTGGGAATGATGAAGATACTTCTCAAGCCAGGCACGTAGCCCATCAGATAGAGGCCTTATAGACTAGGTCCTAGATATAAAGAAAGAGTTAAGGCAGAACTAGACAAGATGCTTGATGCAGGGATCATTGAGCTAGTTGAAGAATCACAGTGGATAAGCCCTATGGTTATCTAGGACAAAAAGATTGAGGTGAGATCAGAATTTGCGTAGATCTGAGGAAGCTGAATGATGCTTCGATACATGACCCATTTCCTACTCCATTTACAAATGAAGTACTAGATAATGTTTGCTGAAATGAGGCCTACTCATTCACTGATGGATTCTCTGGTTACCATCAGATTAGAATTGACTCAGCAGATAGGCATAAGACCACTTTTGCCATTGAATGGGGCTCATATCAGTATACAGTTATGCCATTTGGGTTGAAGAATGCACCTGCCATATTTTCCAGAGTTGTTGTAGCTGCATTCAAGGACTTTCTCCGTAAGTTCTTAGAATTCTATTTTGATGACTGGTCTGTCTTTGGTTTACTAAAGAACCATTATGAAAACCTAAGAATGATGTTAGCTAAGTGCAGACAACATCAAATCTCCTTGAATTTGAAGAAATGTATTTTCTGTGTACCCTATGGTACACTACTGGGACACATTGTGTGCGAGCAAGGTCTGATGGTTGATCCTATGAAGATCGCAGTGATTGTAAATTTACCAGCACCGAACTCAGTAAAGCAACTTCGCACAAATTTGGGACATACAGGATATTACAGAAAATTTATCAAGGTTTATGCGCAGATAACCACACCAATGGAGAAACTTCTAAAGAAAGAAGCACAGTTCATCTGGAATGCAGAATGCGAGAAGGGACTAGACACACTAAAAGAGAAAATGGTAACTACGCCTATACTAGTCTTTACGGAATGGAATAAGCCGTTTCACGTACATGTTGATGCTTCATCTATAGCGTTGGGAACTGTGCTCGCTCAACTAGGTGAAGGGGGCATTGATCACCCCATTGCGTTTTCAAGCAGAAATCTATCTTTAGCAAAAAAGAACTACACAACTACAAAAAGAGAGGGCTTAGCTATGGTTTACGCACTCTAGAAATTCAGACACTATTTGCTGGGTGCGCACTTCTCCATGTACACTGACCATTCAACTTTAAAGTATCTAGTCAATAAGCCAGTGTTAGGGGGCAGAATATGTAGATGGTTGTTACTTTTCCAAGAATATGACTTTGAGATTATTGTTAAGCTAGGCAGAATGAACCCAGGACCTGACCATCTCTCAAGGATTGAGTCAGGCGAAGAACCCACCAATATTGAAGACAATCTGCCTGACACACAGTTATTTTCCATACAGATTGTAAATGACTATTACAAAGATATTGTTGAATTTTTGACTACGGGATTGGCACCCATAGAGTTCACTACATAACAAAAGAAGCAGTTGGTAGTCAAAGATGCATACTTCACTATCATAGAAGGCCAGCTATACATGTTGGGACCAGATGAAGTGCCGCGCAGATGCATGTTAGAGCATGAGAAACCACTTATTTTGGATGAGGCACACTCAGGTGTCTCTGGAGGTCACCACACAGGAAGAGCTACTGCGCAGAATATATTAAGAGCAGGGATATGGTGGCCTACACTACACAAATATTCAAAGGAACATTGCCAAAGTTGCGATGTGTGCCAAAGAACTGGAAATCCATTGCGAAGAGATGAAATGCTGTTAAGACCGCAACTGACTTTACAAGCATTTGATAAATGGGCTATTGATTTTATGGGACTGGTTAACACACCAGGGGAAAGAACTGGTGCGAGATACATTATCACCATGAAAGATTATCTCACAAGATGGGTAGAAGCTAAACCCGTGAAGGACTGTAGCGCAGTTCATCTTCGAGAATATCCTTACTAGATTTGGATGCCCAAAAATATTAATGAGTGATCAAGGGAATCACTTTTTGAACAGAACCATTGGAGCCATAACTGAAGAATTTCATATTTATCATCAGAGGAGTACACTGTACCATCCACAAGCCAATGGAACTGTTGAGGCTTTCAACAAAGTGCTGGAGAATGCACTGAAAAAAGTATGCAACACAAACAGAGACGATTGGGATCTCCGAATTCCTGCTGTACTATGTGCACACAAAAAAACTTGTAAGAAGATGACAGGCCATACACCTTTCAGGTTGGTCTATGGACAAGAAAATGTGATGCCTATGGAGTATATTGTACCAAGCTTAAGGATTGTTGCATTCACAGACATGGCTGATGAATAAACATTGCAAGAAAGGCTTCTACATTTGGTTGGTTTGTAGGAGGATCACTTGATCGCAGGTTTTCACCAGCAAGTGCAGAAGGATAGAGAAAAAGCATGGCATGATCGCCATATCAAGCACAAAATCTTCCAGGTAGGAGACCTTGTCCTCCTGAATTATAGTAAGGTTATGAAATTTACTGGCAAATTTAAAATGCATTGGCTTGACCCATATACTGTTATGCATGTTACTAACGGTGGCGCAGCTCAGTTAGCCACGTTAGGCGGAGAGAAATTACTAGGTCGAGTTAATGGAAGTAGAATAAAACCCTACAGGGATAGTCCTACTTCTCAGAACCCTCAGTGATAAGAAGAGCAATAAATTTCTAAGTGTCAAGTACAGTTGAAATTGGGCACTAGAAATTGAGCAGAGTTTGTACACAGTTTTGGTCCGATACATGAAGTTCGATGGAAAGGATGTACTAATCGCGCAACACTAGTAGAAAAGTGAAGCTGCGTAGAGGAAAAAAAGAAGAAGAAGAAGAAGAAGAGAAAAGAAAAAAGTAGAAGCGCGCAGTTGTGAAGTTCAAAGTGCAACCGTGCATAACAAAAGGAACAGAAAAATTGCGAAGTATCAGTAGTTGCGATGCGACGCATGGGTTGAAAGCGCAGCTGTGAAGTTAAAATGGGAAAAGCACACATACGCAAAAGAGCCACGCAAGAATATTTTGTCAGAACTGCCAGCGCATCACGACGGAAAAGGGTAATCGTCACAATTGTCGTCTGGGTAGTGGGCCGTTATCCAAAATAGCGGCACCGAAAAAATTGCGCATTAAAGGAAAATATGGCCATTCAAGCATAATAAATAGTGAAGTGATCGAGATCTCACTGAGATCTGACAAGCAGACTAGCAGTTAATGGCTGATTTAACGGATTAAATAGCCTGGAGGCACCGACAGCGTCAGCATTTAAAGAAACATCACTGCATCAGAGATAATGATTGGTGGAAAAGACTAGGATCCCAGGGGAGATCTGGTTGAAGGACACGACATTGAATGTCCCACTAACGTATTAATCGACGCGTTCCAGACCAACAGTGTCTATAAATAGCCACCAACCAAGCACTTGTGCATTTTACCAAGAATTTATATCTTATCTCTGTGTGAATTCAAAGCTTTAATTGTTAGCAACCAGAGCGTTTTGCAAGTGAATGAGAAAACCAATCACCATCGACGAAGTGTTAAATATATTCAAGCAGTCGGGGTTGAAGGGAGTCATGTCGACACCTGCCGAGAAGCCCATAGTGAAGAAAGGTGCCTCATCCCGCAGCTCTGCAAGGCATGCCGCAGGGTTGAAAAAAGATAAGCACCAGGCTACAGAGAAGGAGGAGCCGAAAGCAACAAATCCACAGACACCAGTCACAAATCAAGAGTGACCCATCTATCTCGTGCACGAATATATCCCACCTCAGCGAGATGATGCAATAGTTGTCAACCTTGAGAAAAATGTTGTTTATGAGATTCCGCTACGACCCATATCCAGTCAGGTGAAGGTTGTAGGAGACCTTCTAGGGAAAGTGGAAGACTGCAAGTTCGAAGATCATGACTTGCTGGAAGGAGGTCAATCCAAGCCAAATAAGTACAAACAGTTTCAACCAAACCATTATATGCATCGCTAGGTTGATGATCAATCTGGCGCTGAAACTCTATTTATGCAGGATTGGATCAAAGCGCTTGAACCATCCGGATTGCTTAACCTACTGCGCATCCCAAATTTCGATAGGAGCCCAAAACTTAATGCAGTAGTACGCACATTGCTTTCCTGTATACACTCGGGATATATATGGTTGGACAAAAGAATTGATATAAATATCGATATGATATATTACATCATGATGCTTAATAAGAGTTGTGCAGACCCTGCAAAATTATTTGTAGGAAAGGGACAAGACAAAGAACTCGCCTCTAGAATGACAGAAGAATTTGGCGTGATCAGGGGAAAACATGGCTTCCCTATATCTAATATCAATCATGAAGCTACGCGCTTCACAATTCAATTGCTCGTAGGGAAGATACTGCGCAAATACCAACTAGCAGAGGTGCCGACCGCAACAATCCTCCTCACATCTCAAACAAAGAATGACACCCCTTACAACTGGGCGCAGTACCTGTTGAACGAGTTCTTGGACGTTGTCCAAGAAACTTAGAACAAGGGAAGTCCATTTCATTATAGTTGGTTATTAGTGCTAATTTCATTCGTTGGTTAGAAAGAGCCAGCTGGCTACCAAGGCCTTCCAGTTTTCTCAGGGAAATTTCGGGGAACACACTTCGCTAACTTATGGGAAAATGCGAAGTCCTCTAGGCAACGACAAATTAATGAGCTGTTTTATACATATTACGAGCAACTGTGTGATGTGATTTGGCGAACACTGCGAATCTCACAGCAGGTGACAAATGCATACAGAGGGAAGTTGAGATTCATGGCTAATATGCATACTACGTACATTCAGCCAAGGGTTGATACGAAGACCGATCTATGATATCCAGGATTCTATCAGCTAGATGCTAAGAATATAGAACAGATTATGGAAGAATGGCTAGCGGAATGGAAGGTGGACGTCCCTGAGGATGTCAAGTACGACTCCGTGGAGACCAAAGATGAGGATAAGGATGAAGTCACAACCAAACCTATTGAGCAGGACAAAGGAGCTTTGCAGGACAAGCCAGAAGGACAGGCGGGAACTTAGAGGAAACCAACTACGAGCCCTTCATCAACACAAGGCCCACGAAAGAAGCAAAAGGCTAATAAGCCCAAATTTCAGTCGATGCTAAACAAAGACGACTGCGAAAGCATCGCTCTTAAGGTCCATGAGTACTGGGAAGACACGCTTGCTGCGAAGAAAACCAAGCAAGAAGAGGCACAAGTAATCCTCCTATAGACTATCGAGACAATAAAAACAATGGTTGCGCAACTCAGACAAGCCTAGCAGGACCTGGTCCAAGATTCAGATTCAGAGGGGAAGTCAGGTGGATCATCCAAGCAGAAGAGAACCCCATGCGCTGAATTTGAACCCTTGGCCAGTACACATTGAGCCAACATACCTCATTTATCCCAATGATCAGGTAGCTGAAGCATCTAAGAACTTGGAGCACTTTGGCGTCAACATTAACATGTTTCCAGTGGAAGACCTGCACAATATACACATGTAGGTGGTGGAAGAAATTCACGAAAGAGGCATCTCCTCATATGATCAGAATGTCAAGTTGCAAAACAGCTTCGACGAGCTAAAACTGGAATTAGTGTGGAACAACAAGGAATTGTCTAACATTCAAGAAAAGAACCGCAGACTGAAAGAAACAGTATCGACAGTCTGTGCAAAAATCGACAAATGCGAAGAAGAGCCAAACGTCGAAGATACCATCATTAAGCTTGGGGACAGAGTGGAAGCCCTTACGATGGAAATGATGGACATGGAGATCTCCTACAAAGGAAAGATTTTAGACTTGGAAGCTCAGCGACCCAACACTCTGCCAGACAAACGCATAGCTCTAAGTGAAGAAGTGAAGGCCACTATAGATAGCATCTCGGTCGAAGTGGTGAGGTGTCAGAATTTTCTATAGGAAGCAGACACATTGTTGGATGGATTGAATGAGGATCCAACCCTTCAGCAGGTGAAAGGTGACCTACAACAAAGGAAGCAACAACTAGAGGCCGTAAACGCAGAAATGAAGACTTTGCCGGTAAGGCAACAGATGCAAAAATTCAACGAGGTAAAATAGCTGCAAAAAGAGCTGATGGTGTTAAGGGAAAAAGAGGTTTCCGCTTCTGTGAAGTTGCAACCCATTGAGGAGGAAGGGCTCGCACTAATGCAGAAGATTGACGAAAATTTTGTAGAACTTCAAACTACGGAGGGCACAGTGAAAGAACAAGCCCAGGAGCAGGTCTCGCAGGTGATGCTAGAGACCATTAAAGAATTTGAGAACAAGCCAAAGGTAACGATTGCGGAGCTCACCGTTAATTTGCACAGCTTCACTGCCAAGCTAAGTACCACCAAAGAAGCGCAACCGAAGTTGGTTGGAGAAAGTGGATTGGGGCGATCCATAAGTAAGTGTTAGGGGCCTGTTGGGCATGGCCCAAGTTGGAACACTTTCAAAGAAGTACAATTTTGGCAAGTGTGCAGTTCGAGCTGCGGAGTCAGATGGCACAATTTTGTGGAGTGCGCAGTTCGGATTATGTAGTCAGAGATGCGAAGTCATGCTGATGGGCAGTTCCAGGGCAACAACTATTTTGGTTAAATAGTATAAGGGAAGGTCGAGTTGTGAAAGCGACCCATTTTGGGTAAGCGAATCCAGGATTACCGGCAGTTGGGTAAGGAGTAGAGTGGATATAGAGGAAAGCGACCTGTTAGTCAGAGCGGTAGAAAACCGTTAGAGGCTAAGCCATGGGTAGATGGTGATAGCAAGGTTAAAAGGGGCGGAAGGCGATAGGCCATGATGTGGTTGTAACCATTTTATAATGATTGTGGCTGTTAGAAGGACGTGTGAGCCACAAGTGGCCCAACAAGGCGGCCTGAAGCGAGTGGAGCAAGATGTCGACGACGACAGGAAGGGTGGCTGGTAACCACACCAGTTTTAGGGAACCTTAGGGTTTTTGGCCACCGTGATTGTAACAGACGTGAACTAAGGGAACGATCTATAAAAGGGCATATTTTGTAAGGGAAAGGGTTAATCTCCATTGGATTTATGTTGAATATTGATCTCTGTTGAGATACTGATTGTAAAAAGGCTCTGCAGCTATGTGTGCATAGACCTACTAAGAGAGAAGAGAGTTTGCAGCTGAGTGTGCAGATTGGAATTGTTGAACCCTTCCCATTGATAATATAATCAATAGTTCCTGTGGACGTAGCTCCCATCCTGGGGGTGAACCACGTTAATTCCTTGTGTTATGTGATTTATTATGTGTTGGTATCTGTGTATTTGCTTATGTTGAATGGTTGAGATCTTGTTTATGAGTTCAGGTGTTCTTGCTTTTATATGTATTCACCATAAGGATAAATGATGGGAATAATATGTTAAGTATCGACATATGTTAATGAATGTTGAATGCACAAGTATTTCTAAGTCAGATGAATGCATAAGTTGATTGGATAAACACTTAAACCAACGAAGTCTGTATAGTGTGATTCCCTGAAGCGCAGCACCGGAAGTGCGCTGTTACTTTGTAGTTCACCATCTCGTATAAGTTTGCAAGGATTGCATTCCATTATGTTGTTGAATTCGTCATTTTGCACTAAGTAAAGTCTGTCAAAGTTGCACAAGTGTTGAAGAGGAAGCACAGTCCTCAGTTGCGTCGTCCTGTCGTTAAGTAGTCATTCCGCATCGTGCAGTCCTTGGATGAGCGATGACATAAGAATTAACTATGAAGTAGGATAACTTCGCGTTGTCCACCATTCTATTGCAACGTGCATCACTCGGTTGTGGAAACCTGATTCCGCAACCTCCCCATAACTTCGCCTCGGGTGAGACCTCAGTATGCTCACAGACTGTTGCCGAAAGGGTCGGTGAAAAGGGGTTTTGTTGGTTCCCTGAACTACGCAGAACCTGGGTCTATCTCATCGAACTTAAAGCACATATCTAGAGCCAAAAACCTCCTAGGAATGATTTCCGATCGAATTGATCGACTAGCCCACCTGACCCGACTGGACCGATTACACTCATTGCTTAGATCGAGGACATAAGTCAAATTTTGTCATAAATGATTTGGACATTTGAACTTTTGAAGTTAAAATATTATGGTAACAAATAATATGGTTACTAGTATCCCAAATAGTTTATCACCCAATGGAGTTTGTAGAGAATGTGTGCTTGGAAAGTATCATCAGGAATCCTTTGATTTTGGGAAAGCATGATGAGCACATGATCGATTAGAAATTTTTCATAATGATCTTTGTTGCATGAACAAACCCTCATTAGGAGGTGCGAAATATATTTTGACGATTATTGATGATTTCTCTAGATTTTCATGGGTATATTTCTTGAAGAATAAGAGTCATGTATTTGAAATATTCAAGGAATTTAGGGCATTGGATGAAAATCAACGTGTCAGACCTATCAAATGTTTGAGATCATACAATAGCAGAGAATATGTGAGTCGACAATTTGAACAATATCTCTTGCAAAATGGCATTTCTTGGCATATATCTATCCCTCACACCCCTAAAAAAAATGGAGTCATAGAGAGGAATAATCGAACTTGGGTAGAAATGGCCTGGTGCCTACTGTAGACTAAAGATATTCCGACTAAATTTTTTGAAGAAGCTATTTATTGTTGAAACTATCTCCTGAACTTGGTTTCAACTAGAGTTGTCAGATACATAACTCCAATAGAGAAGTGGAATGGAAGGAAACCCTGTGTTGAACACCTGAGAACCTTTGGATGTGTTGCTTGGGTGCATATTGGTGATAATTGCAGGAAGATGCAAAGGGTAATGCTTGCATAATAATGGGATATTCCAATGAATCAAAATCCTATCGACTATTTGACCCAGTTGAACAACAGATCATTTTGAGTAGAAATATGATCTTTGATGAGAAGATTTCAGGTAATAAGTTGTTGAACTCCTCTCCTGGTCTATTGCACAATGATTCTTTTGGTATTACTGAAGAATCTAGATCGACTGTACCCCTCCTTGGAGCTTTGACCAGACTGATGAATTTTATCCCTGATTTGATTGGTAGTCGATTCACATTTATTGAGAACATTGACACACCTACTTGTTTGACTAATAATCACTGACCTGAACCACCACCAACTAGTCTACCCCAGTGGGATACTAAAATAATTGAAGTTGTTGGATCTAATGCTGGAGATGCTAGTATTTGTCGACAATACCATAGTGAGAAACAACATGTAAGTGTTGCATTGATGGAACATGTTCTTGGAAACTATAATTTTGACACTTATGTTGATGCTTAGGGAGTGCCTAAATGGGAAAATGCTATGGCTGTTGAAATTGATTCTTTGAAGAAGAATCAAACTTGGGAACCGGTCCATCGCCCGTATGGAAAGAATGATGTGAAGTGTCAATGGGTCTACAAGATCAATTTTACTTCCGACAGTGAAGTCTCACTTAGTAGCCAAGGTATTCTCTCAGTAAGAAGGTATTGGATACACCAAAAGCTTTTCTCTCGTTCCAAGGATGAACTCTGTTCTATTAATTCTTTCTCTCCCTAGTCATTTTAGATGGGAACATCATCAAATGGATGTTAATAGTTCATTTATTCATGGATAATTGTCTAAATAAATTTATATGGAACAACCTCCTAGTTTTGTGACAGATTCTAGTCTTGTTTGTCAACTCAAGAAGTCATTGTATGGTTTGAAACAAGCACTTCGTGCTTGGTATGAGAATATTGATCATTTCTTTATTAATATTGGCTTCAAACATTGTGAATATAATCACAATATTTATGTATTAAATTTTCATAGTGATACCTTGATTGTTGCATTGCATGTTGATGGTTTAGTCATAGCATGAAATAATGTCAAACTAATTTTGGGTTTGAAGAAACAACTTGCAGATACCTTTGAAATGATTGATCTTGGTCTGTTGCATTTCTTTTTGGGTATTCAAATTTTGAAAATGAATGACAATATATTTATTTCTTAGCCAAAATATGCTTTACATCTTTTAAAATGATTCAAGATGGACTATTTTAAATCTTGTTCTACACCTTATAAGTCGGGCATAAATTTGTCGAAGGAATATGACTCTCCACGAGTCAATGCCACCCTTTATTGATAGTTGGTTGGTAGCTTGATTTACTTAACTCACAGTCGACCTAATCTCTCCTTTGTTGTTAGTGTGGTTTACCAGTTCATGCAGGATCCTCGAGAAAGCCACTAGAAAGATGCAAAGATAATTGTTCGGCCCATTAAAGGAACTTATCAGTATGGTATTAAGTATTGTTGCAGTTTAGAACCATTGGTAGAGTTCACTGATTCTGACCAGGGAGGTGACATTGACAATCGAGAGTCCACTTTTGGCTATGTGTTTTGACTTAGTTCTAGACCCTAGGTATGTTTGTGTGAGAAACAAAAGGTAGTCTCTCTTTCGACTAAAAGAGAAGAATATCGTGGCATTGCCAATGCAAGTATAGAGGTAGTTTGGATATGCCAACTTTTAGAAGAGCTTGGATTTTCTGTTTAGGGCTCAACTGTTATCCATTATGAAAATAATAATACAATACAGGTCATTGATAACCCCGTTGCTCATTAAAAAATGAAGCATATTGAATTCCATGTTCATTATTTGAGACAGTTGGTACATGACAATGTTGTCTCACTTGTTTATTGTAGGATGGACGATCATATCGTTGATATATTTACAAATCCTCTGCTATAAACTAAGTTTGTGAAACTTCAAGCTATGCTTGGGATTTGAGTAGCTGCAATTATGGAGAGGTGTTCATAGAACATAATTTCACCTCCTGAATCTCTAGAATGTTGTGCTAATGGGGGGGTGTTGGAACCTAAGATTATGCAGGTTCATCACACCTATGAATATTCTAGAGATAGTCAATTGATAGACAATAATCAACTAGAAAAGAAGTCAATGGGAGGCTCGACTGAGTGGTCGATTGATTGGTCTACAAAATGGTTGATGAGGCCATGGTCAGATCGATTAGAACAGCTGACTAATCTATGGGATGTTGCGGATTTTGTGGAAACGATTAGAACCAATGACCCATATTTGTGGACCAGATCATCCTCACTTCAAGGGAGTTTGTTAGATCTAGAGACTATAAAAAAACAACCTCATGGGTTGTGTTGAGAATCAAATTGTATCAAATTCATGATTGATTGAGGAATGCATTGTGATGTTCCGATCACAATGCATTGTGCTTAAGTACTGTAACAATGTATTTAGACACCACCTCTTTTCTTGGAATACAGTCCCTTCTGTTATTTTCTTTTTTGTTATATTGTTCAATGTGAAGAGGTTCCCCGACACGAATTCACATGTTTTCCTTTATTCAGACGGATTTACAACTTTTCAATTCACTTCATTTGGATAGGTTTACGATTTTCCCTCATTCAGATAGATTTACAACCTTTCCCAAAGTGATCGAAAACCCCAAACACTATTTCATAAGATTTTATGACTTTCTTTGGGATAAAAATATATTTTAGGTTTTTGTAAAAGTTACCAAATATCCCGAAAACTATTTTAAATGGATTTTGAACTTTTCGCAACAAATATTCTAAATGACTCGGTTTTTTTAAGACCCAACCAAGAAAAGTTTTAAAAGTTTTTGAAAATAAGAATAAAAATTAAAGTTTCAAAATCACTTGTACGAAGGTAAATAAAAAGTTTCAAAATCATTCTAAAAGGAAAGCAAAAAGTTTCAAAATGGCTTGAATTGAAGGTAAAGGTAAAGTTTGAAAATTGCCCAAATAAAGCCAAAAGAAAGTTCGGAAAGAGGCATGAATATGCACAAAGTAGAAATTTTAGAAAAGGCCCAAAATGAGAAAATAAAAAGTTTCAAAAAGGCTCATTGAGGAAAATGTTGAAGTTTTCAAATCACCTGAACTGACAAAGAAAAAAGTTTAAAAATTGTTCAAAAAGGGGAAAAATCTAAGTTATTGAAAAACTTACAAGTAATAAGTTTCGATATTTCAGCAATGTTTTAAATATTGGATGAATTTTTTCTTTCTAGATAAGTGAAGACCAAATCTAACTTTCCTCCAAGCTTTGAAGGTTAAAAATTATCTAAAAAAAAGCTATGTAGTACCCAAAACGTTTCTAAATTTTAGGGTGTGTTGAAATCTCAACATGATCTAACTGTGTGGATGTAATCTCCACCATTTGTGAAATAATTTTAGCTCGTTGTTATTGGACAATCTACTCGAGTGAACGCGAGCCAGATCTCCCTAGTTCAATGCGTATCTAGAACAAATAAAGACAGAACATAAAGCTACTTTTTTAGATCAAGTCAGAGATCGAGTAATTAGACGTCTTACCTTCAGATTTGTAGACATTTCTCCTTGTTATTGCTCCAAGCTCCGCGGTTGTCAGATCCATAGCTGCAAGACCTGTCAAAACATGTGGAGACAATGCAAGCAGTAAAAAATGTCTAAACACTAACTGATCTAAGTAAACAGTGAAGAAAGTAAACTATAAACATTACCAACACAATCAAATTTATGGAAATATTTTATATTACTGTATAAAGAGTAGGAAATACAAAGTAGAGATATGATTACAACCCAAGCCTTAACGCTGCAATCCTCCTCCAACAAGCCAAGCCAAATCCTCCAAAGGAAATGTAATCCTCAGAAGAGATGGATAGGGATCACCTAGGCTAATTCCACAAGCATGTAAGTGCTATAGACTTCCTCCCTTTGGAATGGAGAGGAGCTTTGTATTTATAGGACCAAGTGGATAGAGTAGATTGAGGACTATGGGGAGAGGGAGAAGGGATCCTCCCTTGAGGTTAGGGAATCGTAGGACAACTCACCTAGGAGTTAGGGATAGGGATCCACCTCATCCAACTTCTAGAATTCGCTCGAAATCCATCTTTATCCAATTTAACCAAACCCGGCGCAAGCTGCATGAGGGAAACCTGGGCCAGAGAGGGGAAGCACATACTGCACAAAGACAACCTGCACCACCGACGCAGTCTGGTAGAATACACTCTACCCCAAACCTAGTTGGGCACTTCTTTCTCAAAGACAACATGTGCATGCCCAACTAGAAACTATGGATAAAGGGAATCAAATTGCTCTAACTGGCTTCTTGATCAGGGAAACCTCGGGGATCAAGGAATTGAGTTGAAAAGGGACTCATGATGACGAGATTTAGGTGTAACAGAATGCCCCCCAAAGCATGAAGCTGGAAAAACAAGACAGGTGAAGTGATTTGAAGATGGATGGAAAGGACTTGCTGGCTGGAAGATGCTGCTACAGTACAACTGAATCTGAGATACTAGTCTCACATGACTCACAACATGGCTTTCGACCAATACATTGCAGATCCATGGTAGCAAAGACCGACTGAACACAATCATGGCTACTAGACACAATCATAGATACATGATGAGATGATAACACAACCACGACCAATACAAAGTGGATCCGTGTAATATTACTCAAACAATATCCATCGCAACCTGGGTAGAACATATGATTTCCCTAGGGTCTTTAAGCCGAACCTGCAACAATACAAATCTATCCATGTGATTACAATGTTTTGGAGTTGAACATGGTAGAAACCACTTGATTACCGGTCAATGATGTATACCGTTAATAAGCGTGAGGGAAATCACCATTAATATCGATGACCCCCAAGGTATCATAGTACATATCACCAAGCATGAATAAATGAGTTGACGTCAAACACTTGATGAAATCCTTCAATCAAGAGCCAATGATGTAAACTCATGTTGAAAGTGAGGTAACCTGCCATTGAGGAATGCATGCCCAAGGTACTTGATTGGTGATTCCATCCCCGGATGATGTGTTGAAGTCGACAAGGATGAATCCATCGAAGGAGTGCCATGATGAATTCCCCATGAACGACATGAAACTTGATAACAAATGTTTGGAGTAGATCAGACGGCAGAGTAATGTGCAAGATTGACTCAAGGGAGACTGACATGATGGAAGGTGTACTGAATGCTGATGATGAGCAATGAAAATATCTTAAACATGGGCATGGCATGACTTGGAAGTACTAACATGACGAGAATGATACTAAACCCTAATGAGACTGATAGTGGAAGCATTCTTTGGATGACCCAAAGGAGTGACAAGATTCGTGAAATCAGTATGACTTGAAGACAAATGGATTACCCAAGTACTGAATGCAAATGCAAATGAGTGCCATGTTCAAGAGCGACAATGTATTTCTATGAATCATAGTGTGACAAAAAATCTTTCCTTTTTCCCCATCATGACTGATGAGTGCCTCACTTGTTTTTTAACGAGCTTGAGGAGGGTAAATAGATGCTCGGTATAGCTCATCCCATCGATGAGTCCAATCCCAAACGTTTTACAAACCTAGGATAGGAGGGGTTTGTCCCATGACAGGCCCTTCAATGTTGAATTTTAACGAGTCTATAGAAGGTAAACTCTATGTCATTTCATATTTAAAGAGTCTGAAAATAACTAAAGAAGACTCCAAAGGTCCTTTTTCGTAAAGTTAGCCTCTTTGCCCGGAAAAGGGTAAAACAACACGAGAGAGGACTCTTCTAGTCATGATTGGATGGAGTATTACTTTTTCGTAAGTAGTGCCTCCTGGTCCGAAAAAGGCGTAAACTATCACCAAAAAGATGATCATTCAAATACTTTTACAAGAGTGAACACATCAAGTTCGCTTGGAGATATTTTCGTATTTAGAGAGCCTGAAAAGAGCTTAAAGAAAGACTCCGAGGGGTTCATTTTTGATCGTGGGATTTTAATGAGCCTGAAAAAGTGATAAACTATAACTTGGTGACTTATTCTCATCGTTTTATGAGCATGAGAAAGAACAAAGAATTAACTTGGTGTCATTAATAATTGAAGTTAATGAGCAAAATAATGACAAAAAGACGCTCTACGAGTTGTTAATATCTAAAAATATGCACGAAAAGACCACAACCACGAAAAAATAGGATCGATGGGGTACTTAACTTCACTTGCAAGCTTTGAAACTAGGTCAAAATGATTAGTCGAGTGTAAATAATTCCAACTATAACAAAATAACCCACATTTCAAATAAATTAGAAAATGAATATGCTCTTTTTCAATATAAAAAGGGGTAAATAGTAAAAAGAATTACTATTTGTTTTTTACTAAATTGGAGAGGTGAGAAGTGCCATTGGAGCCGTTTTTCTTTTGCTGATTCTGGGAGCTGTGATCGATCATTTCGGACGGCGTCAGCGACACGTAACCCTAAACTTGGACCTTTAACTTTCTATTGGATTACATTTTGTTTTTGCTTTCATTTAGGTGAGTTTTGAGCTTGTTATGTGAGGGGATTTGCGCTCACGGGCCGAGGCAAGTCACCCTTTCGGGATCTGTGTCGGCGCAGAACCCGAAAGGGTGTTCTACGCCGGCGGCGCACTGTCCGAAAGGATGGTCCATGCCGACGCAAACTGTCATACCAAACTCAAAACCTACCCAAAGAAAAACTCTTTTGATGATTGGGAAAAGTGCTAATGGTGTTTAAATGGCATTTTTGACAGGTTTGCAGTGACCAACATGGTTTTCGAGTGGTGAGAACGCGAGCATGAGCCCGATGATGCACAAGCGAAAAATGATCCACAATGTATTGCCGCCTTGAGAAATTGTGGTTTGCTCAAGTATTTTCGAGTGCCGGGGATGAGGTCCCAAGTACCTTTGTTGACGTACCTGGTCCAATGTTGGGACCCAGTACAACAACATTTCCATATTGGTGAGCACACGCTTACCATAGATGTTGAGGACATCTATTTTTTGACAGGGTTGTCCCGGTGGGGAAATCCCGTGTCCTTGAATGGATCACGAGGTGGTGATCGCTCTGTAGAGGACATGATCAATCAGTGGTGTACTCTAGGTACTCCGATGACTGGTAGAAAAAGTCCCATCAAGGATGTCCGGGATCGGGCCCTTCGTACCATACTCTTTACCATTGTGAGGGTAGTTGGAAGCTGATCTGCTCATCTGGCGAGAAAATCGCAGATGGTTCACGCCGAGGAGTGTATGGATCCTACTGTGTTCAACTGGTGTGAGGGGATCCTCACTAGTCTACGTGATCAGTTGACCAAATTCCAGCGTGGGGCGCTGAAGTAGTTTAGTTATGGTTCGGTGTTGGTAGCTTTTATGTTGGAGCGGGTCCCGCACTTACACCCACAAGTAGACCTTGAGGATCAAGATGCACGAGATCCTCACATGACCAGGTGGGCAGAGGTGATGGCTCGCCATGGTGGCGGGGATCCTATCATCAGTTTCGACACAGGTTTCTTCACATGGCTGAGGGGACGGATCCTCATGGTGGAGGACTACCCATACCACAGGACAGACTTTAGAGGGGACCCTGACTTGGGATGATATCGGTAAGAACAACTATTGTTGTGTTTTTTCATTTTATGTATTTATGATATTTTTTTGGAGTAGTGCTGATGACTTCTTACATGTTTCTTGAAGATGTGGGTCCGGTGCGACCGCTTGGAGTCTCTCCTCTTGCGCGGAGAGGGGTGGTACCAGAGGTGGGTCCCATGGTCTGGGATGCTCTCAAGGAGTTGGAGGATCTCGAGGAGAACCTCCACATGATGAATTTGAAAATTACGGAGCTAGGTGTCCATGTATTACCTCATTTCTAACAGAAGCTGACGGTCGGGGTATCATTACATTTCGGCACGCTGCTCCAGATAGTGGCGAGGGCTGTGGTTTGCTTCCATGAGCATCCTAGGGAGTAGGCAGATGTCTTTATATGCATATACTAAAAGCTTATGAGCTTCAAATTTTGTAGAGATGACTCTTACTGAAAGCTAGCATGATTTAGACTTTTGTATCAACATTACCATTTTTGTATTTTGTATCGATTTATATATATGCAAACACTATTGGCGGTCTTTATACATCTTGTGTTCTATTGGTGATTAATGGGATCTTGTTTACATGTTTTGCTTATACAATGGATACTTTAAATGTTATGTCTGTTTTTATATTTTGTGAATATCTTATGTGTGTGCAATGTACCAATCCAGAATGAAATTGGCCATCGAGTCAACAACTGTGTTCATGTATCGTGGAATGTGCAGGTATTGAACAGATTCAAAGGACCTTTCCAGGAGATGAACACGTCAGAAAAGACTGAGCAAAGTGGGGTCATGGATAGCATAGATCCGGTTAAGATGAGAAATCACTAGTTGTGAATCCAGATGGATAACAACGTGGCTCATACCCAAGGAAAGAGCGTCGGTTAGGGTTCCAATCACCGCTTGGTATTCTGCGGTGTTATTGGTCACATATCCTAGACAGCTTCCTCCTGAGCTGATAAGTTCGTCGGTGGGGGAATAAAGTACCCAGTATGCCGAAGCAAGGTTACGGGTATGCCGGCTAACGCCGTCCACAATCCATAGCAAGTTTCCATCTGCACATGCAGACAAAACATGGTATAAGTAGCGAAACAAGATCTTAGCACGCGAAAAACAAAGCGTCAGACCACACAAAACACACGCCATGTACAGTATATATAAGATACTTATGCGGGAAAAAGTTAGGCATAGTACCTCTTCAAGTAGAGCCCATTGCGAGGCTCTCCCAGATATATCCCATCATAATCGTCTAGTTCGTAGGCGCCCTTCTCCAGAACACGTTTCACAATGTAGGGCCCATGCCACATGGACTCAAACTTACCTGCCCCCAACTTATCGTGCTTTTGGTCATATGTGAGGACCAAATCACCCTCGTCGAAGACACGAGGTTTAACCGACCTATCATATTGAGTTTTGATGCGTTTCTTATGTGCCTCATTAGCAAGAGCAACATCGTGGTGCGTCTCGTCGAGTTTTTCTAGGTAGAGGAAGCGTTCTTCCTCGGCAGTGGTGTTCGAAAGAAGTTCAACTGCGAGTTTGAGAGATGGAATCTCGCACTCTATTGGTAGGACTTCCTCCAATCCATAAACTAATTGGAATGGTGTAAATACGGTGGCAGTCTTGACGGAGGTTCGGTACGCCCATAGTGCGGAAAAGAGCATGTTATGCCTGTTTGACTTGTGTGTACCCACCATGCATTGGATCATGGTTTTCAAGACCTTGTTAATGGCCTCTACTTGTCCATTGGACTGTGGGTAGTAAGGGGTTGAGTTTTCATGGTGAAAACCCAGTTTGGTGCTCAATTCATCTACCATATGGTTTTGGAAGTGAGATCCGTGATTGGTGACTATAGCTTGTGGAACTCCAAACTGTGCAATAACATGGCTGAACATGAAGAGTGCAACGATTTTTATGTCTTCGTTGTATGCAGGCATAGCCTCGTCCCATTTCGTGAAATAATCCACGGCTACTATGACGTAACCATGCCCCCGACCGAGGTAGGATTACAGTGAATGAAATATATGCCCCATTTCGCAAAGGGGCCCACGGCAATAACCGAGTGTAACATGGTTGGGTGGGAGGGCTTTTTTATTTGAAAGTGCTGGCATGGGGGACATTTCTTAACGGACTCAAGGAAATATTTAAAGATGGATTGCCAGTAATATCCCACACGTAGTATCTTCTAGGACATAGCCATCCCAGAGAAATGACCGCCACAAGCCCCAGCGTGATAGTCATTCAAGACGTGTTCGGCCTCCTCATGTGTCAGACAACGTCAAAGAACATAATCGACACCACGCAGATACAAGGTATCGCCAATGATCAAGTAATACTTGGCGTGGTGACGTATATGACGATGGTCGTCATGAGACAATCAAGGGTTGAACCATTGGGTTTGAAGATATAAGGTAATATCTCCATACCATGGGTCTGACGGGCTGATAAGGAACAACGACTCATCTAGAAGAGAATCATTGGGATTAGATCCTAAATCAACACAGGGAAGATCACAAATGAGTTCCACAAACACCAAATATTTCTTTGACTTGGCCCTCTTGAAGAGGAGATCGAATTCCTGAAGTATCACGATCCAGTGTGAATACTTGCCCCCAAGCACTTGATGCGCAGAACGTGGTACATGGGGTTCAAGGCAGCAATAATGGTGGTGGTGCGGAGCAGTATATAATGATGGAACTTTTGGACGACAATGACTGCCATGAGAGTGAGTTTCTCGACACGTGAGTAACAAGTTTCAGAGTCAATGAGACCCTTACTAAGGTAATAAATCACATGTTCCTGGGTGTTGTTGTCCTCCTGGACCAAGACCATGGCGATCGTGGTGACATAAGAAGCAAGATAAAGGATGTAATCCTTGTAGTAATTAGGCGGTTGGAGCACAGGGGCGTGGGTAATGGCATGTTTCATACTGTCGAAGGATTGTTGCGCTTGGTCGTCCCATATGAACGAGACATCTTTCTTCAGTAATCTCATATAACCCTGTGTATTCTGAGCAAAATTACAGACAAAACGCCGTAGGTAAGTTTCCTTCCCTTGCAAACTTTGTAGTTCTGTAATGTCAGTAGGAGGTGGGAGAGAGACAATGGATTCCACCATCAAGGGATTGATGCGGGTCCCGTCTTTTGAAATGATAAAAGCTAGGAGGCGTCCAGACTCGACGCCAAAAATACACTTGTGAGGATTCAAACGGATGTTATACCATCTGCATCTGAGGAATACTGCCATGAGATGATCGATGTGGAACTCACAGCGCTATGAATGGGAAGGTAGATTGTCAAGATAGGGTTCCACAAAGTACTTCACACCATGAAAAGCATACGACATGGCCCGCTGGAATGTGGCACCAACATTTTTAAGACCAAAAGGGAGTTTGCGATAAGCAAACGTTCCCAAAGGGAAGATGGAAGCAGTCTTATGTTGGTTGGCCAGGTGGATCTCAATCTGGTTGTAACGGGAAAATCCACCCATGAATGAGAAGATGACACTTCCGACACAATTGTCAATGATATGATCGATGAAGGGAGTGGGGTAGTTGTCCTTAGGACAAGCCTTGTTCAGATCCCTATAATCGACACAGACTCGGATGGTGCCCTGCTTCTTAGCCACATGGACGACATTTGAGATCCATTATGTTAACGGAACAGGGTAGATGAAGCCGCCCTTCATGAGCTTTTCATTTTCTTCTTTGATTTCCATAGTTTTTCGAGGGTGTATTAGTTGTAAATTTTGACTGACTGGTTTAGCGTCGGGATAGGTTTTAATCTCATGCGAAACGGTGGCAGGATCTAACCCCGACATCTCCTCGTAGGTCCAAGAAAAAACGTCGCATAATTGCTTGAATAAGGCCGTGAAATTGGTGATCTCTTCGGGAGAACAGTTTTGGCCTAAACGAATATGTTACACGACACTAGGGGTAACCGAAATGTCAACCAGAATGGTGGGCTCGATGTTTTCCAAGTTTCCCTCAGTGACCGTATGACAAGTAAGTATCGGTGACTAGGGGAAAGGATAGACATCGGTGTGAAAATGGTGGTGATGTTGTTCTCCACATAATCCAATGGGGGTAGGAAAGATGATCGATGGTGGAGGTATTCCCATGGAGGATCATCCGCACTCATAATCTCCATAATGGACTCGTCGAAATGAAAATTCCGGAGCAGAGGATCAGGTAAGGATGACATCCGCTATAGAGAACAAGATGTAGAGGCCACAACTAAGTGGTCTTTCGGTGCTAACTAGATAGCCTCCTAAGTCGTTTCACTGGGTGAAAGAGGCATGGAGTCTCCAATAAAATGCATGGTGGCTTCATCGGGTACGAGCCACTAATCAGTGAAGTTGGAAAAAGATGGAATCACGGAGGAGATCATGTTCACCGTGGCAACATGGTTAGGGGGATCCGGGGTTGGAAAACGCCCATAAAAGATGAATATTTTATGAGGATGACAACCATGCTCTCATATAGCTACAAAGATTGTCTGAGCAATGGGACATTATCGCTAGGATGAGTAGCGGTGTCTGGTGTACAGAAGTCCATTTGGTCGACAGTGACAATTCGACCTTGGTGAGGGAATTGCACAATGCAGAAGACAGATGACGCGACCGCAATCATGGCATAAAACCAATTACGACCAAGTAAGAGATTATAATCCAAAGGGGTTGTGACTACTTCCACGTTAATGGTTGCAGTCTTACCCCCAAACTCTACTGCTAAGGCTTGTAATAGCCCATGGGGTTGGAATCCACGACCGTCAAATGCTTTCAATGATCCAGGTGGATATTGGTGGCCACCCACCTTTCCAACTGGCTCAAAACAGTTTTATGGCAATTTTGGTATTGTACTATTTTTAGCAGTTTTTCGGGTCCTAAACTTCCGGGGCCATTTTGAGGCCCTAAACGACCTTTTTTGGCAATTTGGGGGGCCAAATGGTTGCCCCCGGCATGCATATGGCCTCACTTGAAAGTTGTAAATCTCAGATAGACCTTTCCAACGGGCTACCGAGCGCCCCAAACGGAGATCGTATGCAAAAGTTACGACCCCGGGAAGTTGATGTACTAACTTACCCAAACGGGGCCCACATGACTTTTGGCGCTTCATCTCCTAGGGTTAGGTTTTTGGATGTATAGGGTTTTTGACATTCCTGTTTATTGTAAAAGGCCTTGAGAGCCTCATTGTAACCATCTTCTTGCGAAATGAGCGCAGGCGTCACATCTCTTCTCAGAGATAAGCCGCCACCATTCCAGCAAGCTTGTTTTCCGCTGCATTTTACAGTTCTAGCTTATTTCCTTATTGAATAGAAAACCAATTTTACTGTATCTTTGTTATTTTGTGTTAATCATTTGATAATAATCTGTATTCATTTCGTTCTGCTCATAAAATCCGGATCATTTAGGGTAGTGGGAGAACGGTTTAACTCGGGAGAACTAATGGCTCTCCAACAAGACAACAACATGACCGAGGTAGAAGTGCCTTCGTCTAGTAAAGTACAATGGACTGTTTTCCCAACAACTTTCATAGAAACTTGGAATTCCAGCTGGTGGGAAAGGCTCGGTTCAAAGTACTCAAGTCGAAACATGATTGTATTCGAGGAATCCAGATCTACCGTGCCAATGGAAGCGAGAAGGGTCTTGCGTTGGTTGGGACAATTCTGCAAGACCTCTAACGTCGACATGGCATAAGGGGCTTGTGCCAAGTCCTCCACAATATTGTAGTTTTGAGCTACCTGAGCATTAGGATTGAAAACAACTTTTCAAATCGTGCTCTTAGGCGGATGCAGATGCAACACTGACTCTAATGAAAGCTTCTCAATGGTGAGAGAAGAGGGTGGCACGGTAATGTCTGGGATAGAGGTGGATGCTTTTTTAGCATTACTTCCAATGGGTTCCTTCGGAGGGACTGATTTGTATGAACGCGATCATGTGTTCAGGTTAACTGTCTCACTACACATCATGAGAACATGCGTGGTGGATGGTGCCTCTCTGCGAGAAGGAGAGGGTTGAGTGAATAGTTGTTGATTCTGAGTGGGGAAGGGATCATTGAGAATTGCGGGAATGGGGTTCCCCTTGAGAAACTTCTGCACTTCATCTCAGCGGTGACATTCCTTGGAGAAATTGTTACCACCAAACAGTAAACAAGGATACTTTAGCTTCCTCTTTTGTTTGGTGTCTCCAGGGGTGATCTTGTGCTACAGCTGGTTAGAATATTTCTTGGGTTTACCTTTGTTTTTCTTCTTACCACCGGATTTCTGAGGTGAAGCTAATTGAAAATAATTCACCTCCTCGGTGGAAGCAGGAGTGGGTGACTTAGTGGTGTTGTTTCCAAACTGTGGTGAGGATGGGGAAGAACCATGGAGGTTCGACGATCCACCAATTTGAGTAGAAGGCTGGGAGTTAAGGGAACCGATAATGCCATCGGCCTGATGTCCCTTGGGTGGTTTTGCAGGATCGTACGTAGGCAAGGGTGCGTCAGGAAAAATATCATATAACGTGCCGGATTGAGCATAGCAAGGTCTAAGTAATGGGCATGGGAAATAGCTTGTTCCTTGGTGACGACCCCTCCCATGTTCACGTCTCGAGCTACGGTTGGTAAAAGAGACTTTGTGAACCAGTCAGCTAAGAGTTGGTCTGGAATGGGAGCTTTAATGAGATGTTGTCTCCTCCGCCACTCATGGATATGATCAGAAATATGAGTTGCGGTGGTTTGATGGAGCGAAGTCAGAAGGTCTGTACCAGTTTCGTAGCGTATGGGTAACTGGAAATGAGTCAGGAAGGACATAGAAAGAGAGCGGAAATCGGAAAATGAGTGCGGTGTTAATTCAATACACCACTTGGCAGCTGGGCCGGTGAGGGTCCTTTGAAACAACCTTAGACAGATCGAGTCGTCCATCAAGGAATTGGATGAGCACCACAAATGGTAAGTCATCACACGGTTTTTTCGGGTCCTCACCGGGTTTGCCATCAAATTTGGGAATATTAGAGGGTAGTTTGATCGGAATGGGTGGCCAATTATAACCGTGTAGGATGGGATCATTGGTCAGAAGAGACAGGTTGGGTAGGTCCAAAGTAGCCAAGAATGGCAGCTGTTGGTTTAGATATGGATACTGATAGTATTGATATGGCATATATGGACCGGTAGGACCTTGAATCGACTGATTATAAGGTGTTCCCGTTGGAAATTGGCCACAAGGGGGTGGGCCTCCAGGGTTGGGTGGTGGACCATAGGTAGGTCCTCTGCCATAATAGGCTCATCTGCCATCAAAAGGTGGGGTTCCTCCACTACCAGAATAAGGTGGGACGCCACCAGAAGGTGGGGGTCCTCCACTACCGGAATAAGGGGGTCCGCCACCTCCACTGCCATAATAGGGTGGGCCACCACCTCCACCGCCGGAATAAGGTGGGCCACCACCTTCGAAATAAGGTGGGGGTACACCACTACCAGAAGGTGGTGGTCCTCTGCCTCCTTCGGAATGGGGTGGGCCACCACCTCCACAGCTGGAATAAGATGGGTCATCGCCTCTAGAATAAGGTGGGCATCCTCCATAAGGTGGGGGTCCGCCACTACTAGAAGGTGGTGGTCATCCTCCTCCTCCAGAATGGGGTGGCCCTCCACCATCATAATGGGGGGAACCTCCACCTCCTCCAGAAGGTGGAGGTCCTCCCCCTTTGGAAGGAGGTGGAACAAACGATGGTGGGGGTGGGGGTGCATGAGGAAAAGTTGGTAGGGGTCCAATCAGTGCAATGTTGAAATGTCCCCATGGAGTGTATGGGTTTCCGGGATAAGGTATCCTGTGGAGTACGTTTCCGGGATTAAATTGTCCCGACATAGGATCAAAATGACCTGGATACATGTGACTCCATGGTGGTTGGGTTGGGTTGGACGGTCCCCCACCATGATGTGATCCCATGGTGGTTCCCACAACAGGTAAAGCGCTACCAAGGAAATGACCAATTGGTAGTCCTCCACTCGAATTATGGCTAGAAAACAGGGGTTTCCCCCGAGTGACAACGTGTTGACCACTAGTGGATGGTTGACTCATGATAGGTTGATGTTGACTTACTGACGAAGGAACAATACTTGTAAATAAATTAGGAGGTAAAATGTAGTCTCCCCTCGAATTTCAAGGTGGGGGAGGGATAGGTAATGTTCCAGTTGCAGTAGGAGGAGTGTTGGACTATTTTCCTTCAACATTCTGAGTCAGTTGAGGTGCAGAATTGGTCTCCTGATTGAGAGGTGTACTCGCAAGAAATGAAGGTTGACTAGGTTTGTAAGTGGTCACGTTGTGTGTGGGTGTATCGGGTGAAGCAAGAGATAATGAATGAATGGGAGTATATTGAAACATGGGTGTCTCTGAAGTGTCTCTTCTTTGTGTGAGACTTTGGCACCGAAGTTCGTCACCAGGTTGGCATAGTTGGTCCATGAGTGCATAGACTAGATCCAATCTTTGAGCATGGGGAGCCCAATGAAAAAGGGGTGGTTTCTGCTTCTGGCTCTATAGCCAGGTGGGCCCATTATTGACCCAGAGAGGTGTCCCAAAAGGATGCAGATGGACCAAATGCTGCGGATACGAGGTCATCCTGGGATGTATTTAACCATTCTATAGATCTAGGTTCTCCTGCCATCACGCGGTGGAAGGATGTGTCTCGTGAAGTGGAAGGTTCCACCTCTTCAGCCCTTGGTGGGTTAGAGGTTGATGAATCAGGAGGAAACATATTCGTTCCAGACTCCATAGTGGAGTTTTTTACTCAGGTGACACAACCGTAGCTTGTGGGTCCATGCTTACCCTCGAAATGAACTCCTGATTAAGGGAGTATTCAGGTGGTAAGTTTAAAATTATGTGAGATCTTCTCAAAGGTTGTTCAACCAGAATGACCGAACCAGAATTTCTCCTAAGTGTATTCTAAACAAAAGAAAAGCAGTCCAGAAAAATCTACACAAACTAAGTCTGCAAGCAAAATTATGTGATAGTTGTGGATTCAAAATTCTGGAACCTCACGGGATTTTCAAGGCTTCGCAACTCGTGATATACTCCAGGGTCCAACATTTATACTCGACCCAATATTTCAGAGCACTAACCAGGGAGGATTAGGACCGTACCCCTGACCATATAACCCGACTACTTGATAGTACATGCGTAGTAGCTCCCCGAGTGCTGTTCTCCATGTATTGATCTGCCAAGATGGCCAAATGGTTAGCTCAGTTGGTATTAGGAATCCTAGGAGTGTCTCCTGATATACACAAGGTACGTGGGAGCTCAAATCCACAGTGGTGCTGTCTAATGCACAAGCGTACGACAAGAGCCTTCTTATATACTACTGAGTACGTGAAGTGCCTTTCGATATACCCTAAGGTATGTGAAGGAACCTTCGATATACCGGTTGGTACGTGGAAGAACTACAGTTCCCCTAGGATGCAATGCAAGAAAGTAATGACAGCTACCACGTTTTACGACGCCGAAATACGTCTCTAACTTAACACACAAGTTACTAGTAAATTTTAACCTAGTTCTGTCGGTAAATTTTATCTAGACGGTTAGGTCAATGCATGAGGTGAGTACATAAATGTAAACATAATGCACCCTAACTACATGAAAATGCACTTTTTCTTTTTATGAAATCTATGTATGGGAAGGAGAAATATTTTCCAATGGTCTCACGAAACAATAAATTTCAACAAAACCCAAATCTACCAAAAATGACAATGAAAACACTCTTTTCCGTTTTTCAAGCAAAGCATAAAAATCAACAACACATGAAATCCAAATCAAAGTATTTTCTTTTTGTCTTTTTCAATTAGAATGGAACTAAGTGATGAAAAAGGAGAATTTCTACTTAGAGCACACTAACTCTTCAATTTTCAAAATGATAGCCTAAAAGCATACGAAAACCAAAAATGCATATAACTTCTTCAAGCTTGGAACACTTTGTAAAAATTTGACTTCACTTGAATTTTTCAAGAAGATGAGTGACTCATTATTCATGAAAAACACAAACAATTAATTTCCTTTTCAAACTTTCTAAAAGATCAATGAATGATGAATTCCAATGCATGAACCAATTTTTACAACAATTCTCAAATGAACTTGGAAATGGTAAAAACGAAGCGCTTTTGATTTTTTCAATTTATAAACCAAGACAAAACTTGATAACAATAATGCTTTTAAAATGTAAATGGAAGAAAATAAGAGACTACTTGCAGTACTCTAATCACTCAAAAATTCTCAAAGAAACATGACAAGCACTCAAATGACCTAAAGACACAGAAGATCACTAAAAAACAATCAAATGCAAGCTAACAAATGATGACTAAACTCAAAAATGGTTTGGATGCAGATCTAGTATGCTGGATAGATCGAGTGAGGTGATAAGGAAGAACAAGATGGAGTGGATGACCGTGGGGGATTGAAATTTCCCACCACTTCAATCAAACTCTCACTTGACAAAAATGACAGGAAAACCAACACAGACAAACCAAATCAAACAATGTTGAATAAACGGACCTCTGCCTGGAAGATACAGTGCAGATATGTCTGTTGATCAACCCAAAAATAAAAATTTTGGAGAAAAATACCCAAGCATCAATCTTGAAATATTGACACAGGCTATGGTTGGGCGCAGAGCGCCCGACGCAGGTTGTATGCAGGGAAAAAGCGCTGGCGGCGCAGATTGTCAGATCGGAAAAAGCGTCAATGGCGCAGTATGCCCAAAGGAAAATTGCGCTCTGGATAGACAGGCGCACTGGATGCATAACCCAGGTGCGTCGGGCGAATAAATCAATGTAAAAAATGAGAAATATTCAAACAAATGACTAAGTAAATGGATTGAACATGGTTTAACAGACCTAGAGAAAGTCAACAAACTCTTAAAGAAAAGAATTTGATGGTGAAAATAGGCTCAAGAGGCAAATAAATGGCTCATTAAGAAATCAAACAATAACACATTCAAACTTGAAATCAAAACAAATGTATTTCCCTTGTATGGTCTCCAGATTTGTTATAGGACAATCTACTCGAGCAGACGCGAGCCAGATCTCCCTAGATCAATGCGAATCTAGAACAAATAAAGACAGAACATAAAACTACTTTCCTATATCAAGTCAGAGATCGAGTAATTAGACGTCTTACCTTCAAATTTGTATATCTTTCTCCTCGTTATTGCTCCAAGCTCTGCGGTCGTCAGATCCGTAGTTGCAAGACCCGTCAAAACATGTGGAGACAATACAAGAAGTAAAACATGTCTAAACACTAACTGATCTAAGTAAACAGTCAAGGAAGTAAAATATAAACATTACCAACACAGTAAAATTTATGGAAAGAGTTTATATTACTATATAAAGAGCAGGAAATACAAAGTAGAGAGATGATTACAACCCAAGCCTTAACGCTGCAATCCTCCTCCAACAAGCCAAGCCAAAGCCTCCAAAGGAAATGTAAGCTTCCCAAGTGATGGATAGGGATCACCTATGCTAATTCCACCAGCATGCAAGTGCTATAGAATTACTCCCTTTGGAATGGAGAGGAGCTTTGTATTTATAGGACCAAGTGGATAGAGTAGGTTGAGGATTATGGGGAGAGGGATAAGGGATACTCCCTTGAGGTTAGGGAACTGTAGGACAACTCACCTAGGAGTTAGGGATAGGGATCCACCTCATCCAACTTCTATAAATCGCTCGAAAGCCACCTTTATCCAATTTAACCAAACCCGGTGCAAGCTGCATGAGGGAAAACTGCGCCATAGAGGAGAAACAGAGACTGCACAAAGACAACCTGCGCCACCGGCGCAGTCTGGTAGAATACACTCTGCGCCGGACCTAGTTGGATGCTTCTTGCTCAAAGACAACATGCGCCGGCCCAACTAGAAACTGTGGATAAAGGGCATCAACTTGCTCTAACTGGCTTCTTGATCAGGGAAACTTCGGGGATCAAGGAATTGAGTTGACAAGGGACTCATGATGATGAGATTTAGGTGTAACACTCGTAAACATTGGATTGACCTACACTATCTTATTTAGTGGTATTACTCACAACCATTGATGATCCTATATCTCTCAATGATCTGAATTTATGTGAGAACGAAATGAAAGAGCATATATAGAACCATATACACAGATATATTGCAAGGAACATAGTGATATAGTAAACTTAGATTCTATTAAATGAATGAAATAGAACATACTTTAAAATAAATGCAACTAGAATGGTGGTAGCTATATCTCTGAGAAGAGATGTGGTGGCTACGCTCATTTGTGACAAGATGATTACAAAAGGAGACATAAGGGCCTTTTCATCATAAGCAGGAGGGAGAAAACCATAACATCCAAAAACCTAACCCTAGGAGATGATCCATAAAAATAGTTGTGGGTCCCAAGGTGGTTAGTTGAGGTGTCAACTTCTCGGGGCATAAATTTTGCATACGATCTCCGTTTAGGGTGTTCGATAGCTTGTTGCAAAGAAGTACACATTTCTCCCGTCTAGTCTTGCCTTCATCTATGATTGGAGTACGATGTCACCAAAAAAAGTCATTCAGGTCCTCAAAACAATCTCAACATTTTTGGACACGGAAATCTGTGCAAATTGCCAAATTAAAAAAAATTGTCTTGAGATTGTGGAATAGGTGGGTGGCCACCGATATCCATCTGGAGTCGTCGCCTGAGTTGAAAAAATTACAAACTGAAAAAAGTTGTCTTGAGCTAGTGGAATAGGTGGGTGGCCATTGATACCCATCTGGATCACTCAAACAAAATTGTAACCCCATACTTTAGCAATTTAAACTTCTGTTAGTTAACATAACTAACACTTTTACTAATTTTGAAATATTTTCTCCTTTTCTGAAACTTCTTCTTCTTATTATTTATGTTCATAACAATAATATCTAGCTCGTGGGATTTCCCAAAACATAAAATTGCAAATTCAAAATCATGAATTTCTTAATGACATTTCTTTAGACACTTTACATGTACACACCAACATCCTCAATCATATACCAATGATACCCTTAGGAGGACATGTGTGGTTGATTGAGGCAACCTTTTCTATCTTGAATGTCTAGAAGATTCCTTTAGGATATGAGGTTCAAGTCTCCTCCCTTGACTATGTCCAAGGCCCCTACATAGTTCCATGGATACCCTTTAGAAGTCATATCTGGTGCTTTGAAGCATTGTTCATGGCCTTGGATGCCTCAACAATTTATTTAGGGTGTAAGGCATGGTATTATTCCTTGGAACACTTCCAAATCCCTAAGACACATACTTACTACTCAAAACTAACTAATGGAATCAACATTCTGAATCGCAGGCCAATGATACCCTTTAGAGGACATTTGTGGTTGATCAAAGCAACATTTTTGGCCCTGCATGGATAGAAGATTCCTTTAGGGTTTGAGGTTCATGTCAGTCCTCTCCTAACCATGTATGAGGCCCTAAGGACCCAATAACCATACCTAGTGCCATGGATACCCCTAAGAATCCATGCATAGTTCTTCGAGGCATTATTCATGGCTCTGGATGCCTTAATGACTTATTTAGGGAATATGGCATGGTCTCCTTGCTTGGAACATTTCCAAGGCTAAGAGACATGTACATACTACTCAAAACTACCTAATGACATGGCATCCTCAATCCTAGGCCAATGATACCCTCAAGAATCCATGTTTAGTTGATTAAAGGCTACCTTGTTTACTCTAGATGACTATAATATTACTTTAGGGCCTTAGGTCTAGGTCTCCTCCATTGACCATGTTCAAGGCCCTAAGGCCCCGAGACCATACAAAATGACATATATATCCCTCAAAGTCATGCGTGGTGCTTTGATGCATTGTTCATGGCTTTGGATGCCTCAATAGTTTCTTCATGGCCTAAGGCATGGTATCCATTCTTAGAATGTCATTCCCAAGGCCTTGAGACACATACATATTGCTCAAAACCACCCAATGGCATTGAAATCCTCAATCATAGGCCAATGATACCCTTACGATACCATGCGTGGTTGGTGGATGCAACCTTTTTAGCCCTAGATGGCTAGAAAATTCTTTTAAATCCCAAGGTTCAGGTCTCCTTCCCTGACCATGTCCAATCTCTCAAGGCCTCAAGACCCATACATAATGTCATGTATATCCAAAGTGGTAACGTGCAATGCTTTCATCTATTGTTCATGGATTTGGATGCCTCAACAATTTATTTAGGTCCATAGGCGTGGTATTCTTACCTAGAACACTTCCAAGGACCTGAGACACACACTTACTACTCAAAACCACCTAATAGCATTGACATCATCAAACATACCCGCATGATACTATGAGGAGGCCATGTGTAGTTGGTTGAGGCAAACTTCTTGTCCCTAGATTGCTATAAGTATCCTTTAGGGATTGAGGTTAAATTCTCCTCCCTTGACCATGCCCAAGGCCTCAAGACCCATACATAGTGCTAAAAACTGCTAATGGAACCTATATACCTAGTTAGAGTCAAAGAATTCACTCGAGTAGTCCTTTGGGGTGGTTTAAGGTGAAATTATTGACCCTGGATGCATGCAAGTTTTATTTAGGGCCTATGGCTTTGTTTTCTACCCCTAATCATATATATGGTCAATAAACCCATACATAATATTAAAAAACTTATAATATTGTCTATCACCATTTGGAGGCTAAGGATACCCTAGAAAGGTCCTTTATGGTGGTTCAACATGTCATTCTTGGCTCTACATGATTAAAATCTAGCGCTATTTTTTTTAATAGGGCTCATATCCCCTCTTAAAGGCCATGGCATAGTCACAATAGCGCATGCACGTTTCTATAATGCACCCATGTTTTTATAGCACATTCGTGTTCATTAAATTCAATTTTTTTGGTGCCATTGACAATTTCAAAATATGTGTTTGTTAACTTGGTTGGTTCATATTAGGTTCATAATTACAAACTTGGTGGTTTGGGCTGCAAACACATAAAAACCTTATTTTCACAATGCTTCTCAATAATTTCATTTTTGACGTTATTTTTATATAAGCTACACAAATCCTTCATCGATGAAATTGCACACACATAATAGAAGATTCATCAATTTAGATTCCATATATATATATATATATATATATAATCTAAGGACACACACATAATCTAAGGACACCTTATGATGTGTTCTGCTCTTCATTATGCACCAATTTGATGCCATGCAAGCAAGATGATAAGGAATTCACCTTTGATATCTTCTATGATTTGTTGATTAAATACCAACAAAAGTTTCTTGAAGAAGGGAAGATTGGTAGAAAACACTAGGCGCACTTGCTCAAAAGCAAGATCAAGCAAAATGATAAAGATCATCAACTAGAATGTGTTGACCAACCTACTAAAGGAAAGATTGATGAGTCGACATTGATGAAGAAGAATATAAAGAAGAAAACTTGTTGCTACTATGGAAAAGTGGGACATGTTGAGAAAATTTGCTGGAAGAAGACAAAGGACTTGGAGGAAAAGGTAAAGCATCTTGAAGAAGGTGCGTCAATTGGTTAGTCGATCAACTGACCTGCTGAAAGATTTATCTTTTTTGTTAGCACTTCCTAGGCAATACATGCCCATGCCACTCAGACAAAATGGATAGTCAATTTTGGTTGTACTCATCATATGGCTAAGGATGCTTCTCTATTCTCTTCCTTTCGTGGAGCTCCATAATAGAATATTTATGTAGCTGATGATTACACTCACATAGTTGTTGGATGTGGTGATGTTGAATGCAGGCATGATCAAATATCCAATGCCTATCATGTACCTAACTTGAGTGCAAATTTGTTGTTGGTTGCACAACTTACATAGACTAAGAAGACTGTTGAGTTTTGGTAAGATCACTTTATCGTAAAAGATTTGAGGCTTGGAGGGGATGATATTGTTTCAGGATTTTAGATCCCAAATAAAGACTTTATATGTTTTGTGACCTCCTAGGAATGATTTCCGATCCAATTGACTGACTAACCCGCCTGGCCTGACTGGACCGATTATACTTATTGCTTAGATCGATGACATAAGTCAAATTTGTCATAAATGATTTGGACATTTGAACTTTTGAATTTAAAAGATTATGGTAACACATAATATGGTTATTAGTATCCCAAATAGCTTATCACCTGATGGAGTTTGTAGAGAATGTGTGCTTGGAAAGCATCATCAGACATCCTTTGATTTTGGGAAAGCATGGCGAGCACATGATCGATTGGAAATTGTTCACAATGATCTTTTTTGCATGAACAAACCCTCATTAGGAGGTGGGAAATATATTTGGCCAATTATTCATGATTTCTCTAGATTTTCTTGGGTATATTTCTTAAAGAATAAGAGTCATGTATTTGAAAGATTCAAGGAATTTAGGGCATTGGATGAAAATCAATGTGTCAGACCTATCAAATGTTTGAGATCATACAATGGCGGAGAATATGTGAGTCGACAGTTTGAAAAATATCTCTTGCAAAATGACATTTCTTGGCAGAGATCTATCCCTCACACCCCTCAGTGAAATGGAGTCATAGAGAGGAATAATTGGACTTTGGTAGAAATGGCTCGGTGCCTACTGTAGACTAAATATCTTCCAACTAAATTTTGGGAAGAAGCTATTTATTGTTGAAACTATCTCCTGAACTTGGTTTCGAATAGAGTTGTTAGCTACATGACTCCAATTGAGAAGTGGAGTGGAAGGAAACCCTGTATTGAACACCTAAGAACCTTTGGATGTGTTCTTGGGTGAAGGAAGATGCAAAGGGCCATGCTTGCATCATAATGGGATATTCTGATGAATAAAAAATCTATCGACTATTTGACCCAGTTGAACAACATATCATTTTGAGAAAAATATGATCTTTGATGAGAATATTTCACGTAATAAGTTGTTGAACTCCTCTTCTGGTCTATTGCACAATGATTCTTTTGGTATTACTGAAGAATCTAGATCGACTGTACCCCTACTTGGAGCTTCGACCAGATCGATGAATTTGATCCCTGATTCGATTGGTAGTCGATCCACATTGATTGAGAACATTGACACATCTAATCGTTTGACTAATAATCACTGACCTGAACCACCACCAACTAGTCTACCCCGGTGGGCTACTAAAAGAATTGAAGTTGTTGGACCTAATGATGGAGATGCTAGTATTGGTCGACATGACCATAGTCAGAAACAACATGTAAGTGTTGCATTGAAGGCACATGTTCTTGGAAACTATGATTTTGACACTTATGTTGATGCTCAGGGAGACCATGATACCCTTGGGAGACCATGTGTGGTTGGTGGATGCAACCTTCTTAGCCCTATATGGCTAGAAAATTCTTTTAAAGCCCAAGGTTCATGTCTCCTCCCCTGACCATGTCCAAGATCTCAAGGCCTCAAGACCCATACATAATGTCATGTATATCCCAAGTACTCACATGCAATGCTTCCATCTATTGTTCATGGATCTTGATGCCTCAACAATTTATTTAGGTCCTAAGGCATGGTATTATTACCTAGAACACTTCCAAGGACCCAAGATACACACTTACTACTCAAAACCACCTAATAGCATTGACATCCTCAATCATGGCCCAGTCATACTCTAGGGAGGCCATGTGTATTTGGTCAAGGGAACCTTCTTGGCCCTAGATCGCTAGAAGTATCCTTTAGGGATTGAGGCTCAAGTCTCATCCCTTGACCATGTCCAAGGCCTCACGACCCATACATAATGCTAAAAAATGCTAATGGGACCTATATACCTAGTTAGAGTCAAAGAATTCACTCGAGGAGTCCTTTGGGGTGGTTTAAGGTGAAATTATTGTCCCTGGATGCATGTAAGTTTTATTTAGGGCCTAAGGATTTGTTTTCTACCTCTAATAATATATAGGGTCAATTGACCCATACATAATGTTAAAAACCTTATAATATTGTCTATCACCATTTGGAGGCTAAGGATACCCTAGAAAGGTCCTTAATGGTGGTTCAACATGTCGTTCTTGGCTCTACATGATTAAAATATAGTGCTATTTTTTTAATAGGGCCCATATCCCCTCTTAAATGCCATGGCATAGTCACAATAACGCATGCACATTTCTATAATGCACCCATGTTTTTATAGCACATTCGTGTTCATTAAATTCATTTTTTTTTGGTGCCATTGACAATTTCAAAATATGTGTTTGTTAACTTGGTTGGCTCATATTTAGGTTCAGAATTACAAACTTGGTGGTTTAGGCTGCAAACACATAAAAAACCCCATTTTTCACAATGCTTCTCAATAATTTCATTTTTGACGTTATTTTTATATAAGCTACACAAATCCTTCATCGATGATAATGCACACACATAATAATAGATTCATCAATTTAGATTCCATATATATATATATATATAATTGTTTACTATTTTTATTTGATAGGTATCAAAATCTTAAAATACATATGTCTATTGCTCCTTTATACCTATTTCTCACTTGATCCATTTTAAAATGAATAATACGTTGCACTAGAGTATAGACAAATATCTATAATGTAAAATAAAAATAAAAATTGTTTGATGATGTTAAGACCATTTTATCTTACACTAATGCATGGCCTCATAATTTTAGGGGTATAATGATTTTCATAATTAAAAAAAATATAAAACTAAAATCATAAATTAATAAGAAAATCCATGCACAAGAGCACTCCATTCTTTACAATTGTACAATTTGTTTTAATGAAATTTCATCATTTAGGTACTCAACACCTACACCTATGGGACATATGCATTATGTTTTGCAAGAAAATTAACATTCCAATGTTAGAAAAACTCAAATTTAACACGTGCATACACAAAAAATTCATAAATAAAACTTATATATTTTGGAAGCTAATTCAATTTCCTACATTTCATCTTCTTACAACATATTCAGATTCATATGAAAGTAACTAAGTTTGACCCTCCAAGTCAACATATTGTTGTTTTTTCATGTTTGCATTTCCACTAATGCATTACGAGAGACCATCGTTAACCTGCACTCACCCTACATTACAAACTAATATATCGCATTGATTTCAACAATAATTGTTCCATAAATGAGGGACTTACAACCCACTCACTTCACCAGCATGGTTCCTGCACGGAAATCCTTTTGGATCCACTATTAGGCTAAGTACAAGCTCCCTTGCTTGCTTTTCTCCAATAGGCATGAAAATGACATCTTTGTTCTTGGTGTAATTTTGAATGGATTCAAGATTCTTTACTAATAATTATCAACAACAAAACTTATGGCTCTATTCACTGGCTTCAGTGCTTGGCTACTTGTTATGGTACCTAGGTCATCTAAATAGTAAATCTATGCTTACACAAGTTGTAATGCTAAAAAATATATTGCCAACAAGGTAAAAAAAGTCTTATCCAACTCCAAACTAATGACAAATTTTCCCATTCATATATAACTATAAATGACAATCAAACAAATAGCCTAGGAATGTATGGTTGTGTTTTGCATTTTTGTTTTGGTCTACAATAGACCCAAGTGTTGGCTGTAGGTTGTTGTGTTCAATTGGATAGTGTAAATAAAACACTAACTAACTAACCTATATGAGTACCGCGAAATTTCAAGTGAAATATATGTGTGTATAGTTGTGATTTGTTGTAGGTAACAACCAATGAGTGGCCATGGTTGTGGCTTTCACACAACATCAAAACATAACATGGGTTGAATGGGAATTGCTTAGTAGTTTTACACAACTCTCATACCAACAATTTGATCAAGGTATTCAATTATACTAGTACATTAATACAACACATTAGCAAGATATTATGCCAATTGCAAAGAAACAAATAAAAAATGCCCATAATTATTAGGGATGGGAATGGTTGGATTTCTAATCCAAATATCTTTCTGGAATGTGGGTTATTTATAAACTATTCCCACTAGTGAACACATCAATTAATAATAATGCCCAATCATTTAAAAACAATGTTGTATACATATAATTACAAGATCCCCTTATTCCATCAACAATATTTAACATCCAATTTTAAGGTTGTGTTTGATTGCAATGCAAAACACTATAGAATGTAACACTAATGATCACTTTAACTTAGTGATCAAGCCATTGGATACCCAATACAACTCAACAAATAAACAATTAATATGTAGCATATAACCAATTAGTCGTTTAATTGGTGAATAACAAGTGTTGTATCATGCAATTACAACAAAACATAAGAACCACATAGAAATTCCCTTCAATTCTCTCTTCTTTGTTGGTTGTCATTTTCATCTTATAAACATTCTCTTTAATAGAACTCTTAAAATGCTCATTATCATAATAATTTATTTCATCTTCTTAAATCTATTTAATCTTTTGTCTTTAATAATTAAAAAATGTTAAAATGCTCATTATCATAGTAATTTATTTCATCTTCTCAAATCTATTTAACCTTTTGTCTTTAAATTAATTATTAATGTTAAACTTTCATAAAGAAATTCATTTCCAATCAACAATATAATAAAAATAAAAATTATTACATTGCATTGATAATTCAAAACAATTTGATAACATTGATAAGATACAATGCCAAATTAATCTCTTCATAGGTTAGCTATTCCAAACTTAATAGTGGAATGAGAATATTTACAACTTTGGTTTCTTCCATTAACTATGGCTAATCTCACTTTTTGTATTTCTTCATCCATTCCAATGAATTTAGGTTTATGTTCTTTTCATTCTAATCATTTTTTCTGATTCATTTAGATTAATGGATTAATTATTCGATTAATGGATTAATTATTCCTTAGATCTTTTTTATTATGTCTATTTAAACAATGGGTACAAGAAATAATGTAATATTTTAAATAAAAATATAAATAATTGAAAAATACAATATAATGAAAATAATAATAGAAAGATAAATTGAAATTGGGTATTATATAATTAAATTAATATTTATTAGTGTAAAAATTTTCTTTATTTTTTTTAATTTGGGATGAAGATTGATATTCACTGATCCTAAATTGCATAATGATAAAACAAATGTATTGTTCAGATTAATTTTATGATTGTGATTATTTGAAATAAACAATTAGTAGTGATCACAGCTAACTGAGACATAAACAAATGGGTGATTAAAATTACACATATAACAAAAGCAAGTAAGAAATTTAATTTGTTAATAACACTTGTGATCTATAGATATTCATTAACAAGATTAACCAGAAAAGAAGAAGTTAAGTGGCTTCAATAGTATTTATAACTGTAACTGTTTGATCTGCGGTGTGATAAAATACGACAAATAATGAACAGAAACTTGGGTTGGAACAAGAAATCAGATTAAGTGGAGGCAAAGGCAAGTACGAACCTTCATAGGTGCAGCGCAAAAGGTACGCAGGACATTGGTAAAGGATTAAAAACAAAAAGCTGAAAGCAAAACAATTATTCGATCATTCCTTAAATATAAAAGAATGAAGGAAGCCTCAGAGGAAGGCATTACTCACCCACGTAAACAGTGCCAATATTTCTGGATATTCTTTATATAGTCGCCGCCCACTTTGATCTCTTCTGGTACTTGACAGCCTGCATTCAAATCTCCAGCCTTTTCAAACAGCGAGCGCAGAAGAGACTAACCCACTTTACTTTCAATAGTTTATAGCTTTTCTGTGCATCACGTACGTTTGGGATTGTTATGCTTTTTAGGTTCGTGACGAATGATTGAGCAAATTGTTGATATATATGCAGAGACAGGAAATTCGTTGGTCAATGGGTCCTGATGGAACAGAAAGGAATCTGCTGGTTTATTTACTAGGAGAAAGGAAGATCTCTCGGCCATAGACCTGTAGGATTTATCATTTATAGACTGCGCCATTGCACTGAATTGTAAATTTGATCAGTAGCAAATATGAAGATAGGAGGGGCGCCCTTGGTTGTGAAGCAAGTGTGCTCGGTACTGAGCGGAGTGCTGAAATCGAAATCTAATGCTGTCAAGGGAAAAACAGCTCACGCAATGAAGGTCACGCTGGTCTTCTTCATTAAAAACAAGAAGATATTTGGTGCAATCTGTAATAAGATGAATTCCCTGTTTGGACATTAAGAGAGCCAGAGTCACAACATGGCATTAATGGCGTATCATGTCTCCGCGGTCGATGATGAGATACCTTGTGAAGTACTTCAAGTAGGTGAGCAGGAATTGGATATATCCCACACAATTCACTCTGATAACCCTAGAAATTATGTTCCCTCTGATAACCCTAGAAATTATGTGAGGGCCGGCGAATGTCGACGTGCTCGGTCGAGGAGGACGAGATCGACATTTTGGCGGAGGATTTCATTAGAAGGTTTCGCAACCAAATGCTTTTGCAGAAACAAAACTCTTTCCGACGATATCGGGAGATGTTAGAGCGAAGCGTGTGAGTGTTAATATGGGAGTCCAAAGTTGCAGAGGACGAGGCAGAGAAAGATGAGGGAAAAATTATTCAATCAGTTGGCGATGATTTCATTACCCTCTGGACCCAGACGAACATAGGGAACTTCAACAAAGTCACTCCGGATCGATCATAATTCAACTTGGCTTCGTAGTTTACTGCAGATAGTTCAATACTATTAATTGTTCTGTTAAGTTTGTTTTTAATGGGGATAACAATTCACGGTCTATTGTTTATATTGATGGAATTTCATATAGTTGGCATGATATATTGGTCATTTTTAGATTAATATAGAGAGGGTTTAAGGCAGCTTTGAGTGTTTTTTTAATTTGAATGTATGCATAAAAAAGTAGTTCTTAGCTTCATACACATATGGCAAATGTCTTGTGAGGAGTATAGAGCTGGTTCCATCATCTCTGTTTTGAAATCTTTGCTGTTTTGAAATCTTTGTTGTTTTTAGAAACAATTGATGTGATGGTTTGTTTCACGTTTGGTAATATAGACCTCCCATATGATCAAATGATGGATGGCTTTTTAATATAGGGAAATATATGTGAGTATAGATAATGTGGGATGATTAGGAATGCCATAATATTTGTGTGGGGTTTATTTTAAGTTTTGGTAATATAGTATGATATGATTAAATGATGGATGGTTTTTTTAATGTAGGGGAATATATGTGAGTATAGATAATGTGGAATGATTAATATAGTTTTGTGATATATGATGAAATGATGGATAGTTTTTTAATGTAGGGAATATATGTGAGTATAGATAGTATGGGATGATTAGGAATGACATAATATTTGTGGAGTTTTGGTAATATAGTTTTATGATATGATGAAATAATGAATGGCTTTTTAATGTAGGGGAATATGTGTGAGTATAGATAATGTGGAATGATTAGGCATGACATAATATTTGGATTTATTTTTGGCTAATCATAGTGGTTCAATAATTAGAGGGGTTATTTTTGTCACCACTTTTGAAAATATGAATAATGAGGCTTTGAGTCCAAGGTGTAGGGAAACTTCTTTTAGCTAAGTTATATGGTATTATCTTAGAAAAGAAGATCAACAAATGGATAGAAATGGAAGGTAAGCAAGCTAAAGGTTAGGTAGGTTTTAGAATGCATCACTCAACCATGGACCACCTCATTACACTTAGGATCATTGCGGAGGAATGCCGTAATAATAATTCTGATATGTCTTGTTGCTTTGTCGACATTAGAAAAGATTTCGATACGGTGCTTGGAAATAACCTATGGAATAGGTTAGATGAGCTTAAGGTTCCTTTCGAATTGAGAGATACTGTGATAAGGTTATACGAAAAGGTCAATTCCAAGTTTAAGAAAACTGAGGGGTGGTCGATGAATATAAACTGTAATACTGGAGTTAAGCAAGGCTGCCCCCTCTCCCCTACCCTTTTCAACATTTACATCGATAAGATAGAAGGTTGTTTAGAAGAAGCAAGTTATGTCGACACGATCTTAGCTAGGATAATTATCATCCACTTGCTTTATGTCGATGATATTGTTCTTATGGCAATGTGCCCCTTTGATCTTGATAACCAATTAAAAATTCTCAAAGATTCCTGCTCTAATATGGGTATGATTGTTAACACCGACAAGACAAAAGTTATGATTATAAAGTTCAAGGACACCCATGCTAATTTTATATATAACAATAACAAACTAGAGGAAGTGACTTCTTACAAATATCTCGAAATTGATATTCACCACAAGCTCAATTAGAACCATAGAATCGAGAAAATGATTAACAGAGGGTGGAAAGCTAACTTCAGTCTTGAAAACAATTGTAAATTGGTCAATCTAGTCATGTGAGATAAAAATAAGTTCTTCTTTGAAACTCTTTTCATTAACATTGTCTTATACGGTTGTGGAGTAATGGGTTGCATCATCTCTAGAGAATCTTGGAAAAATATTGAGCAAATCCATAAGCGATTAATAACTTATAACCTCAAAATCAAAGCAATACGCTTGATCCTATTCTCCTCATCGAAGTGAGTCTTTCCCCCATTGAGAGCATGGCTATGACTAGGTACTTGATGTACAAACACAAGATAAATAATATGGAAGACTAGAGACTTCCTCAAATTGCTTTAAAATTAATTCAAAACCACCTGTGCCTCAAGGAGGGTTGGTGTAAAGATAACATGACTTGATTAAACCATTGGGCCATTGAAAAAAATGACACTTTGCAAAATATCAATAATCTCAAAAATATTATTACATCTAAGTTCAAAGAGAAAATGTGGCCTGAAAGATTTAGAGGTTAAAAGAAAATTAAGATACTATAAGGAGGTCATTAACCTTAATATGGAAGATTAGAAGTATCTCACTTTTAACTAGTTCAAAGAATAAAATTAATATAGACAAGATAAGAACAAACTCTCACGAGCTCCATTGAAAAACAGGGCATTGGTCAATTCCTAAGACACCGTGGGCTAAAAGGATTTTCCATATTTGTGAATCTATGAGCGTTGAGGATGAAAATCACTTTATCTTAGAGTGTCGTGCTTAAACCTACATTAGATCTCAGTTTCATAGTATTGGCTACAATGCAAACCTTTCCAACCTTTCTCTCCAAGCTTTTTAATCATAGAAGTAAAATTTTAAAATAAACCAAGTAATTTGCTTCTTTCTTATACCAATGTTTGTCTCAATAATAATAATAATAATTTTTTAAATAAGTCAAATAAATTTTTTTTTTTCTTATACCAAAGTTTGTCTCAATAATAATAATAATAAAAAATGTATATTTAATTTTTAACCTAGAAATATTAATATATCTTTTTTTCAAAAAAATTATAAATTAAGTAGATTTATATTATTTTAACTTAGTAATCCAATTTGAAAAAAATATTATTTATGAAAAGATTCTCAACTCGAAATAAAAATAGAAGATTAAAATCTACCTACTCTTCTTTCAATGTTGTTACCACCTATCTATTTATCTAAAATAAAAGACCAAAAGAACACATTTGTAAATAACGTGATAAAGTTTTATGTTCCTAATTTTCCATAGGAAGCTTTGCATGAGAAAGATTTCATATAATTTCAATTTAAAGGAATTAAAAATAACATAGCTTTATAAATATTTAAAAATTTTCAAATTAGTATTTTTGTATATGTTTTTTTGTTATGTCATAATGAAAAATTATATTAAATAAAATTGATTTTTCTATATATATTTATTTAATTTATATTGAATTTATTAAATTATTATATTTTTATTTATATTATATTGGATAAATAAATTATGTTTAGAATGAATTATTACTCATGTAAAATTAACCTTTTTAATATAATAAAACGTTACAAATATTTAACCATACATATTTAAAACAAAATCCAATAAATTTTAATAATGCATTTATAGGAGGTTATATAATTCACTCTTTTATATTATCATCATATCAACTAATTCAAATAATTTTTTTTATATTATTATTATATTAATTAATTCAAATAAAAATACTAATTTTATTGAATTGATTTGCTTAAAAATTATGGAATATTTGATAATTAATTGAAATAAAAATGTTCATTCTATTAAATTGTTTTGACTTAAAAACTATAAAATATTTGAAATAACAAATTTTAAAATCAAATTTAAATTATTTTGAAGAATAAATTACAAATATTCTAGTTTTTTTTTTTCAGAGGAAAAAAAGCGTACTATTGCTATTCACATAATCAAATAGTACAATGATATATCAAGTCTCATATTCTCAAGACTTTCCATCATAACCAAAGCATGCAAGCTTGTACAAAATAACAAAAATTCCAGAAACAGTTCTGTAATTTAACTTCCATCCATCAAAATAAGGTTATTCATTCTCAATAATCCCCAAAAAAGTAATGGGCCCCTTTTTCCAGAACATTTAGTTCATACCATTCTTCCCATATAAGATATCCTTCGATTCCATCGAAGGCTTGCTTTGATAACTTATCTGCCAAATCATTATGTTCTTTGTAAATATGTTCAAATGTGATCTTCTCACATTTGTCAATCTCAGCCCTAGTGCGCAAGCACCAATGTTGAAGTGCCAGCACATGTAAGCTGTAATCCTCGGTGGCCCACTTAATTGTAACCCTGGAGTCACCATATACCTTTAAGTCAACAAGTCCAAAGATATTTGCAGTCTTCAAAACACACCACAAAGCCAGCAATTCCGTCTTCATGTTTGTCCTTGATCCACAATTAAGGCGTAGTGTAAAATAATGGTCTTTGTTTAAAAAAATCACACCACCTGCTGCACACAAACCATGCTGAGCTGGCCCATAAAAAAAAAGAGCCGGTTAGTTGACAGTGAAGGAGAAAAGACTGATCCGATTAGTGCCAATCTTTATCTTATCATTATTATAGATCTGTGTAAACTAGCACAATTTCTAGCATACCATATTACCCATGACACAAAGATTGGTAATAGAAAATGAGAATTTGCATTCCTATACCAATTAAGAAGACAAAAACCAAAATCACCAACATCCCAGATATCATTTATATGTAAATCTGCACAAACAATTTCCCAAATATCCTTCCCAAAACGACAATCAACAAAAAGATGACTGACTGATTCTGAATTTTGTTTGCAGAGTATGCACCAGTTGGGGCCACACCAGCCACGTCTTAAAAAATTGTCCCAAGTTTTAAGAGTTCCCTGTAGTGCTTGCCAAAGAAAACATTTGATTTTCAAAGGAAATTCCCATTTCCAAATTTTTTTATACCACCAATTTTGCGGGAATATATATCTATTTTGAAGAATTCTAATATAAGCTGCTTTAGCAATCACCGTGCTAGTTTTCTCATCACCTGTCCAGACAATTTTATCAACTTCAATATTTAAATGAACACCCACAACACATAAATTCCGTACATAACCATCCCATTCAAATGCATCATAACCTTGAAGCCCCAGATCTCCAGAGCTGAGCCAGTATTTGCCTTCACCACTAAAACATATTCCATTTCTCACCTTGTTCAGAGTAGATAACCGGTAGAATTTTAAATATTCCAGCAGTCGCTCAGAAATTTTATAAGAGTCCTCCATACCCAGAATTGGGTCCTTCCCAACATGAATATGTTCTCCAGTTCCCACCTGCCATTTAATGTCATCAGCAATCCAGCCAAATACTTTTAGCATACCTCTCCACATAGGAGAAATGCACCCATCCAGGTTCTTTGGTTTCCATAACCAAGAATACACCTCAGACTTTATATATTTATTTTGAAGGACCCGTGACCAAAGAGTGCATCCGAAAATCCCACGCCACAAGCTTTTTAATCTCAGTGCTGTACTAAAAACTTTGAGATCCTTGATGTTAGGATATTTAGACACTTAGGAGTTAGTTAAGATCAACTTGTGTAATATATCCGGCTAGCTAACAAGATCTAACTCCACAAGTGTGGAAAAGTTATTTTTGTTTTGATTTGTGGTGTGTTTTGTAGGAAAAATGGCAAGCACGCAAACCGAGCAAGAAGAATAAAAAAAAAAAAAAAACCCTTCCTCATTCCCATATTTTACATACCTTTTAATCTAGTTCACTTGGTTCAAAGTTGCTTTATTCCTTAATAGGTCTTGAGTTCAAGTCTTAGGAAGTTACTTTTAAAAGAAAAAGTGCATGCAATTTCTATTTTTAAGTTATTTTATTGTAAAAGTGCATCTCACTTAAACAATAAAAAATAAAAATACAAGTGAGTCACTTAAGTTTTTTTTATTGTTGCACTATTTAAAAGTAATATCATTGTAAAAGTGAAATCACTTATTTTACAAAAGTGGTTCACTTAAAGCAACTTTCTTGTAAAGTGATTGTTAAAGGTTCATCTTGGGAAGATGGAGGTTCTTTTTTTTGCTGGACATTCTCTAGCTGCCACGTCACTATTGGGGACATCTTCAAGAGTTTCTTTGTTCAAGCATAACTTCATCATACAGAGTCAGTTTTCAGTGTCATTTTTTTTGAAACCGCCTATTTTTTCGAGCTCTTCACATCCAGACTATTGGTTTTTGCTTTTACAACCATTAATTTATAAATATGGCTGCCCCTTGTGATATTCTACTTAACAGTTCCAACTATTTCTCATGGAAATCTCGTATGGAGGATGTTCTACGAAGTAGGGGACTTTTCAGAATTACCTCAGGGAAGGAAAAAGAACCCACTGATGATGATAAGAAAATAAAATGGGCAAATAGATGTGATGAAGCTCGTGGATTGATTGGGATGTCAATCTCTACTGATTTGCGATTCCACATATCTGGAATTGATGAACCTAATGCTGCTTGGGACAAGTTGGAATCTGTGTTTGGTAAACACAATGAAATTCAAGGTCACCAACTCGAAAATGAGTTGATTTCTTTAAATCCAAGTGACTTTTTATGCATTCAAGATTATTTATCTAAGTACAAAACTCTTAAACTCTTATGTGCAGAATGTAAGATTGAGAGGTAAGACAAACAATGCATTTATCATATTCTTCACAAACTTGGACCTACATATTCTGTTTTTGTATCTACATTTTACTCCATGAAAGCATTCTTGAATGCAGCTAGCTATCAAGAGCCTAGTCTTGAATCCTTCTGTGATTCCTTGATTAGAGAACAAGATAAACTCATTCATCTTGGAATAATCAACAATGCAGATACATCTGGGAAAGCCTTATTGTCCCAACAGAAAGAAAAGTCCAAGCCTCCCAAGAAACAAAATTTTCACAATAATAAGTCAAACAAGGGTCCCAAATCCTCTCAGTCAACCCCTTCTTTAAAAAATGACAAAGGATCCAAGCCAAAAGGCAAGAAGACTGAGCGTCATTGCAACTATTGCGGGAAGATAATCATGATAAATCTAAGTGTTTCAAGAAGATGGCAGCCTTGGAAGCAGCAATGAAGAAGCACCACATCAGCCTAGATTCGTCTTCAGAATCTGCCTCTCATGGACATGCACTTTGTGCTTCTGGTTATTCTTATAATGCATCTTCTTCTTCTACTTCAAATGAATGGCTCATTGATTCTGGAGCATCTTATCATATGGCTAAGGATCAAGCCATCTTTTCTACTATGCATGAATGTAACACCAAACAAATATTTGTTGGTGATGAGAGATATCTAAGTGTTGTAGGAGCTAGAACAGTTCCAGTAGATAATGGTCATTTTAGTGATATACTATGTGTTCCAAGAATTTCCTGCAATTTGTTATCAGTCCATCAGATCACTCATTCTGGTGAAGGTAAAACTGTGACCTTTACACCTCACCAAGTTGTAATCAAGGATTTTAAAGATCCTCAACAGGTCCTAGATACCGAAATTGTTGATGATATTACCAGGTTGTACAAGTTTAACAACTTTGGGTCATCACCTTTCTCTTCAGTTTTTGTTGCTCATAGTGATAACTTGAACAAACTTTGGCATGAGAAATTTGGTCACTTAAATTATCGCTCATTGCAACAACTATGTAAAGAAAATATGGTGACAGGTCTTCCGATGGTATCTTGCAGGGATGGTGTTTGCTCCGGTTGTGTACTCGAAAAACATCATCGGGACAGTTTTGACAAACTTGCCTCTTGGCACGCCTCGGTTCCCTTGGAGCTTGTGCATAGTGACTTGTGTGGTCCTCTTCCACCTGCTTCATTTTCTGGTTTCAAATATTTCTTAACTTTCATTGATGATTACACCAGACGCACTTGGGTTTATTTCCTAAAACTTAAGAGCGAAGTATTTAACATGTTCTTTGCCTACAAGGCCCTTGTGGAAAAACAATCTGGTCATCAAATTATTAAGTTAAGATCTAACAATGGAGGAGAATATGTTAACCATAAGTTCACTACTTTCTGCACTGAACAAGACATCCAACAACAACACACTGTTCCATATACACCACAACAAAATGGTGTAGCTGAGCGGAAGAACTACACTTTAAAAGAAATGGCTAATTGTATGATCCAATCTAAGGGACTAAGTCTTCAATTTTGGGCTGAAGCCATTAATTGTGCAAATTACATAGTTAATCTCACCTCCACTAAAGCATTACAAGGTATAACACCGGAAGAAGCATGGAGTAAAACTAAACCTGATGTAAGTCACTTCCGTGTGTTTGGTAGTGAAGCATGGGATCACATTCCGGCTGAAAAATGGAAAGCATTGCAGCCTAAAAGTGAAAAGTGCATATTTGTTGGATGTTCTGAAGATGTAAAAGGTTATAGACTTGTTCAACCACATTCTCATGATATAATAATTAGAAGAGATGTTAAATTTGATGAAAATCTCTTGGACTGCGAGCCTAACTCAACAATTGTGCCATCTTTGGCCTGCGAGCTTGATTCGGCGTTTGTGCCTTCTTCTTCTTCTTCCAACTTCCTTGACAGGGTTCCAACTCCAGTTTCTGATGATGAAAGTGAGGATGAAAATCCACCTCCGCCTGCTCATGTTCCTCCAGTGGCACCAGCACAAGTGCTTCCTCGATGGGTCCATTCAACATGTGAAGCAGCTGGTGATCTTGCCGGTGATCCTAGAGATCAACGTCGAACACGTTCTCAGTTTCAGCGAGCCTCTTCTCTTTTGGCTCAAGTTTTCGAGAATCATGATCCATAAACTTTTGCAGAAGCTTCAGGGAATCCAGATTGGGATGCAGCCATGGATGAAGAATATCGTTCCTTAATGGCGAACGATCTTGGGATCTTGTACCTCTTCCAAAAGGAAAAAAACTTGTCAGATGTAAATGGGTTTACAGAACTAAGTATGCATCAGATGGAAGTGTTGAAAGACTTAAGGCAAGGTTAGTTGCCAAAGGTTTTTCCCAAGTTGAAGGGATTGACTACAATGAAACCTTTGCTCCCGTCGCAAAAATGAACTCCATTCGCCTTGTTCTTTCCTTTGCAGCCTTACACAACTGGGAAGTCCATCAAATGGATGTCAAGTCTGCCTTCTTACATGGTGATTTACAGGAGGAAATTTACATGGAACAACCTCCTGGCTATGTTCAGAATAACTCTAGCCTTGTCTGCTGCTTTGAGAAATCCTTATATGGCCTTAAGCAAGCTCCTAGAGCTTGGTATGCCATTCTGACCCCAATGTCTATACCAAGAAAGTAGGAAACCATCTCATCATACTTGTTCTATATGTTGATGACCATATTCTTACTGGTAGTGACCCTAAGCTTATAACCCATGTGAAATCCAGTCTTAAACAAAATTTTGAAATGTCAAACTTAGGACATTTGCATTATTTTCTTGGTCTCCAAGTCCTGCAAACCAAATAAGGAATCTTTCTTTCTCAGTCTAAGTATGCTTGTGACCTTTTTCGTTGCTTTCACATGGAAGATTGTACACCAGCCCCTTCTCCCTTCCAGTCTGGAGTCAAACTTTCTACCACTTGTACTTCACTTGAAGTCGATGCCACCTTGTATCGTCAGCTTGTTGGTAGTCTCTTATACTTGAATCATTCCCGTCCTGACCTTTCTTTTGCTGTTGGTCGTGTTTCTCGTTATATGCAGACACCTCATGAAAGTCACTGGAAAGCAGCTAAAAGAATACTTTGATATATTCGAGGTACAGTTCAGTTTGGGATTAATTACAGTACAGGGGGGAAACCTTTGTTGGTTGGTTTCACTGATTCAGATTGGGTCGACGATCCTGATGATCGAAAGTCTACTGCAGGTTATGTTTTCAGTCTGGGATCTGGACCTATTACTTGGGATTGTAAGAAATAACAAGCTCTTGCTCTTTCTTCAACAGAGGCAGAATATTGAGCAACAGTTAATGCCAGTCAGGAAGCTTTATGGCTTCGACAGATCCTTTCAGAGTTTGGATTCGAGCAGCAGCAGCCTACTCCACTTTGGTGCGACAATCAAAGTGCCATCAAGCTTGCCAAAGATCCAGTTCTACATCAACGCAGCAAACACATTGAGCTACATATGCACTTCATCTGAAATCTGGTTCATGATCGTGTTCTTGAAGTGCTCTTTTGCCCTACAGATGATCAAGTTGCAGACATTTTCACCAAGTCTCTTACAGAAGCGAAGTTTTCTAAACTTCGATCTATGTTAGGAGTTCAGGAACTTGTCATTAAGGGGGGATAGGCTCTGATGCCTCCTTCCTTCTCCTAATAGTGTCACTTTTGTAAATCCTTCAATCCTATCCCAAGTTGTTCTTAAGGGGGGATGTTAGGATATTTAGACACTTAGGAGTTAGTTAAGATCAACTTGTGTAATATATCCGTTAAGGATAGTGCGTTTTTTTAGTATGCATTAGTATGCATTTGTAAATACTTCATCCGACGGTCACGATATGTTCTCGACATAGAGTGATCCGACGGCTCAACTTCTCTTAGATCAAACCTAACCTTGATCCGTGGCTTAACACCCGATTGGTCCATGATCTCTATTTAAAGAGCATGGAGGGTCATTGTTTAGTTGATCGATTATGAGAAGCTCATTTGTAACTTTCTTTCTTTGCATAATAAATTGTCCCATAGAAGCTATTTGGCCGGGGCCGTGGAGTGTTTCCCTCAAGAGGGTTTAAACCACGTCAAAACATCGGTGTGTTGATCTGTGATCTGTTTGTGTGAAATGGTTTCTCTTGGTGTTCGATCCTTTGGTAGTACCCTGTGTACCCGAACACTTGATACCCCAACTGCCATACCTTTTAGGTCTAGAGAGAGCCTCCTAACCTGTCATGGTCAACTTTGCTCGCTCAGCACTTCCAGTCCACAGGAAATTGAATAACAGTTTCCTAAAAGCATTTAATATTGACACCAAAACTTCCAGAAGAGACATCCAATAAACAGGCATACCTGTTAATACTGCTTTAATAAGTATAAGTTTTCCCCCTATTGAGAGGAACCTGTTAGCCCAATGAGAGACACGGGCCTCCACCTTGCGAATAAGCCACCTCCAGTCATTTAATTGATAATTGTTCGGCTTTAAATAAAAACCAAGATACTTAAATCCATCCTCTTAATCACAACATTTATAAGGCAAGAATCTCTCAATTTCCAACCTTCTTGATGGACTCACATTATATTGGAAAAAGTTGGATTTAGTGGAACTAACCTTCATGCCTGTAACATTGTAGAATGCTTTGATAATATTTTTAAAAACCATCAATTCCTCAACAGAAGCAATGCCCGCCAATAACACATCATCAACAAAAATCAAATGTGTGAGAACACATCCACGACCCACATCAATACCTTTGATAAATCCCTCATCTCTTACAACATTCAGGAGCCTACTGAAAGCACCAATCACTAAAATGAACAATAGGGGTGATAATGGGCATCCTTGGCGCAACCCCCTTGTACACTAAAAAAAATCAGAGGGTGAACCATTTATCAACACAGCTATACTGGTCGTGGTGACACAACCCATTATCCAATTTATAACCAGAGGAGGAATCCCAATCTGTATCATCACAAGTCTTAAAAATACCCAGTTCATCCCATCATATGCCTTCTCCAAATCCATTTTTAATAGCAATGCTTATTTATTTAGTTCTAAGAAAATTAATGTAAAAAATACAAAAATCTATCATCTTTCAAAATATTTAAAAAATGTACACAAATTTATAATTTTTCAAAATATTTAAGAAATTTTTATATACCATAAAATTTAATTTTTATATAATTTACAATTTACCAATACAATAAAAATCTTCATGAAATATTCAAGTGGCATTCATCTAAAACCTCTTTCAATCCATTTAGATGGCATTATCTTCCCTTTCATACCTATATTTACTAGCATAGAGCCATCTTAAAAGGGATCTACCAAGCGCCCAGAGGGATCAAATCTGTGAGAGGTGCAAACCCTTTTTTAGAGTAAAAATGTTGAAGAAGTGTATAATGCACTCTTTATGGTTTTAATTTATCTAATTATATATATATATATATATATATATATATATTCTTTTTTAAACATTTTAAATCTAATTTGAGCAGACATATTTATAATATTTTATTGTTTTTAATAAATTATACATGTCAATTATAGAATGAGCACGAAAGGAGTTACACATCTCCTCCCTATTGGATTGCAGAATACACCTCATCCGCCCAATGAGAATAAGCACACTATCATTCTTAAACCTATCACAAATTGGTACATTTATATATATAATGATGATGATTTTGATGTGATAATTAATCTCTTACATACTTATACTTATGAGAATAAGCACATTATCATTCTTAAGCATATGTATATTCAAACATACCATGGTGATTTTGATGTGATAGTTAATAAAGATACATGTTTTTATGTGCCTACAGCCCAGTATGAGGGAGATATTCTAACGTGGATGTACCGTTACATCTAATAAATCGTAAAAATGTAGTGTTACATCTAATAAAACTTAAAAAGTTATAATATGAGGGAGATCTAATAAAACATAAAAACTAATTAATATTTAGTCGGCCTATATAAACAAAAAACAACATAAAAAATTGATAAAATAACGTTTTCGAAAAAATAAAATGTAAAAAGTAATAAAATGTATAAATTAATAGTATGAGGGATATCTTGTAACGTATGTAACATGTAAGGTTTGTAACCTTTGTCGGCCGGCCATAAACAGAAATGAATAATACAAACTAAAACGTAATAAATATTATGTAAACAAAAAAGAAGTTAAAAAAATATTATAGCCGACATAAAATAAAGAAGTTAAAAAAATATTATAGTGGATATGAAAAGTAGAAACATAATATTATACCCAACATAAAATAAACAAGTAAACAAAAATGTAAAAAAATATATTATAATCGACATTAAAACTAGAAACACAAGAAGTAAAAAAAAATATTATAGCTAACCTATAAACTAAAAACATAAAAAGTAAAGAAATAAAAAAACAAAAAAAAAATTATAGTGGACATAAGAAGTAAAAACCAAATAAGTAAAAAGAATATTATAGCCGACATAAAAATAGAAAAGAAAAACAACCATAATAATAGTTAGATTTGCTAACTAATAATTACATTTGATAACTAAATATAACTCCAAGCAAAAAGATATTTGAATCTTGGTCTCTAGGTTAAGATAAGCCCAATCACCTCACTCCTTACCAATAGATCACACAGAAATGGTGTTAAAAAAAATGCCATAATAATAGTTAGATTTGATAATTAACTATAACTCCAAGAACCTTGGTCTCTAGGTTAACACAAGCCCAATCACCTTAATTCCTACCAATAGAACACACACAAATGTTGTTAAACAACAAAAGATGCATACTTATTTGATTCGTTGCATTGATTTCAGCAATGCATTTTTTTGTTTTTTACATGTATGCATTGAATTTATCAATTTAATAAATAAAAAAATCTTTCATTAATTTCAGCAATGCATTGTTTTTTGTTATTTACATCTATACATTGAATTTATCAATTTAATAGAAAAACTACTCTGCAATGATTTCAACAAATTAGATTTTGGTGTTCTCTATTTCAGGGTATATCGTGGATCCTCATGATAATATTGCAAATAATGAAGATATTGATTATCAAAGAAGAAAAGTACGACAAATGTATCGAATAGAAAGATAAAAATAATATTTGTAGCAAGATTTATGTGGTTGTTGATTTTAGGAGGTTTTGGAGAATGCATAGTATCCATGTTCTTCAGTCAACGTTTCGAATCCATAACAGAAAAAGAAGCATCAAAATATACAGAAGAACAAAAAAAACACAACCGTGAACTAAAGAGATCGTGAAGAAGTGTTATTTGTGCAAAGGGATTCTCAAAAGCATGAATGGGAGATGATTTCAGGGTTATATAGGAATCAATATAACTACCAATGAATATGACATACTTGGATACATGAATATGATAATAATTTACTCATACTTATTACTTACATTATTATAATCCTCATAATTCTTTCCGTGTTTTCAACTTAACCTGTTTCTTACAATGTTGAAATTTTTTATTGCATATTTTTCAGTGTAGATGTTATTCCGTGGATGCATTGATTTCAGTGTATGGACGCACTGATTTCAGTGAATGGACGCATAGATTTCAATGCATGGATGCATATATTTCAGTGAATGGACACATTGATTTAAGTGAATGGATGCATAGATTTTAGTGTATGGACGCATTGATTTTAGTGAATGGACGCATATATTTCAGTGTATGGGGTTTTTTATTGCATATTTTTCAATGTAGATGTTATTATGTGGATGCATTGATTTTAGTGTATGGACACATAGATTTCAATGTATGGACACATTGATTTCAGTGACAACAAAATAACAAGAAAAAGACTTGAAACGAAAAGCAGAAGAACAAAATTTTTTTCGAAAAATGAAGTTGGAGGAAATGATAGTACAAGAACTAGAAGAACGAAGAAAACGAAACACAGATCGACAAAAAGAATATCGAAAAAGAAAGTTAGACGAATTACAGCGGAACAACGAGAGGAACAAAGAAAACGAAATGTTGATCGACAAAGAGTGTATCGAGAGAGAAGTTGAAGCAGTTGGAAGAACAAAGAAATCAAGTTGCAGAACAACAAATAAATCAAAATGTACGAAATGGCGAAATGTCGGCAGAAGAAGGAGAAGAACAAACAAAACAAAATGCAGATCAACAAAAAGAAAATCGAAAAAAAAAGTTAGGCGAATTGACAGCAGAAGAACAAGAAGAACAAAGAAAACGAAACGTTGATCGACAAAGATCATATCGAGAGAGAAAGTTGAAGCAATTAGAAGAACAAAAAAATCAGTTTGCAAAACAACAAAAAAATCAAAATGTACAAAATGACCGCAGAAGAAGGAGAAGAACAAACAAAACAAAATGCAGATCAACAAAAAGAGAATCGAAAAAAAAAGTTAGGTGAATTGTCTCTATTTTCCAGTTTAACAATTTACTCAATCCTTAATACTTATTACTTGCATTATGATAATCCTCGTAAATGTATTTGTGTTTTCAACTTAACCTGTTCCTTACAATGCTGATCAAACTCCAGTTTTGTGTCACTGCCCACAACTGAAACCAACCTAGATCCAAATCATAGGCTATATCAAGCACCGAGAGGGATCAAATCTCCCGAGGTGCAAACCTCTTCTCAGGTATTTCACTCAAGGAGCTTTTCAAGGAGAGGTTTGCACCTCGAGAGATTTGATCCCTCTCGACGCTTGATAGAACCTACGATTTGGTTCTAGGCTAATTTTATTTTTAAAAGTGATGATACATAGTTGAAATAGTAAAATGATAAAATATCTTATTAATTTTTATTTACATGAGTGTTAAGGGTTTTTTGATAGTAAAGGAAAGTCAACTCCAATGAATCAAATAACTTACCTTACATGCATACAAACAAAAACTCTACATCCATCTATATGAGATATAAACATAATGTGGATTTTCAATAAAATTGATGGTCGAAAATATGGCAACGAAAAATTAAAAAATATACGATCCTTTTAAACCAACCTCAATGCCTTTCAAATTGGTATGAAGATGGAAAATCAGCACTCAAAAGATCAATTATGCATTTTTAAAATGTGCACACAACCCTTGTGTGTTCTTTTAAAATGTGCACACAACCCTTGTGTGTTCCCAAACCTACCATAGAACTACATCTAAAATAATGTGCACACATTATTATGAATAACAAAAAAAAAAATTACATAAAAAATCACCACCCCTAAATTGTATTATGAAGCTTTCAATAATTGTGTCATAATGTTTTACCATGACATTGGTTTTGACATTTTTTTCACTATTATTAAAAACAACTTGATTAGATTTACAACTTTGTAGTTATGAACTTTTTGACAATAATGCATATATGTTTTTTAATTTTTAAAAGATCACAAATATAATTATCTTTACAAGAAAATAATATTTTGTAATTTTGTCATAACATTTTGCATGGATACTCATTTTGGCATTTTTTGAATTTTCAAAAGTATTTTGGAGAAATATAAAATTTTGTTATTATACATTTTTATGTTCTTTTTTTTTTCCAAGGAACAACTTCACGAAAAACTTTCAAAGTACTTCCTCATGATTCATGGATGGTAAACAAGATTAACCTTTGGTCTTGATTATGGGGCCTAACCTAGTAGCGACATTGAGTGAGGCTCTCAACATTCACATAGACAGCCAACCTGATGTTATAGCACAAATTGACACTTTTGTGTTTGTGATGACAATATTCCAAGATGACACCTAGGTGTCCAATATCTATCATGACCATGAACCTATCATCATGGAAGAAGCCATAATTTGACCATACTTGAACCCCCCTCAAGGAAATCCAACTCTTTTCCCATCGAAATAATTTAAGTTTAATCCCAAATGAGGCCCCATGCTCCTTTCCTTACTGCAAGGACAATGGCCACACACCTTTCCCTTGAGCAGGGCGTCCATGCCAAGAAAAATGCCTAAAAATATATAAAAATATCAAAAACTCAAAATTATGAAAACTTCAAGGTGGTTGGTCTCGTTTCCAATTTCCAAAACCATTTGGTAACTATTAAAACTATACTAAACACTCATTAAAAAGGGATATGATGGACCAAATGAGGGATCACGCCTATATTATTTTCATGCTAGAGGAATTCTTCTACATATTTGAATACATTTATCTCGTTTTCCCTCAATGACCCTTGTCCCTGAGCACTCCTTTCACAAGTTGTTGATGTCATCCATCCTATATGACTTATATCCTATACATCCTTGGAAGATCAAGTGTTTGGAAGCGGGATTACAAGTGATTCAAGAGCAAAGGGACCCAATTAAAGGATTTGAAAGGTGCCTTAGCAACATAAAGGTAACTTTTGTATATTCATTTTGTTGCATATTAAAAGAAATTTGTGATCATTCCCTCCTCTATATGCATGTGTAAGTATTGATGTGTTTAGTCCTTATTGGTTGATTGAAGAGTACTAGTCCTTTCAGGAGCATTGTCAATACTAGTTGTGATTACTATATGTTCTTATTTTTGTCGGTATATTTATTAAATCTATAAGGATTGTGAGGAGGTTTATTTGGCTCTTTTCCAGGTTTCAAGTTGCTGTAGTGAATTAGATTGAAGTTGAAGAGTAGAAGCAACAAGGATCAAACTCTAGAAATAGGTTCCTCCCTTCCTACCATCTCATTCTTCTACTTGCTTGCTTGTTTGCTTGCTTACGTGAGTGGTGAAACATCTATTTTTGTGTATGAAATGTCTATTAGAAGAGTCTTAAGATAAAATTTAGATATCTTCTTAGTATGTTGGTGACTATCCCTAGTCATTAGAAAGTTTGTTTCCCCTAGCAGAATTGCTGACTCCACTGGGGATCAGATATCCATATGACCTTTGTAGTTTGTTTATAGTTATTTTTTGATCTATTTAATCCTTTAGGTCATTAGCATAGCCTTACCCTCTTCAATTTCCATGAAAGTACAAAAATTATCAGTTTTTTTCCTACTTTAGGCCTTCCTAAGCATCCCACACTCCCTATAGTGTATATATAAGAATGTATTAGGGGTCCCACACACTCTCCTTTAGCAACATGTGTGTGGCCACACTTTTTCTACACTATACAAAAGCATGGGATTCAGAGTATAGGTTTTTTTAACCTATTTTTCCTTGATTTCTTCAGGGATGTTGATTGGTTAGGGTTTCTAAGACAAGTTAAGAGTTAGAACTATCAAGTTTTGGCATTTTTATGGTGGTTTGATGCTTTTATACCTTGGATTGATTTACATTAGGAAATATTTAAGGACTTTTGTTACCATGTTTTCCCTTTTGTGATTGTTGCTTTACACTTTGGCATAAAAAAGAAAGAGCATAAGTGTCTTCTTGTGCCTATGTTTTCCTCCTTGTTTAGGTGAAATAGATATCAAGAAATTACTTTCTTAGTATACCTAACTATACCTCTTTGAGTCTAAGAAAACCTCTTAGTAGATTCTTCTCAAATTGTTTTGTGCAAGATACGTGAAAGGACAGTTGATTGTTTTTCTTTTTGTGCATTGTAGTGAATTAGTAATTGATTTTGTTTTTTTCATTGTAGGTGGAGCTGTAAATTTCATTTTCCACTTTAGTGTACTTTCATTAAGTTTTCTTCAGTAAGAGACCACAAGTTTTTTTCCTTTCATCTTGCTATCATTTTGCATGGAAGGAAGTTTTCTTTGATTTCTTTTGAAATCATTGGCATCATTGGAATTTGAATGTTGTTAGAAGTTTTATTATAAATGAATAAGCTCTCTTTCATGTTTATTACATTTGAGAACACCGGTGTTCATCCACTTCCACATCCCCTTGAGTAAACGACAACTTTTAAAAAACACATAACTAAAATGAACTAGACTTGTTTTTCTTTGATAGAAAACCAATAGTAGTCTAAGTTCTTAGGCCTTGGTTGTAGGAATGGAGAGTCAACTTCTCCAAGGACACGTAAAACAGAACTAGGGTTTGATTAGAGAGTGTTAAATCCATTAGTCACAGGATGCATTTGTTGGAAAAGTGCACATAAAACGTGTGTCGATCACGAGGCGAGCTAGGTAGGCAAGTAGGATTATCCCCTCATTTATTTTTTTGGTGGTCTATGCAAGTCTAGGAGCTCTAGTTTAATTGGAAAGTCCTCGAGTTGACACCACCTTTCATTGGAGTTTTAGGTCTAAGACATGTGTCCTACATTCCCTTCCCATTCGTAGATACCTGATCTTCAACTGTTCCGCTCAACTATCATGTGTGAAGTGGTGACCATATTTGCTTGTCTTAGGTTTCACCCAAGTGATCACCAGAAGTAGGAAGTGCTTGTAGTATCTTAGATAGATGCATAAAATATGCGTCATCTCCCTTGGAGGGTTCCCATATTTGCGAGGGTACTTGCACCTTGGATGATTATTGTGTAAGGATTACCATAACTGACTCTCACGGCTTCATTGGTTAGAGTTGGGCCCCAATCATCCCAGGATGACCTTTGGAATGCCCATGTTCAACTCTTCATTGTTTGAACTTAGGACTTAACCAACCGGGTTTGATTTTTGGGGCAGTGAGTTTGCTTGGCTACATCTTAGAGAGTCTTTTATAGGGGTGTGTTGATTGTAATTTTTCAACCCCCATAGAAGGAACTAAATATTTATTACTTTTTGAATCAGAGTACATAGCTAAAATTTCCGAGGAGAACAACCAAGGTATTCCTATGCAAGGGGATCCTTGTGCTTTTTCATTCATTAGATATGTTGGTACTCCCTTGATGACCACCTTGAATCTTCCTGGATTCATCCTGTGACTGCTAGTTTGGTTGTTCTCCACTTTGAATGTATTGAATGCTCATGTTGCTTCTCAAGCAAGAACTGTATTTTAAGAGCATCAAAAACCTTTTCCTTCTTCACCAGTGACATATTTCCCTCCTCCTTCTACCTCATAAGGTGAAAGTCTAGATACTAGTAACGAATGGTCTAAAAGAAATAGAAGTAGGAATAATAACAAGCAGATGTGAAAACAAGGGTGCACACCACCAACCTCTAGGATCAATAAATCTCCAAGCAATGAGCAATGAAATGTTTTAAAGACTGTGAGTACAGACTCTTCAAAGTGAAGATCTGATGGTGAAAAAAGACTTAGGAGGAAAAATAAGATGGATTGCAAAAAAAATCAAATGAAACTGACATTCAATTTGAACACTACAAACGATGTTCTTCCCCAGCGGAGTCGCCAAATTTGTTTGACGGACAATCTACCGAGAGCGGACTCAAGTCCTGATCTCCCTAGACTTAATGCAAGACTCGAACAAATGAGACATAATAGAAATGACTTTCCTAGATATAGTTAGAGATCGAGTAGCTAGATGCCTTACCTTTCAGATCACTGATCTTGTTCCCTTGATGTTGTTCCAAGCTCGATGGTCTTCAGATCTTAGTTGCAAAACTTGTCAAGACACACAAGACAACATAAGTAGTAAAATGCATCTACACAATAATAGATCTAAGTAAGCAAATAAGTAGGCAAACTACACAAACATCATCAACGCAATAATATTTGGTGGAAAGCATTTATATTACTGTATAATAAGGGAGAGTACATAGAAGGAAGTGATTACAACCAAGACTTAATGTAGCAATCCTTCTCCAACCAAGCCAATGCCAAAGCTCCCAAGGAAGTATGAATCTCCCAATAGATGAGTAGGGATCTCCTAAGCTAATTTCACCAGCATGTACATACCATAGACTTTCTCCCTTTGGAATGGGAATGAGCTTCACTTATATAGGACTAAGAGGATAGGGTAGTTTGAGATATGGTAGGAGAGAGTTAGGGGATCCTTCCAAAAGGCTAGGAACCGAATGTCAACTCCCCTTTAGGCTAGGGATAGGGATCCACATCACCTAGCTTCGAGAATGGACTCGAAGATGCTCTTTTATCCAATTAACTGACATCGTCGCAAGCTGCAATAAGACAACCTACGACGTCGCAGGTTGCACAAGGGTGAACTGCGACGACCTATAAAAATGGATCAGTTGAGCCCTCCAATCATGAAACTTCAGGGATGTTTACATTGACTATCATGATGGCAAGATTTAGGTGTAACATTGTGATGAGTTCTATTGCAGAGTTTTAATGCATCTTTCAACTATCAGTTGATTTCTAGTTGTGATTACTATTGTGGTGTTCTAGGCATTTTGCAGTTGGATCTAGTAGCCACTATGGATACTCCTTTAGATCTATGCAATTTGTTGTTGGATATCTTCCCACATGTTTTAGGCATTTTGCTATTAGATCTAGTAGTCGTTAAAGCTTCAATTTAGATCTAGGAATTCTACAGTTGGAGCTTGTTGCCACATGTTCGGTTGTATTGGCCATACACTATTGTGATAGAGTTCATCATACAACTTGGTTCAAGCTCAATTTCATGGTTCAGTAAGAAGCGATTGTTATATTCGTTTACTCCATGAGGCGAAGTGTGTTTTTTATTTGTAGCTTATGGACATTCTGTAAGTTGTCATCAAGGGGGATGATATGTAATGTCATTTTCCTCCCTTTTTTTTTGTATTCTATCTCAATGTCATCATTAAGGGGGAGTGTTGGAATATGTAATGATGACTGAAGAAAATTTGGAATTCATCTGGTGAAGAAGAAAGCAATGAGAGCTCCAAGAAACCCTGGATATTGCGGATTTTTGGGCAGAGTTTGGGCGATGGCGGCCTGGTGAGCAGGGCTTAACTCTGGAGGACCGGCTCTGTTCTTCTGTGACGCGGCTGGACCAGTCGACGATTGAAGCGGTGTGGCTTTCGACGGACTGGCTGGACCCTGTTTACGAATTGGGAGTGATATTGGGGGCTCCATGAAACCCTGGGGTATTGCGGATGAGAGTGCATTGTTTGGGTTGACGGACTGCAAAATGGGCTTTGGTGGTGCGGCTCATTTCTTCGGGGTCTCGACTGTCCCAGCAGCTTTATCTTGAAACGGAGTGGAATTTGTTGGGGTGGGCAGGTGGTTCTTGAACCCTGCGGACGCGTGAAGGGATTCGAGGAAGTGCGGGGATTCTGCGATTTGTGTGGGGTCTTCTGCTGCAACTTGAACGGTGGATAGGGGTTTGGGCCCTATCTGGGGTTCCATCCGGTTTTTTTGGCTGATTGCTCGGTCGGGGTTCGGTATTGCCTGCCGTGAGGGAACCACTGGGGTGGAATGGCGAGCGGATATGAGCAGGAGGTGGACTACACCTCGGATGGGGATTGTGTTAAAGGGATTTTCGACCTTGGAGCGATCAATTCTGCGGAGTATGGGTCGGGGGCTTTGTCTGGCCCTTTCTTGTCAGGCGGGGGGACAGGGGATCTACTTGGGCCCGAGGGAGCGATGGATTTGGACGGGCACCTCATCACTCCACCGACATCTGCCAGAGTCACTTCGCCGGTCATCTCTCTGGGGCTGGAGGGTTTAGAGGCGGAATTAGAGACCTTTCGGTCATATGCAGGCATTAGGGACAGGCCAGACTTGGCCGGTCTTCTGGGGCGGACGCTGCAACCCCAACTGGGGTCATACACAAACTTTCCAATTCCTTCGGAAGCCTTGCGAGAGGAAAGACTCGAAACCCTGGCTGGGTGTGACAACAAGTGGTCGGGTGGCGGACTGGCTTCTTTTTCTGTTGGAAATTTGCTTAAGTCGGTGGAATTCCGTGAAGTTGAGGACCGGGGACAGGCCAGCGGTGGACAGGGCCACTCAACAAGTGGACATGCAGCGGTGGCTCCTGGGGTTGGAGAATTACCACCTGATGATGAATCCCTGTTAATTCCACGAGCAGGGGTTTCTGCACAGGTTGCTTCTCATAAAAATTATGCCAAAAAGGTCAAGGAACGGAGAAGGAAGGACAAACTTGTGTTGGGTGTGGATGTCTCGATGGAGGAGGCGGAGGACTTCTCACACATCGCAGTGGTTGGACATGTCCGTGGTAAGAGGCTTGGGCGTGGTTTCCTCCAACGATGGGCGGCCGAGCATTGGAAGGACTTGGTAGTTCCTGCACCAGAGATTAGGATATTGACGAAAGGTTGGTTCTCCTTTATCTTGTCGAATCCTGGTGAGGTTGAAGCTGTATTAGGCCGCCATTGGATGATGTTGGGCGTTCCCATTGTGCTGAAAAGATGGTCACCTTTCTTTGACTCTAAAACAGAGAAAATTGACAGAGAACCAATATGGGTGAAGCTACCTGGGCTCCCCATGCATCTCTGGAATGAATCACGATTTGCAGCAATTGGAAATTTCCTTGGCGACTATATATGTGCTGATTATTCCCATACTGAAATAGGTATTTATTCGGTGGCTAAGATCTTGGTCAAAATCGATCTTAGGCAGGGGCTTTCGGCTGAGATCATGGTTCAGACGAAGGATGGGGAATTCACACAAATCCTGGACTACGTGGGGGTGCCGTTTCGATGCCACCGCTGCCATGCTCATGGACACCTGGTAGCAGGTTGCACGTTACCGTTTCGGGGCAGCAGACCGTTGGATGTTCCTATAGCAGATGTTTGCTTTGATCCTGCGAAGAAGGGGAACCCACAGGTGGTGGGGGATAAAGGAATAGCGACTGCTATTGACACCGGGGCGGACCAGGTATCGGTGCTACCAGTGGCACCGTGTGGGATGCAGGGAACCGGGCTACCTATGGCATCATTGGAGAACGAGGGATTGAATATCATTGGGAGCAAGGCGACGGTAGTAGTGGGGACTACATTGGGTACCACGACACCATTGACTCGGGCAGCTTCCAGAAAGCTACAAGAGCAGGCTATCTTTCGTCGGGGTTCATCCTCTAATCCCCCGGGTATGTCTCACCATATCTCTTCTGTTGTTTCTTTATATGCTGTCTCTAATGATTTGGGGGGGGTATGTTTAGGGTCTCATCCTCCCGTCAGCTCTGTATCACTTTGCCCTGCTCCTTGTATATTACCTGTAACGAATTGTGTATACACGCCACCTTTAGTTTCAACTTTACCCTCTCCCAATTCTGTGGGATGTATCCGCTATGCTCTTAGAAATAGGGTGATCTCTGCTGATGGATCGGGGGGTAGGGGACTTCCTGAATTGGCTGCTAGTGCTGTGGGGAAAGGTCGGGGACGTAAATCTCATCTGTCAAAAGCACAAGACCGGGCAAAAGTTGATTTGGTAATGGGCACACAATCCTCTATTGAATGGGCACTTAGAGCAGCGAAAGCCCTAGAAGGGGGTTTCATATGAAACTATTGTCATTCAACTGTTGTGGGTTGGCGAGTCCCATTAAAAAATCGTCACTCCGGAGGTTGGTGGATTTAAATCAACCTGATATTTTACTATTACAAGAAACACTGGGCGGCAGTGTGGAGATTGTTAGGGTATTGGAAACTTTGCTACCTGGCTGGAAGTTTGTGGGTGTGGATGCTCGTGGACGCTCTGGAGGGCTGGCTACGGGGTGGAAGGTGAAGAGCTGCAGATATGATAGCTCTTGGGGTATCTCTTCTGGTATCGGGTTGGAAGTATGGGATGCAGAGATTGGTAGGATGATAACGATTCTCAATATCTATGGACCCTATTTAAATAGGGCTGGATTCTGGGACTCCTTGCTAAGCATGGATCTCTTTTCCGGAAGGGATGTGATCTTGGGTGGGGACCTCAACCTTTCTCTGGGATCTTCTGAAGTTTGGGGGCCTCGGGCTGCTCCGGATCCATTAGCTAACTTTTTCATACAAGCTTTCGTCGGGAAGGATCTACTTGACATACTGCCAACCAGGTTAACCCCTACTTGGAGGAATAAGAGAACAGGGGATCAAAGGGTGGCCAAAAGACTGGATAGGTTTCTGGTGGCTGATGTGTTGGCACTGGGGGTTGATGTTGTAAAGCAATGGGTTGGGTCAGGGGGGGTTTCTGACCACTGTCCCATCCTACTGGAGTTAAGAGGCAGTAGAAACAAACCCCCTAGTCCTTTCAAGTTCAATCCTAGCTGGTTGAAGGAGGAGGATTATCTTAAATTAGTTCAGAATCAGTGGGTTCATCGACCTATGGAGTCATAGGAGCATGCGGGCGCACACTTTCAACTCAATCTCAAGCGTATTAAAGAGGCCACTATTCTCTGGGCCACTGAAAAGAGGGTAAAAGATGATCAAAATCTGAGGGCTGCTGAGATGCATATTGATAGACTTCTACATTGTCAGGGCATGGGTTATCTGGATGAACTGCAGAAAGGTGAGCTGCTGGACTGGGAAAGAAGCAGGAATGTGTTACTGTGTGAGCGAGAAGAGATGTGGAGAATGAAAAGTAGGGCGATTTGGTTACAGTGTGGGGATGAGAACACAAAATTTTTTCAAGCATATGCAAAGGGGAGAAAATTCACAAACTCCATCTGGGAATTATCTTCACCTGAAGGGGAACGGGTCTCCAGCTTTGATGGTTTGGCTGAGATGGGTGTTCGACACTTCGAAGACTTATTCACCGCTCAACCTGGGGCCTCTATAGCTGAGGTTATCAGGATGGCTCAGCTCTTCCCACGTTTTGTGGGGGAGGAAGAGAACAAACTATTGATGGCGGAGGTGCTGCCGATTGAGCTCTCGCAGGTTATGCAATCCTTCCAGAAAGATAAAAGCCCGGGGCTTGATGGCTGGCCTATTGAATTTTTCTTGGGATTCTTTGACTTCTTTGGGGAGGAATTATTGGATGTGGTGGAAGAATCAAGAAAGGCTGGTTTTGTACATGGTCCCTTTAACTCGACCTTTATTGCTCTCATCCCCAAATCGGACAAGCCTGATAGTTTTGATGAATTCAGACCTATTTCTCTCTGCAATTGCATATATAAGATCATCTCTAAGGTTATGGCGAGGAGACTAAAGAATATCCTGTCTCAGCATATATCATGTGAACAATTTGGATTCTTGGAAGGTCGTCAAATACATGAGGCCATTGGAGTTGCACAAGAAGGTATACACACTATGAAGGTGCAGAAGCAGAAGGGTGCAGTGATTAAGATTGACCTCTCTAAAGCATTTGACAGGGTTAGCTGGCTCTATATCCGGATGCTTCTCACACACCTGGGCTTCTGCTATGAATTTATTCGATGGATTATGGCCTGCATCACCACAATGAGTTTTGTTGTTCTGATAAATGGTTCAACTAGTCCATTCTTCCATGCTGGCAGGGGGCTACGACAAGGTTGCCCACTTTCACCGCTGTTATTTCTCCTTGTTGCTGAAGGCCTCAGTCGTTTTATCCTGAAAGCAAAAGCTGATGGCTCCTTTCGTGGCATCTCCATTTCTCAGGTATTGTATATCACACATCTCCTATTTGTTGATGATATTCTCATATTTTGTGATGGCTCGAGACAGGATATTGATAAGGTGGTCGAAGGACTCAATTTACTGCAAGATGCCGCGGGTATGCTAGTGAATATTGATAAATCAACAATCACATGCTCGCATTTAAATGAGCAGGAGATACACAGATTGGCCATCAGACTCCCCTATAGGACTATGGATATTGATGATGGCTTAAAGTACCTAGGATTGCACTTAAAACCCAATGCATATATGAAGGCAGATTGGCACTGGTTAATTGCTAAAGTGGAGCAGAGACTACATGGATGGAGTCATAAATGGCTCTCGCGGGCTGGGAGACTAGTTCTGGTTAAATCAGTTTTGGAAGCAATACCGGTTTATTGGATGTCACTTGCTTGGATTCCCAAAGGAGTCTTGGAGCAGATCCGTCGGTTGGTTTTTGCCTTCCTTTGGAAGGGTAAGGGCGCAAATCGAGCCTTGGTGTGGGTTAGTAAGAATCGATTGCGATCCCAAAAGCACTGGGAGGATGGGGCTTAAAGAATATCTTTCTTTTTGCCAAAGCGTTGGGGGCAAAGGTGGCATGGCGAATTATCCATACACGGAGCCTCTGGACTAGTGTGGTATATCACAAATACATTGCTCCCTTAACCCTACTTGATTGGATTAGGCAGGGCAATAAGTCGAGGGCAAATTGCTCTGTGGTTTGGAAAGCGGTGGTTCAGCATTTTCATCTGGTGGGATCGGGATTAGTTTGGAGAATTGGAAATGGGCATTTACTTCGTATTGGACTGGATCCTTGGGTAGGATGTCGGGGGGGACATGTACTGCCTGTGGAATTAAGGACTTATCTGGCAGCTAGAGGCTGTCATTTCCTGGATGATATTGCACAATCGGGATCATCCACTCTATGGCACCAGGGGTGGATCTCTGCCCAGCGTCTTGAGGTTCCTGAGGACATGATCGGAGTTTGGGAGGATTATATTCAGAACTTAAGATTTACAAATATTCGCCTGACAAATAGGCCTGATGAACTTCTCTGGGATCACCATCCCTCAGGGAAATACACACCAAAACTTGGATATATTCAGCTAAATGTGGAAGTGCATAATAGGGCATTGGTGTGGTGGTGGAAATCTCTATGGAAGTTTAAATGCCCGGGCAAAGCAAAAATACTCTTCTGGGCGATATTGGAACAAAAGGCACCTACCTGGGACATTCTGAAGAGACGATTTCTACAGGGCCCGAGTTTTTGTCCACTCTGTAGGGAGGCGGACGAGACTATTTCACACCTTTTTGTTCACTGCCTGTTCTCTCAGGCGGTTTGGACAAATATCTGCAACTATTTGAATCTCAATGCGCGCTGGTGGGGAGAGAGTGTTATTGACACATTCCAAATTTGGTGGTCAGAACAAAAGAATTCAACCATCTGTGCAGCCCCATGTATTTTTGCCTGGGGCATTTGGATCACACGTAACAGGATCATTTTTCAGGACTGTAGAGTCCCGATGGAGCAAGTAGTGGCTCAAGCTGTGGCTCTCATTTTACATTACAAGACTACTCCCAAAGCGATTAGAACTCGTCCTGTGATCGCAGAAACGATTGATAAATCCATACCGTGGGCTTTTTTCGATGGCGCATCACTTGACCATCAATTGGTGTGTGGTGGGGGGGTCGTTCTTCACAAATCTGAATCTCATTATTTCCACATCGTGGCTGGATTGGGGAGCGGTACAAATAACTATGCTGAAATCATGTCACTTAGACTGTTGATGTTATTTGCACTAGAACAGGGTTGTCTTTCACTACAGATTTTTGGTGACTCACTGATAGTTATTGACTGGGCCAATGAGCATACTCAATGTAATGTGATGGTTCTCTCACCTATACTGGAAGATGTTTTACGGTTAAAGCAGAATTTTAATCTTATAACATTTACACATGTCTACAGGGAGAGAAATGGTATGGCCGACCTTCTTTCCAAAGAAGCGTCGCATCAACATCTAAATTTCGGCACATGGCGGATTACATTACATTCTACTGCTGGAACATACAGTTATTACCATAGGCCTTTCAACGAGGCCTTGGAGGACCGGGAGGGAGCATGATTGGCTTCTGTTGATCAGACTTTACAACAGTTCTGTTTTGGTTTTTGTATATTGGTATTATCATAGGCCTTTCAATGAGGCTTTGGAGGACCGGGATGGAGCATTTGGCTCCTGTTGTTTACATCTGTTCTGTTTGGTGCTTTTGGGTTGTTTGGACAGAATATCATTTGATAGGAACTTTTTCATTTTGAGACAATTATTGTTATTTGTAACCGGATATATGAGTGCTGTATGGACAGCCATCTTCACAATATTGGGTTTGTATGGGTCACTAGACAAGTCAGAAACTTGAACCGTTTATATGCGATAATGTAGGGATCTCTGTGATTCTATTACATGTGCAGAATGTAATTTTGTTCAATCTATTTGAAATAAAATTACGACTTTTTCCAAGGAAAAAAAAAAAATGTAATGATGACTGAATGTATTTGGAAGGTAATAATGTCTAATCTTATGTAAAATTGTTATCTCACACGTAATTATGTAATAATTTACTCTTATTACCTTTTATTATATAAAGAGGTGAAATTACATTTATCCCACGTGTGTTATGGGATGTAATTCCTCTAATACCTCTTGGTATATAATGAGGAGATGAGTCATTGTAAAATAATCAAGAATTCAAGAATTCACATATGAACACAAGGATGTCTCATGTAATGTGATTATGGAGTGGCATGGGATTCTCATGTGTGAGAGCTCTATTGTAAGATTGGATATTATTGATGATTAAGAAGATTTCAACCAGGCATAATTCTAAGGACCCATACTTATTTAAAAGTGTATAAACCTTGGCGAATCTTACCAATTCTTAAAATGTCAACTATAAAATATTTAGCGATATTTTTCTAAAATTATTTCAATTTCCAAGGATTTTATATAGTTTATATAATAATTTGGCGATTTGTAGAGTGGAAAAAGTTTACCCCATCAAAATTGGGCGAAATGGGGCTTCAAAAAATGCAAATTGGCGAATCTTTTTTTTGAAAAGAACATGGAAAAATAGCCCATGGGCTAAATTTTGCCCCTAAAATTATCCTTGATTTCAACCTTCCTGTGGATGTTTTCCCATTTGGGGTTTTACCACATATATCTGGTGTTCTCTTGGTTATTCTATTATCTTCATTTTTATTAATGTTCATGTTATTTGTTTCTTATAATATGATAGAAGGCTAGATCAGCTCATGCTATGCATGTTTTGTATTATTGTATGACTTTATCATATTCTCAATATTCTAACAAAATATGAATACAATGATTATGAAACTGATGCACTTGTAGGGGTAACAAAGATTACATTGAACCATTCTAAAGATACTTTTGGTAAATTAATTTAATATGTTTATATCTCAGATTAAGAATCATAAGCGCTATACATTATTGATTGTGATTGGGGCATTACAATCTTGAAAAGAAATGATTATGAAATTGGAGGCAATTACAGGGGTGACAACGATGACATTAAACCATTCTTGGGTTTCTTTTTGTCATAAATAACATTTCTCTAGTACCAAAAAATAGTGGGGGGCAATTCCTCAAAACCAAGTATCTATGTGTCTCCATGGCCCCAACTAAACATGAGAAGTTGAAGATTGTATGGTCTTTTATTCATGAAAAAAATAGTTTTTGTACTATGCATCATAGCATAGGAGTCTTTAATAATTGAGATGTCCCAATAGTAATTACACAGGACAGAGACAACTTAGGGTGTTCCCATGAATATGGGTAACACTTTTTGGCAAGATGCAGGTGCAAATTATAAAAAAAACAAAAGTTTGATTGATCCTTGGATAAGCCCTTGATCGAGCTTTTGAAAACTCGATCGAGGGCTTAACTAAACGCTCGATCAATATTTTTTTAAAATCTCGATCGAGGGTTTAGATAACCCTTGATCGAGCTTTAGAAGCTCGATCAAGGGTTATCTAAACCCTCGATCGAGGTTTTAAAAAAGCTTGATCGAATTATTGTCATTATTAAAAATAAAATAAAACAATTCGCGAGAAGACTGTAGAAATTAGGGAGTAACTTGATTGAGCTATTTACTTAAACTTGGATAAACCCTCTATTGATGTATTTAAAAAACCACTAAAACCATCGATTAAGGATTTTTAAGACCTCGAACGATTCAATAACTCGATTGAGAGATTTAAAAACAAGTCTTCAACCGCCTTTTCTGTAGATTTAATTTTACTAGCCTCTTCGAAAGGCATAAACCTTATCATTGATTTCTCCTTAGGTGGTGGACTTGATGTCAGGGGATTCATCAACGAATCGTCTATCCATTGATACATAATTTATGCGTTTTTTGAGTTCATATGATATTATTTTTATTTTCTTTAAAACTTACACTTAAAATCCATGTCCACAACTTCGAAGCAACTCAAAGAAAAATCAACACCATAAAAAGTACAAAACCAATTTTTTTTAAAAAATGCATACACACATCAACATGTCCTTTTCAAAAGGGTATTTCTGGTTTTTCAAATTTTAAGCAATAAAAAGAAGTTTGCATGCACACAAATGTGTACAAAATGTGATTCAAATTTTCAATGGTCAATTTTGAAAATTAATAAAATATATAATTTTCCAAAATAAATTTAAAAAAATGAGCGCCTCAGTGCATTTTGTGTATATTATGTTCATATGTTTTTTTTCAAAAATTATACATTTATCATTAAATTATTTTATGTGCACACAAGCCATTTGTCGACTTTTCCTGAAATTTGCAAGGACAAGCATTTCATTAAATGCAATTTTAACACATTAAATAATATTAGCATTTTTTTAAAATATCATTGGAAAGACAACATAATTCTCTATTCATTGCATGTCGAAATTCACAAGGAATAGATGAGTTTCGAGGGCTTCGACTTCTTAAATGAGTAAAATATATAATTTTCACCATTGCTTTTAGCCAAAATGTGTTACCCATCTTCATGGATTCACCCATTAGTGCCATCCAACTTTACCCATCAGTATCCAAATAAAGGTGAACTTGAGCAAATAAACCCTGACTAATATCCTTGAGAAAGCAATCAATGTTATATTCATAACTTGTGCCTAAGAACTCCAATTTCTTCAGGAATATAATTGATCTCAATTCCATTTCTAACATAACCAAGTTCATATGTTCATAAGAGCCTTTGAGGATATTTTTGAAATGCTCAATAACAACCTTTCTGGATGCAAGTCAAATTTGGATTTGGATTCCACTTCTGAAATGTGTGTCTCATGTAAGCCAAAATCCTTTCAATGTTGTATAAATTTGGAATAAACATAAAGGTGGATTTCCTATTTATATTCCCTCAGATAAGTGTGCATTTGATAATGAATATATTAGTTCAATATTAGCTTTTCCTCCTTGGTTTCAGTAGATTTTTACCTCTTTATATTTAATACCCTACAGGTTTTCTTTGATACTCAATTGTTCTTTTAAATATATGCGCTTATATGTTCTTACCAACTACTTCTATCCACAGAGGGGAGGCAGGTGTCGAGGGGGGTCATCTATGACCCTGGAGGAAAATAGTTAAATCTTACGCCTGGGGATTACGAAAGAGATCCAACAATGCTGCTAAATGGCTTGCTTTACTCCACGGCATGGAAATTGTCACCAAGTTAAAGATCAATAAGCTCTTAGTCTTTGGAGATTCAAGACAGGTCATATATAAAATGAGGAATGGCTACACCAAAGGATCTCCATGGTGCAGAAGGATTTATCAACGAATTGGTTTACTCAACTCTGCACATGAGGTAAATTACCTCCACATCCTTCGAGAAAACAATAGATCAGCAGATCACATGGCATACAAAGGAGTTAAGCTGGGTTTGGGAGAATTTTTGTATGAGGATGGGCTTTATAAACACACTCCAATCCCATAGGACCCAAAATCCTTTAGCACATTGCACCACCATCACGGAATCATGTCTTAACTGGAAAACCCCTCCTAGGAAGGCGTGGACGCATGGATCTTGTTCTCATAGCACATGGCCTCCCATGGATGTTTGGTAGACGCATTTATGGGAAGTCTTGTCCAAAGACTCACCCCCTCTCTCACGAGTGAACAACATGGACGACATCAGGGATGCAGTTAAGGAGGAAGAGACGAGGTATGGCAGTCCTTAGCTACAACATATGGGGAATAGATTGAGCGGTTTATCCTTGCTTCCCCCGAGTCGAGAGGAAAATTACAAGTGCGAGTAGTGTGCAGGAAATCAACAACATATTGGTATCATGTCGAGAATTAGGGAGGCCATGTCTTACCTGAAAGCCAGTATAGAGGATTTCAAACTGAACCTCAGAAAGGTCTTTGACGTCGCTTACGTTGGTCTCAAGGAGATAAAGGAGACTTCGGAGGACATGATGTATATTTCCCAACAGCTAGCTTGTCAGGACTCACGCATCGATGACCTGGAGAGAATTCTGTTCGAGTTCATGGGAAATGTGGATGTAATCAAGGATGAAGTGTTGAAAATGGCCAAAATGACCCGATGCAGTCATTGCTAGGAGTCTCCAGACGAAGGTGCGTTGCCAATGGATGAAGTTTCAGTGCATCAACAAGCTCAGGTTATGCATGGGCTCCAAGATTGATACTCTATTTCTCCTTGTTCTATGGTTTTTTGTGCATTACTAAATGGCCAGTTTGTAAGGGTTTATCCCTCCCATGATTTTGAATTTTCTAGGAAGTCTAAAAAAGGAACTAATAAGTATGAAGTGGAACAAGTTTTGTCTGCACATTTTCAGCAATTCTCAGAGCTTAGGATGAAGCTCACATTTTGTATTGAATGGTTGTGCACAATTTTTTTATAAAAATACTTCCACGGTTTCTGTTAAAAAAAACTACTTCTATCCACATATAGGCTCCTCTTAATTCACTAGCCTAGGTAATTTTGTACCATGGAAAATAGACTCCTTTTAGGGCATCTAGTGAAGGAAGGGATTGAAATATCGATAGAAAGGAAACTAGTAGCCATGAATTTGCAGCATTGGATATCTTATTATAGATACTCCTCATGTTTCTTAGATCAAAACTATTACATTTGTAGAGTTTACGCACTAACCATGCCTAGGCTCCACACAAATCATTGGTTACCCTTGGCTTAATTTATTTTTACTCTGCAGATAAGCTTTACACTTTTCATGAGGGCATATGAAAAACTAATACAGTATATTGGAAGAAATGAATTCAAAATGATGAAGCAAAGTATAGATATATTAAAAAGCAGGTTTTGTTGAAGAGGATCAAACTCTAAAAGTATTGTTTTCTTCTCTTCTCATTATTTTGTTTCAAGAGGGTATAAATGATTTTTTCTTTCAACTCCCCAAATCTAATAGCAGTTAAATCTAGTCCAACATTAGTAGAGCATGATGTTAACATCTATGGAAAAATTTATTGGTATCGTTAATATGTAAAATATGTATTTATGCGCTTTTAATGATGTATGAATACATTAAAATAAAGATTATATTTAGAGTATTGTCCTCCTCTCTCAGGTTCTATCTTCCATACATGGCATATTGAACTCATTGTAAGTATAATGCTGTATAGAGATATATTACAAGCTATAAGTGATAAGAACAAATCAATGTTTGAAAAAGAGCAATGCTTGGAGGGTAAATGCCATTCGCAAAAGTGAAACATGTTAGTGGCATCGGCACAAGCCGGTCAAAACTTGGTAAATGGTAATCACATCATTTAGGTCACTCATGTCAATAGAAAATGCTAGTCACATTGGTAACAAGAAATCCCATAGTGACATAGTGACATAGGAAAAATGGGAACCAATTATTTTCTGATAAAAGTCATGAGCATACTAGAATAATTTGAAAGAAACAAGCCAATGCCAGAGTAATACTAAGAAAGACATCATAATTCTACTACAAGAAGGGATCTTGAGGCTAAAATTGATGCTATGTAACTTAAAAAGACAACAATACTAGCTATGTGAATATTCATGTCGATGCTCCCTAATGATAATAGAGGCAATATGAAACTGCAAGAATCCAACAATTTCTAGCTAGTTATGCCAAATATTCCAATAGTCTCTAGCCAGTTATGCCAAATATGCTATAATTGAACTCATGTAAAGATGCATCATTTTTAAAAATATAGAGCCTTTTAGTATGACCATGTGAAGAACCACTAACATGAAAAAGAGACATATAGTCTTGGCTAATACAAATTGTAGTGGTTGCTTGATGCATAATCTTACCCTACAACAAAGTCTTCTACCTTCTTCACTCAAGTTTTGAGATAAACATGAAATCATAATTGAATCCTTAACATGTTAGTCGTAACTTTTAAGGAGTCGGTATTATATCCACACTTAGCATGATACCAAACCTATTTGATAGCCACAAAATATGTCATCTTCTCTCATTTCATTATTGTGATTCTTAGTCTATATTTGCTTTTCTTTCTGGTTGAATTTGTTACTGACCATTTGATTTACCTGCTTGTTTTGCAATATTGTTTACATCAAGTCTTTTCAACTGATGTTCTGGGAATTTAAGCTTACTGCTTGGATATGAGTATTGACATCATTGATAACACATTAAGACAAATATAGATCTGCAATCCTATTAAATAGTATTGCAAAAACATTTGATTTTCATGTTGAACATGACTACACATATATAATATTATACTAACAAAAATTTGTTTGAGCAATTGAAAGTAATATAAATCTTGTCACTGAAAGAATGGAGAAGAAATGTGAAGGTTTTGTTGTTACAATTTTCACAAACTAAAATGTAGAAGAAGTTTGATCATCTGATGTAGTTGCGACATTCCTTGTTGTATTTGTATTGTCAAGCAAATTGCATATGCTTCGTCTTGGTATTTGGGAAACAACTATATTTTCCTCTTTGAGGCTCTTTAACACCACTACCACATCTCTCATAGTTGGTCGTTCTTTAGGTGAGTCTTTTGAACAAAACAAACCAAGACGCAGTAAAGAAAGTAGACATTTGTATACATCATTTTCTTCAAATGCATCTTTCTCCACCTCATTAAGAAGACTGCAATCAATTACCTCTTTCACTCGGTTTGGAAATGCAGAGTTAACCCACTTGTGCAAGTTCAGGTCTCCAACAAACATGTCATTTGTTGGCTTCATTCTAGTAAATATTTCCAATAACATGATGCCATAGCTATAAACATCTCCTTTGATGGAAATTGTCTCACCCAAACCATATTCTGCATTAGAGTCAACCTTGATCAAATTTTATTTAACTAATCCATACAAAATTATTAATAATGAAAAAATAAGTATAACCAATATTTTAAAAAAGTCATACCTGGGGCAATGTATCCCACAGATCCTTTCAAAGCAAGTATTGAAGAAAGTGAATCAATACAGGTTGCACCAATTAATTTTGCAATCCCAAAATCTGTTACATGGCCTGACATGTCCTCATCCAAAAGCACATTGCTCGGTTTTATATCACAATGCACTACTTGCTCAGGAGAATCGTGATGAATATATTCCATGGCATAGGCCACATCAATGGCAATGCTTAATCGAGTTTCAAATCCCAATTCACACTCTTTCTCACCATTGTTGTCTTCTCTGTCAGGATACAATTTTTTCTCTAAGCTTCCATTACACATAAACTCAAACACTAAACCTTTGAAATGAAGGTTAGAACATGAGGTTATGATTCTCACAAGATTTCGATGGCGAACCTTTTGTAACACCTTACATTCTACTTTAAAACTTTTCTCAGTTTGATCATTTTGTAGATTGAAAACTTTCACGGCAATAAGTGTGCCATCATTCAAAATTCCCTTGTATACGGAACCAAAGCTACCATTACCCAACAAGTTAGCCTCACTAAATCCATTTGTTGCTTTGACAAGTTCTTCATATGAGATCTTCCGGAGCTCTACTTTTCGGAAAATAGCTTGGGGAAAATCAAACTTTTGTATTTGAAAATTCCGTCTCCAAAGGAATGATAAAACTAGACAAAATAATATAAAACCAGAACCAACAATAGGCAACAACACTTTTTTTGGAAATTTAGAATGACTACTTGATGGACAAGCATGTAATGAAAATATTTGTGGCCCACACAGACTCGGGTTTCCAATTAAGGATATGGTTTGATTTGTAGAAAACCCTCCTTTTGATACTTCACTCGTGAGCTTGTTAAAAGATAAATTTAAATACCGCAGAATCTTCAACTTCTTGAGTGCAATTGGTATTGTACCTGATAAGGAGTTTGAAGAGAGATCTAGGGACATGAGATTCTGCAAGTTTCCAAGTGAATCTGGAATAGAACCTTGGAAGGCATTTCGAGATAAATTCAATGATTCTAGTGCAAGGCAATTTCCAAGCATAGTTGGAATGAGCCCAGTCAGTTGGTTGCCAGAAATGTCTATAGCTTGAGCCATTACAATTTTGCTAATTTCTGTAGGTAATGGGCCTTCTAATAAATTCCATGACAAATCCAAATAGAATTGTAGATTAGAAAACCCAGAAATTTCATGTGGTATGCTTCCACTAAGTCTATTATGAGACAAGTCGAGCAATTCCAAATTTGTGCACTCTCCTAAAGTGGTAGGTATTTTATATGATAAGGAGTTGTGATGAAGATAAAGCATTCTTAGTTGTTGAAGGTAGCGTAAGGAATTAGGAATTCTTCCTGAAAGCATGTTTCTACTGAAGTCTAAGAGACCGAGATGTTTTAATGGCTTAAAGTCATCCGGGATGTTTCCTTCCAATTTATTGTTTCCAAAATCTAATCTTTCTAATTTCACAAAGCTTTGCAAAGATGGAATGTTACCACTGAAAATATTTCCACTTAAGTTGAGAAGGGTTAAGCCACTAAGATTACTAATCTGCAAAGGGATGTTCCCTTCTATTCTATTTAGAAATAAAGCTAAAAGAGATAGATTAGGAGAGAGTTTACCTATTGTAAATGGTAAAACACCACTGAGCTTATTGTTGCCCAAGCGTAGTTTTTGTAGGTGTGAACAATTAGTAAGTGCTGTAATAAAGGGCATGTTGGTACCACCACCGCTTTCAAATTGATTATGGCCTAAGTTTAGACTTCGAAGAAGCGATAGCTTACCTAGCTCTATTGGCACAATCCCTTGTAAATGGTAATTGAAGCTTAGATCTAGTATTGTGAGTTTGGAACAATTTCCAATTGAAGGAGGTATGCTTCCACTGAGTTGATTATTCCATAAACTGAGTATATTCAAATTGCTGAGCCTACCAAACTCCCAGGGAATATGCCCGGTTAAGTTGTTTATGGCAATTTCCAAGTCAATCAACGAAGAAATATTTGACAAAGAAATTTGTAGATTATTGAATTGACCCAACTCTACAGGAATATTTCCTGTCAGACTGTTAAAGGCGAGGTCGAGCATAACCAGATTATGGCAACTTGAAAGGTTACCTGGAATACTTCCATTCAATTGATTGTAGGGCAATGAGAGCGTCCTCAAACGAAACAGACGTCCTAATTGAGCCGGGATATGACCGTGGAGCGCATTGTTTGAAAGATCTATCGAGCGGAGAAACGACAAATTGCCGAGAAGAGGAGAAATGGTGCCTTGCAGATCCATAGCAGTGAGGTTGAGGGCGATGACCCTGTCCGTTTGATGGCGGCGGGCGCAGGTAATGCCAGTCCAATTGCACAACGGATTGGCTGGACTCCAGTTAGCCATAGAATGCTGAGGATCCTTAGCTATAAGGGACTTGAAACCCAACAATGATATTCGATCATCGTGAATTGAGCGAGCAGCGGGAGAGAAAAGGATGAGAATAAAGAGCAAAGAAAATGAAAAACCGAGAGACGACATGATTTTTGAACTAGAAATCAAACGCGGTGGAGAAGGTATGAATGAATGAGCTGGAGTGGGAGTCCTCACAATTTATACCGTGGAGAACCCTAGGTGGTATTCCTATGCTATGGTGTGGTCAAAACTCTGCCAACCAAGCAGTGTATCTATCCATCTGTGTAGAAGAAGATCGTAATAATTGAGCTAAAGCTAAGCACTGAGCTGCCTCATTTAATGCTTTGCAACTCACTGATTAGCTTCGCCTAATAATTTCACACCCAGAGTGACTCAGTTCGAAGATCTTTTGCACTAAACTCATTTCAATGCAGAAGATCTTTTGCAATTTCTCACCTGCCGGCTGCCACCAATATGTTCAAACTTCAATGCAGAAGACCTTGATAATTTCTCACCTGCCACCAATATGTTCAAACTTCAATGCAGAAGATCTTGATAATTTCTCACCTGCCGTGATCTTTTGCACAATTTTCAATGCAGAAGATGTTACTAATTTCTCGCCTGAATGCAAAAGATCCTGATAATTTCTCACCTGCCACCAATATGTTGCACAATTTTCAATGCAGAAGATGTTAATAATTTCTCACCTGTCACCAACATGTTCAAATGCAAAAGATCCTGATAATTTCTCACCTGCCACCAATATTTTAATTCCGCCAACAACGTCACTTCTCACTTTACGTAGGTGTTACGAAACGATGGATATTCCTCACCTGCCACCAACAACGGCGGATCTGTTATGTTGTAGCCACTAGCCAATACTCTCCCAAACAAGCGGGAGGGTGACTTAATTCAGTGATATTTTGCAGTGTAGAAATCTTAATAATTTCTCACCGACTACCGAATAACTCAATTCTATCAACGACTATATTTCTCACCTGCTACCGATAACTCAATTCTACTATCAAGAGTATTTGTCACTAGTTCATCTCCTTGTTATTAAAGAGCCGATCAATAAACAAGTGAAAAAAAGAAAGAAAACCGAGTTTATTTTTGCAACGGGGACAAAGGTTTCAGTGTTGAATGCAAAAGATCCTGATAATTTTTCACCTGCCACCAATATGTTGCACAATTTTCAATGCAGAAGATGTTAATAATTTCTCACCTGTCACCAACATGTTCAAATGCAAAAGATCCTGATAATTTCTCACCTGCCACCAGTGATCAAATTTGAAGGATGGGCCTTAATTTTTTATTGGAAGGGCATTTGTTCTTGGAGCCCTTCAAAGATGAAGGGAAATTTAAATAATTGTATTTTAATTGAAAAGTATAAATTAACTAAATCTTTCCCCCCAAAAAAATGTAAAATACAAATATTGCCCATCCAAATTTTTACAAGCTTAAGCAATTGAGCACTCCTTAATATCTACATGATAAAATGGTACTTTTCAATAAAACCAAATTTGAACACATTAATTTGACATATATTTAACATTAATTTTACAGTTCATTAAAATAACAACTATTTTGTTGTATTTTTTCTGAGTTAGACCACAATTCATTATACATAGAAATTACTTAGGCTATGCAATAACCATATTGGGGCATCTGCATGATCTTATGCATAGTGCAAGACGTTGTAACTAGATATAGTCTTAAAATAAAACTAGAACCATGAGAAAATTACTTATTGTTAACTATGTACAAAAAGAAGTCACTAAGCAAAACGAGGCTATAATAAACCTACAACCAAAATATACATATAGAAACAACCAAAACCTTAATTCAAACTGGAGAGAGGGCAACCTTCCAAGATTTAGACATGGACATTAGGAGCCTAAGAAAAAATAATACATAGCTCAAAAAAACATTTTAAAAAAATCCTCCATACCAAGCAAGTTAGCAACGTTAGCATCATAGGGGCCTGGGCATCAAATTTTGTTGTTCAACACTTGTCGCAACAACATACAGTTATGGGATGGAGGGGATATAGATTCAAGCCTAAGTCAATTGGAGCCTTGCGATTCACTACATGTTTGAGTCTCGACAATCTACCTTTTAAATTGAACTAGAACAACAAAAGAAGTTTGTTAATGGCTCGATTTGCGAAAATTCTAGATACACGAGTAATTAAGAGCTCGAGACTCTAAGATTTGATGTGTTTTTTACTAATCCACGATTTGGTGAATTTGTAGTCATTGGCATGAAATTTAAGTTATTTAATGAAATAATTAATGTATCTACTTGTATGTCGAAACTGTTTTCCGTGCTAATGCGAGCCACTGCCCTCCTTATTGTCTTGCCAAAAGGCATGAGAATGAGGAAGAAGACTTCAAATTATGGACTTCACCATCAAAGAAGCCTTACAATCACATTGGTAAGGAGTGATAAGAAGATAAAAACAATCCAACGTGTCAAATCTCATATGATAGTGCCAATTAAAGACTTATATGGTAAATTTAACATAAGACATATTTATAGTTGTCTCTTACTCTTTGCGTCTTGACACATTTGATAATTTATGGTTGTCTCTGCGCCTTGACCCAATTGATATTATAAGGTGAGGATGTGCATGCATAATAATCCTTAGTTATGACTATGTGATGAGGATTTAAATGGAAGAGGATGTAAAGACATGTAATTTTTATACGTATTTTGGTGGTGAGTGTCAAAGACAAACGTGGTGAGAAACCACATATGTTTGGAAGGACGGAGGGAGATTACATGATCATGATCATGCCACCCATCAAATTGAAGAAAATTCCTGAGCCTAAAATTGTTTTTTAAAATTGTATTAATAACCATTGTGGTACTTTGGTCCAAATGTTTTTTCTAACTCATTGTTTCTCCATATTGTGTGCCTAGTGCCACCTCTCTATATCAATGCATAAATCAACCTCTGCTTGGTTTGTGGTTTGAGTTGCATGCCATTATTTGTAGTTGCAAGCTATTGAGTGTTGTTGTGACTTTGTGACATTCATGCAAAAAATTAAGTCTTGTAGAGGAGGACTCATCAAAGAGGCAATTTCAATTTCATTTTGACGAAAAGCGAGTGGACATTGGTAGCCGGGTTCACATAGGTAGTAGGCACAATGTTTCGGCCTTGTTTTGGGCCTAGTAGTGGTTCTCTATTGTTACAACCATAGTCATTGACACATTGTCACACCTTAGATCTCATCCCGAAGTGACTTAGGATTCAGAGTCAAATCCCACTGCCTAGTATGTCATAGTCACCAGTCATCACTCGCCACCTTGCAAATCTAACCAGTGAGTGCATGACATGAGCGAGTGAATGATTATAATTTATGATATTTCCAATATTTTGAATGCTGAGTCAAATTTTATAACATAGGAATTTCAACATAAAAATTGAAATTTATATGGATGGGTAATTTCAAATGTTGCCCTTCTTTTGAAATGTTGATATAAATTATGTCCTTCCTGTTGGAAGAGTAAAATTCAGATTTTAAATTTTTTTTGAAGGGCAATTTTAACTTTACACTTCTAGGAAGGGCTAGAACCCTTTGGAAGGGCCATGAAAGGTTCAAATTTGAACACTGCCTGCCACCAATATGTTAATTCCGCCAACAACGTCACTTCTCACTTTACGTAGGTGTTACGAAACGATGGATATTTCTCACCTGCCACCAACAACGACGGATCTGTTATGTTGTAGCCACTAGCCAATACTCTCCCAAACAAGCGGGAGGGTGACTTAATTCAGTGATATTTTGCAGTGTAGAAATCTTAATAATTTCTCACCTACTACCGAATAACTCAATTCTATCAACGACTATATTTCTCACCTGCTACCCATAACTCAATTCTACTAACAAGAGTATTTGTCACTAGTTCATCTCCTTAATAATTTCTCACCTACTACCGAATAACTCAATTCTATCAATGACTATATTTCTCACCTGCTACCGATAACTCAATTCTACTATCAAGAGTATTTGTCACTAGTTCATCTCCTTGTTATTAAAGAGCTGATCAAAAAACAAGTGAAAAAAATAAAGAAAACCGAGTTTATTTTTGCAACGGGGTCAAAGGTTTCAGTGTAGTTGATGGATTCTTGCTGACAAAAACCCTTTTTCACGAAATGAGCCTTATGTATTTCAATAATACTGTGAGAACATGTTAATTTGGTCTTGTACACCCATTGGCATTTCACTATGTTATTTCCTTGTAGTTAAGGAACTAGATCTCATGTTTTATTCTTCATCAACGAATGGTATTCTTTATCTATAGCATTCTTCTGTTTAGGGTGACCGTGTACATCTACATATGTATCTAGATCACATGCTTCTAACACACATGCCATTAAAGCAACACTACCACACTATTTTTTATTTCTAGTTTTCTTTTAATCATGAATATCTTCTACATCAACTCCAATAGCTTCAATTGTATTAACTTCCCAACAGGGTAGAAAAGAATTTTGAAAGGAGGGATTTCCTATATCATCTAATCCTCTAAAGCATTGATCAAGGGTTCCAAAGTTGGCAGTTGATTCTGTATTCACTGGTTGACTACAAGTCAAAGGAGGTTGTTGAGTCAAATTTCCAATTGAGGCTCCAAAATAGGGTTCAGTTGATCCGCTTTCTCTCATAATTTGAAAATGGTCATTGCTCATCAAACTAGAAGAGGCATTCAATAGCTTAACACCGGAGGTCTTCTCATCAAAGACCATGTCTCTTTGAATGATGATTTCTTACTTGACTAGATCAAACAACCTGTAGGATTTCGAGTCATAATGATAGCTCATCATGATGCAAGCGTGACTCTTTGCATCCAATTTATTTTACATTTGTTTAGTATATGTGCCCATGCAATGTATCCAAACATTCTAATGCGGTCTCCTAACGGTTTCCTTCCACTCCACTTCTCAACAAGAGTCGTGTTAAGAACTTCTCTAGTCAAAATAGGTTCAACGAGTAGTTTGAATAGTAGACAACTTCTACCTAGAAGCTAGCTGGAAAATATTTGGCCTAAAGAAAACAACATGCCATCTCAACCAAGGTCTGGTTTTTCCTTTCTTCCACTCCATCCCACTGAGGTGTGTGAGGTACATATATTTGCTAAGAGATTCCATTTTGTGACAAATAGTTTTCAAAAACTCTACCCACACATTCACCACCATTTTTTTTTATCTCAAATATTTCATAGGTTTATTGCATTGCTTATCAGCTAATGCCCTAAATTCCTTAAAGTTTCCAAAGACATTACTCTTGTTCTTCAAGAAATATACCCAAGTGTGCTTGGGAAAGTCATCAATGAAGGTTAAAATATACCTCACACCCGCAAGTGATGGTTTATTCATGTAACAAAGGTCCTTATGCACAAGTTTCAACCGATTCTTTGTTCTCCATGCCTTTCTGGTCTCAAAGGGAGCCTAGTGACGTTTTCCAAGAACACATCCTTCTCATACACCACCAGGAGGAATAATCTTAGGTAGTCCAGTAGCTGTATCATATTTCACCATCAGTTTCAAGCTTTGTAAATTTAAGTGTCTATTTCATTCATACCAAACTCTATTGCAGTCGTTGGTTTGATCTATGAGTGTAGTTGGCCCTATTTCTCTTTTGGGAATATCATGGAACTTGTATAGTCCATCTTTGGGGTCAAGAAACCCTTCAACAACGATTTCCCAATTGTTCACATCCTTGACTATTCTAGCCAAAATTCAACCTTCTTGCCATTATGGGTGAGTTGGGGTGCCGACAAGAAGTTTGCACTTAGGTTGGGTACATGATACACATTGGTAATCAAACCATTTTGACATTCAATACTACCAAAACCAACAATAATAAGTGCATAACCATTTGCTACAAAAAAAATATTTTATGCATCTTCACCTAGGGAAGAAAAAAAAGAAGCATCTTTATCCATATGATAGGTACAACCAGTGTCAACTATCCACTCACTTTAAGCAATGTGGTCATGTAGGACCTAAGAAGAACTAACATAAAATGTATAATTATCTACTGTAACTTCTAGAAGTTGGTGTTGATCATTGGCCAATCGTCCAATCAACACATCTGCTTCAAGTTTCTTGACCTTCTCTTCCAGGTCACTGGTATTGTTCTAGAAATCCTTCTCCATATGTCCTAATTTCCCACAATAATGATAGGATTTCTTAGTCAGCTCATCACACTTCATCTTCTCAGTTTGGTCGACACGCTCCCAATTTTTCTCTGGGTTACTCTCTCGACATTTTTCTCTATGGTTTTGTCGACCTTTTTTCTTCAACAAATGGGCTTGCTTCCAAACACTTAATTTCCCCTCATCAAGCAATTCCTTCTATGACCTAATTAATAAACCACATAAGGAATCAAGGGTATAGTCTTTACCATCTTCTTTCCAGGATTCCCAACTAGCACAAAACATCGAACAACATACATGTAACATTCCTTCCCATCTATCCAATTTCTGTAAGGGAACATGATGCCAATCTATAGGGCTTTTTAAACTAACTCATCCCATTCATTAGATTCATACAATTAAAAACCCATGTGTATAGATGTAAATTCAACAAACATGCACAACGGAGATAAACTCATCCACACACATAATTTCATATGCATTCAATATATCAATAACAGTCATTTAATTTAAACACTGCAGAGGCAAAACACATAGATAGAAAACACTTATCTTTGTTGTGCAATTGTCCCACACAACTAGCTATCTCACTGCAACGTTCCTCCCAACCGTAGGTCTCTTCCCAGCCTGTATTATTTCATCACTCAGAGACCACCCCCAAGCTGGGCATGATATCTACAAGGAAAAGGGGACTCTCAAGCTCATACACAGCCGAATAATCATTTGCATTTAAGCCAAGCCAGTCCACAGTTGGGTTTATCAGGCTAAATCTGAACCCTCTTCATTTGTGGATGCTTCCACTCAAGCTCAAGCCAAAACAATGGAAACCCATTTCAACCCCAATAATCCCCTACACACAGAAAACTCATAAACTGGGCATGGATACACATAACAACAAAATCCCAAGTGTTGGTATGAATGGAAAACGTGGGAAACCAAAACGAAGTGAGAAATGGGGAAAACAACCCTGGGAAGGCAATTTCGTTTTCAGAAAACGTCCATGGGCATTCAAAGAGCTGCAATGGTCTCTACAAACCCCCAAATCGTGGTCTTTCCTTCCCAACAGGTATGTAATACAAAAATGAGTTCCCAACAATGCCAAAAGGGAGTAAAACACTGGAAATCAGTGGAGAAAAACGCCCAGGTAGCTCCCAACAAGTCTGCAACACAAAAACGCCCTCTTCCTAGCTAGAAGACCCAAAGAAACCAGAAAAACGTGGCTGGAAAACGCCCAGGCAGTTCAAAAAACGTGAGAGAGGAAAAACCCCTTCATGGGTAATGGCTTAGGGAGCCAATCATGGCTGTTTTCTTGCCCAAGAAGAAAAAACACGATTTTCCATGAGGGTGGCTTGCCCATACTCGAATTTGGACAACCATACCTTCCCAATCCCCAAGGCATTAATTGCTTCACCCAACTCTTGGGAGAAATGAATGATTGGGCACCAAAGTCAACATGGGTAGTTGATGGTTGATGGGTTCTCTCATTGACACTTAGCTTGACTTCATTGGCTCAAGGGTTTGAATATTTCCCTCCCAATTCCTTGTAATATCATGCCCCCATCTCTTGTTGCATTGCATAGCTAGTTGTGGGTATTTTATTAAAAATGCATATTTACAATTCCAATGTGTCTGGCTAGCATGTAAACCATATGCATCAATAAATCGATGGCGGGGCCTTGGCCTTGAGCTCCTCGCCATGATTTTATAGCAATATTACATCATTTACATTTTAATGCAATGGGGTCAAAATCGCGATATTACAATCCCCTCCCCCTTGGAATAACACCGTCCTCGGTGTTCCAACACTTAGGAATATATACCCACTTTACACATGTCTCAAAATTCACAAAATGTGGCAGGTCTATCCTGCGTTCATCTCTCTATTTTGAACTTTCAGGATCAAGTCCTTTGGCTTCCTAAAGTTGTTCCTGCTGGCTTTGATCTTCCAGCTTTATAGGTGGGCATTGTTCCACAACAATCTCTTCCTTTTATTCACCTTCCAGCTGATCTACAAGTCTGGAATTTTCATGGCTGCCATCTTTCTTGTTGTCCTGACAACTATTTGAGGAAGATTTTCAACCAAAACAATAGCTTTTGGTCTGCTGCCATGATCAATGCGTACAACTGGCTCTTCACTTTTCTCACTAGCAACACTTGCTTGTGTTGGCTGCAACCAATTGTTTCAATTTCTCCCTATGAAATTTATCATGGAAACTCTTTGTTAGGACAAGCATAATTTAAACATTAAAATTAGTCAATTATTTCCCAATTGACATGGAACGTCTATGCTTCACTCATGCGACTTTCAAATTTTTTTCATGCTTTCCCAACATACACATGATCTCTTTCATGTTCATTCTTTCACAGTGAAATAACTATTTTAGCATTCATAATTTAATTCAAGCAAATAAACACATTCTTCTTCTAGTCATGACATGCATTCAACAATTCTTTGTTTGATAAATGCATCAATAAAAAGGAAAGAGAAGAGTAATAGTTTCTCCCTCTTAGTCTTGTTTTATTACGGAGCTATGCCATCACTGTGGTTTTATGCTCCTTAGTCTCTTTCACTTTAATGTGAATGCTTGAATTTCCCTTTATTGGCTATGACACTTAGTGTCTAAGGTTTGTCTAATGCTTTTCAACTTGGGTACCCCTTCCCATTCTGCTTACAGAACCTCTGGTTGCTAGGACCCACTCATGTTCGCTAGCACCATCTTTTATTACTGCTCATATTGAACTCTTTAGGACGGTCATATGTCCATATGCATCCCTATGATGCCTTCCTGATCCTTGCTTCCAACAATACCTACACTCAAACATTGAATCAATTCACATGTTTAGTTTATTTCATAAGGTTTTTCTCTAAACAAGAGTCTGAGAAATCATAACCAAATCATATACACACGTATATTCATAAGCAAGAAGCTGCAAGATAACCAAATACTTATCTGTATTGGATGTCTTCACTTTATTCCACGGGATCCTTCTTTGCTTTACGAGCCTTGGATTTCTCGTGGACACAATTATGAATGTTGGGCCAGCACGTAGGCTACTCGACAATCATTCGAATAGGCAATGCCAGGCTAGTATGCTGATTGGTTTTATCAATTGTTTAAGGGGTATTGGGCTAGCATACACGCTGTTTCACAATATTAAGTAGTGAATTCCCAACTAGTTACTCTCTGGATTTATCAATAATTCCATATCGCCCACTCATTTAATCTCTGGATGTACTAGTAATTTTATAGCGCTTTCAGGGTCTTACTTTCCTGCAATGACAAAGGTTTCCAACAAAGAAACATTAGTGTATCAGCTTAGTTGTTAGAAGACTTATACCTGAAATCTTCATTATTCCAAACAAGACATAAATGAAACTGAATACTTATCTGTATTGTGCATTTCCCCTCTAGTCCACAGGATCGTGTACTTATAGGGTTGATTTACCAGCTGATCTTGATATTTCCACCATGTTTAATGTTTCTAATTTATATATCTTCCATGGGAAACACCTAAGTGATGACGGTGAGGTGGAGGTGGATTGGCAACCTGCCATTCTCAGCAAGAAAAATAGAAAATCTTGCACATATTTTAGATAAGAAGACCCTTTATACTTGGCAAGGCCAACACAACCGATATCTGGTCTAGTGGGAAGGTTTAGCACCAGCAGAGAGTACATGGATTACAGAGGGAGACTTGTTGAATCTAGATCCCGTTAAGTGGAAGCAATTTGAAGACACTAACTTGCAGGAGCTGCATTCTTTTCAACCAGAGGAGAATGATGCAATGATTTCTATGGGATGAAATTAAAAAGAAACAAAGAAAACAAAATAATGTAAGAGTTTCCAAGGGGCATAACTTTTGACTCGTTTATCCGTTTGGGCTCAAAGTTGTGTTTCAAAGAGTTCACCGCAATGACCTATAAGATCCTTCTGATTATACATTCTTTCATCACTTTTCCAGGGCCTAATTCCTTCATATAGTGCCTCAAATTGTGGTTTTAGTGTTTTTGTGGGATTTTTTAAATTTATAATTATAAGTCATCTGTTAGTTTATACACCTAATTAGAAAAGTGAGTTGACAACTAGTGTCACTCTAGTTAGCTTTAATTTAGTGGTCAGTTTTAGAGTCATGCAAGAATTTTCCAAAATTAGCAATTTTCGAAAATCTCATATCAGTTATAAGAGGTTGTTAGGAATCCATGTCAACCCTTCTCTTTACTTTGTTAGTATATTGTTGTTGGATGCATATGCTTTGTAAGTCGTCTCGTAGTATTTGTTGATCCATAGTTTGTATTATTGTTGTTGGATGCATATGCTTTGTAAGTCGTCTCGTAGTATTTGTTGATCCATAGTTTGTACTATCCCATGGTTCTGACCCATGGTATTGGCGCCTAGACTTAGTATATAAGTTTGTGTTGAGGCAAATGAAGGCACCGTGAAGTTATTTGTATTGAGCTTGCTCAAAGGAGGTTGCCCCCTCGAAGTGGCTTGCGATCGATAAAACGATTCCGAGTTATGTTATTTCTGCTATCTCATGTATTTTCATTAATTAATTATTGTAGGTTCCTCACAGAGGTTGAACCTTCATTGTATTAGTTAGGATGGAGAAGGAATACAATATTGTTATTTTTCCACTCTCATGCGTTTGCATGGTTTTTAGATCTCGTAAATGAATTAAAGTTTATTGGCTACATCAATCTCAAAATTTAAGGTAAGATTTTAGGCAAATCTGCTAGACAAAGATTGATCACAAAACCATTTAATCCTAAAAAAAGCGCATGCTCTCTTAATATTTTTGTATATTTATATATCACCCCTACATCGATGAGTGTTGACCATGGTTGTGGGTAGTCACATTGAAATATAAGTTATAAGAAAAGAAAATGCTATAGGTTTAAATCGAATCGATCTTGACTGGGTCAAGACCTTGTTAAAGGTTTTACCCACTTAATAGGAATAAAGCATACTTGGGGATTGCATTCCTTTGATTTGATTTGTTAATTCAAATTTGCATTCATGTTAAGAGGATTCATGCTCACCTATCCATGCCAACCCATGCATATTATTAGCAATCTCACTGTTTATGATTCCCACATCTCTATGACATGCCTATTGAGAGGACGAATGGATAGGACCCCACAACAAAATTAGAAATAATAGATCGAGTAGTTGTGAAGAGAAACAAATTAACGTTTTTTTAGTATGGATTTACACCACTTTACAAAGTTTAACTTAGCACATCCCAAATATTACGAGTACAGATGGATTAATAGAATTCAGTGGTCGCTATATGTCCCTACTATGCAGCAACATAATAAAAGACATTTTGATTAAATATATACTAGCAATTGCCCCCAAAAGGTGCAATAATATGTCGAAGGGGAAAAATATAGAAAATCGTGTAGATGTGATGAAGTGAAAATGGTAGTAAAATAATGTCATGAAGAGCTTGTTGTGTGGTTTCTTTTAAATAGTCTAAGGATGTTTGAAATAAAAAATTTATGAACTATTTCTTATGAGCTATTGCAGTCAAACACTATCAACATGAAAATTGCAGAAACTCCATGAAAGTGCATATTTTTCATTGTTCTTCATATGTGAAGCCTTCGGTTAATTGTTGGCCTAAGTGCTCAAGGATTCCCTCCTTCCAGTGCAGTTTGGGACACTCACAAGTATTGATAATTTCCAATGACATCAAATATTCCACACTCCACAACTCTTGTAACTTGCAGCATTTGCGTACATTTAGTTCTTGAAGTTTTGTAATTTGTCCCAACCCTTGTATGCTCTTGAGCTTCCCAATCCCATTGATATTCAACTTCTCCAAAGAAGACAAATGTTCCACGCTGAGCAGCTTTGATATCTCATGGCCTTCACTAACATTTAGTTTTCTAATCTATGTAAGCTACTGCAACCCTTGTATGCTCTTGAGCTTTTATATCTATCTCAAAGGCATTTGCTAACATCTAGTTGCCTTCAAAGAAGTGAAATGTTCCACCCCTGGCAGCTCTGATATCCTAGGGAATTTGATAACATCTAGTTGTCCAAGCTTTGTGAGTTTCCCCAACCATTGTATACTCTTGAGCCTCTGAAGTCCACTTACATTCAACTTCTTTCTCTAGTTGTATAAGCTTTGTGAACTCCCCAACCATTGTATACACTTGAGCGTCTAAATTCCACTTACATTCAACTTCTCCAAATAAGTCAAATGTTCTACACATGGTAGCTATGATCTCATGGCATTGGCTAACATTTATTTTTCTAATCTGTGTGAGCTGCCCAAACCCTTGTATGATCTTGAGCTTCCCAAGCCCATTAATATTCAACTCCTCCAAAGAAGTCAAATGTTCCACCCTTGGTAGCTCTGGTATCTCATGGCATTCCCTCACATAAAATATTCAACTCCTCCAAAGAAGTCAAATGTTCCACCCTTGGAAGCTCTGGTATCTCATATCATTCCCTCACATATAGTCGCCTGATCTTAGTGAGGTTCCCCAACCCGGTATGCTCTCAAGCTTCTTGCATTTCCAAACATCCAAAGAAGTCAAACACTCCACATTAGACAACACTTGTATGTCATGGCATTTATAGACATATAGTGTTCTGACCTTTGTGAGATGCCCCAATGCTTGTATGCTCTAAAGCTTCTCGCAGCTCTAAACATTCAAATACTCCAAAGAAGTGAAATGCTCCATACTGGGCAGTGCTTGTATCTCACGGCATGCACAGACATATAGTGTTCGTAGCATTGTGAGCTGCCCCAACCTTGGTATGATCTAGAGCTTCTTGCATCTCGAGGCAATCAAACTAATGCCCCACATTGGTGAATGGTGAGTTGCCCCAACCCTGGTATGATCTGGAGCTTCACAGATCTCGATATAGCCATTCTCCAAAGAAGTCAACATTTCAAGACTGGAGAGCTCAACTATTGCACAATCACTAATGCTGATATCTCTAATTTTTGGCAGACCATAGAGCCCTCCTATTTGCCTCAATTCATAACAATCAATCAAGGTCCCTTATTTATGTGACTGGAAGATGTAGCATCTTGAGGCCAAACACGCATCTGCCATTGGAAGAGTTGAATTTATCCGATCTTGTTTCCCCTTTTGTCCCTCTTTCTCCTTCAACTTCATTTTTAAATGGATGTTCTTGAACAAGACAATCCCATACTTCTAAATATTCTAGCATATTCATTTGGAGAAGCGATCGTGGTAATTATTCTATACCACAATACGATATCCTCAACTCTGTCAACTGAGTTAGCAATCCAGTGGAATCCGACAAGGATTTCAATTGAGGTGAAGAAAAGAGTGATAAGTTTTTCAAACTCTTGAGGTCGTCGAGACCAAGGGGTAGCATTTCCAACAAATCGTCACCCAATTGCAGAACTTTCAAATTGCAGCCAACGCTTGGCAATTCTTTTAACTTCATGCCATGTAAATATAATTCTTGCAAGGATAGTTGATCTGCAACTTGGGTAGGCAATTCATTCACGTGCTCACAAGAAGAAAGATTATTCCATCATTGTAATGTCTCTAGGTGTTCCATTCGAGATGGTCAAACTCTTGCAACTCCTCAAAGAGAAATGTTTGAGTCGAGTTAACTTTTCAAAAGAATATGGAAGCGTTTGCATCTACAACTAATAAGCATATTCCAAATCGGTGTGATGCAAATTTGTTATCTCTCCAAAAGAATCAGGCAGCGACACCATTTTTTAGAAGCTTTTGAAAACTAAGTATTTAAATGAGTACAGATGACAAAATTCGTCGAGCAAACTTTTGAGTGCTCCAAGTGAGTCTGAATGGTATATGGAAATCCTATAGACTTTGGAACCTCAAAGATGGACCTCACCCAGGCAGTGTAAAACCGCTTAGATCTGCAACGAAGGAAGGTGCGTTTCTCCAACTCTGAATAGGCCTTCACTTGTTTCAGTGTCCATTGTTTTCTTCTATTTAAGATCCTGAAGGGATTCAGAGTACACTCCTTTTTTTAGCGTCCAACAGACCACATAAGGGTAAATCTTGTAGAAAAATGGAAAAATGGTAAGCCTGGGGTTTTCCATCGAGTGTTTCATGAGGACAAGTTCATCCAAACATCAATCTGATTGTGCATACCTTGTAGAAAAAAGTGCTATTTGCACATATGCACCATGGATAGCTTGTTCTGTTTGGGAAGAGATCTCGTCTTCCTTCTCCATTTCATCCCTATCCAAAAAAACTCAATCCATGATCAATAAACTATTTGTAGAGATGGCTGGCAAATGTGTTTTTACATCAGGACCGCAATGATTGATAAAGACATCATAAGAAGATGATGAGGAAGCTGAGGCCATAGAGGAAGATTCGAAAGCAGCAACTAGGTTCGCCATTGATATTGGATTTTGGAGAATGTATGGACCGATAAACACAGAATGAGATGATGCAGTAAAGCTCTTGCCTGCACCAATTGCTCCGTAACATAACACAGTGATTTCTTCATTGGAAACACAAATCAGTATCAATGAAACACAGAACAAAAGCACACAATGACATATGGGCCAAAATGCTTAGAACACGAGCCGAAGAAACCTAACGGAACACGACACTACATAACATAACAGAGCGTCCATAACACGCACGATGGCATAAATTTTATTTAAAAAACTAAAATTTTGAAACACGTGGCGTGAACTTCTTGAACACGCAACCGCTGCAAACGAGCAAATGGAAACCTCCAGTAGAACTTCAACAGCACAGGAGGCATGTGTACGAATTTGATATGCTAGAAAAGATGAAACGAGTGGCAGTTCCCGATTTGCGGGAAGGACGATGAAGGTTGTACAGTGTTTTTCAAACTCACCTTCAAATAAACATCTATCAACGTAAATATATTTTTAATATCCACTATACACATCAATACATAGTAATGATATATTCTTGTCTAAGGTTCAGATTATAAATATTAAAGAATAAACTTGTATTCGTATTTTGTAGTTCAAGGCTCTCAAGTGACATGATTAGAGAATCTATTTTTTCCTTGTCCCATCATCATTTAATGATTTAAGGTGCTAGTGGAGATTATTTATAAAGAGAATAAACAATTTGTGTAGCACAAGGATTTTAGTATTTGGTGAGTTTTGGTAAGAATTTTGTTGGATTGTTGGAACTAAAAATTTTGATCGTTGAAATTTATCAATGGATTTTATAGAATAAATTGGTTTTTTATAAGGATATTGAAGTTGTGGACATGAGATAGAAGGTATTCAAAATGTTTTTTAGTGGAAATTTATTTTCAAATTTGATAAAAAATTTGTTGTTAGAATTTTAGTGTAGCACAAGGATTTTAGTATTTGGTGAGTTTTGGTAAGAATTTTGTTGGATACTTGGAACTAAAAATTTTGATCATTGAAATTTATCAATGGATTTTATAGAATAAATTGGTTTTTTATAAGGATATTGAAGTTGTAGGCATGGGATAGAAGGTATTCAAAATGTTTTTTAGTGGAAATTTATTTTCAAATTTGATAAGAATTTTGTTGTTAGAGTTTTACACTATTAAAGGGAATTTTGATCATTAAACTTTTTCACCTAAAGGTTTTAACTTATTTTAAGATGAATCATAATTTTGAAAAAAAAATAACAAGGCCTTTTACAAAAAGCCGACTTACAATAATAACCCATCATATTCAATTTTTTTTAATGCCTAGAGGAAAAGGTTAACCAAATGACTCCAAGCAAGAGTGTTGATATTTGACATTTATCCTTAATGGGCAAAAAAAATATCGTTGATGTTTCAATAGCCCATCAATTTATAGTCATATACCCATCAAACAAAAAATCCATGATGTTCCAATAACCCACCAATTTATATTCACATTAATATCCATATCCATGATGTTCCAATGGCCCATCAATTTAAATTCACATAAATATCTATAATGTTTCAATAGCCCATCAATTTATCCAACAAAAAAATCCATGATGTTCCAATAGCCCATCAAACAAAAAATACATGACTATTTATATTAAAACAATACACTAAAAAATAAAAACTACAATTATTCAAAGTGTTTTTTTAATTTGGCAAAATTTTTGTTTTAGGAGTTTTACATAGTTGATAGAAATTTTCACCATGAAACTTTTATCTCGAAAATTAGAAACTTTGACTATAAAAAATTTATCCCAAAATTTTTGACTTATTCTAAGATTAAAAAAATTAATAATAAAATATAATTTTATTTTAATTAGATTTGAGTTAACTTTCTAAAATTCTAAAGTTATGTTCAATTGACAATAATGATTTTTTCTTCATACATGTGTAAGTCATTAAAATTTTATAAATTAAATATATTTATCTTATTCTAGACAAAACATGTAAAATCCATACCAATTTAACGAATACTTAAATTATGCATTATTGTTGACAATTCCTTTCCAACTACTTCAAACACCAATCATATTTATGAAACTTCAAAAAACTTCCACTCTTAACAAATAACTCTTGACAAATTATTTAAAAACCTTTAAAATTTAAATGATCTAAACTAAACTAAATTATATTCAACTAACCAAAAACATAAATTAAACAACTAAGAAAGAAATTATACTAAGTAAGACACTAAAACACTGTACCAATAAAAACCCTTACAAGATACCTACCTAACTCATGTTTATAAGTACAACCCAATTTAGTTAAGCCTCATCTTAGATGGTTTCGAAGGAGTTTGACCTTTTAACAATTTATATAATTAACCAATAAATTATACTGAATCATAGTTAACCAATAAAATAGAATATAAACTTATATTTCATAAATTTAACTTATTCAATATTAAATAAAAAAAAGTTATGAATTCCAAACTCTTCCTTGAATGAATTCCAAACTCTTCCTTGAATTAGGAAGACTTGAAAAAATATTTATAGGTTTGTGATTGCTATGTAGCATAGCCTTGGAACTTTAAGTCGATCAATGTTGTATGGGTTATCTAGGTTTATTTTATATCAATATTATATATATATATATATATATATATTTTTAAATAACATTAATTTTAAAATTAAATGATTATGAATGTGAAAAATTGAAAAAATTATAGTTACATCGAAGCATAAGTTCCATATAAAAAACCAACAAAATAGAACAAGTCTTATTGCAGCTTGCACAACTTTGAGACGTTCTCGGCATGGCTGACGCGTGCAGTTCTGTATGTGTTAGTAAATTGTATCATTTTTGCCATACTTGCAAATTCAAACCTGCAACATCATGGATTTAACATATTGGGCAGCTCACATGAGGAGTATAAATATAACCCATCAGCTGCAACATCATGGATTTAACATATTGGGCAGCTCACATGACGAGTATAAATATCAGGAAGAATCGACAAGAAGAATCGACGGAAAGATGCGGCACAACGGAAGTGGAAGAAGGGGAGGTGAGCTCTGCAATATCTGAGAGGATTCGAACCCGCAACATCCGTAGGGTGGAAAGGCCTTCAACGACCTCGCACATTAAAAAGCATTACAGGAGATCCGCGAGTGAGAAATCGGCCACGGAGGCCAAATCGCTGGATATTTCACCGTCGAAGGAAGAGTCACCGACTCTGGAGTCAACTTGGAAGGCCAACGCGCAAATGGAAACTTCCAGCAGAGCTTCAACAACAGGAGGCACGTGTACGAATTTGATAGGTTAAAAAAAAGAAACGCGTGGGAGTTCCTGATTTGCGAGAGGGACGACAAAGCTTATACAGTGTTTTTCAAACTCACCTTCAGAATATACGTCTATCTATCGACGTAATTAATTGAATTAGTCACGTGACTTTAAAACAATCATTACTTAAAAAATAATATTAAATTATTTATACATTAAATTAAACTAATTGATATAATTAATTAAAAGTTATAAAATGTTAATGTTTTTTGGTTTTTGTTTTATAGATTTAAGATAATTTAATAAATAAATTATTCAATATTACTTAAAACATTCTATACACATATTATACTAAAGGTATATGTAAGTATTTACATGCATATACATTTATCTCAAACTATTCTAGCTTAATTGTGAGTCATATCACACTAATAAAGTCCACTAGTGTTATCCACAATATTGTTATGTTAAAAGATTCTAGTCTATAGATTCACCATACCATCCACAACATTTGCTTCAAAAAATAACCTAACCAATGATCTATGATAATAATTAGATAACCTAACAGAATGATCTATGATAATAAAAAGGTAAGTTTTTACTAAGGCTACTACCATTGAAATGAAGACAACTTGGTTCAATAGACGTGAAAACAACAATATCAATAGATCTCATTTTATTTCTAAATACTTTGTGTTATTCCCAAATACTTATAATAAAAATTATATGTTTGTTTATTGGAGTTTTTTTTTGTTATTGGTTATTGGTTATCTACTCTATTGATGTCAATTATTTCTTCCCCCTCCCCCCCACCCCCCCCCCCAAAAAAAAAACATATTCATTGATCATATTGAGCATCGAATACATTCCTCGGGTGTTATAACAACACGATAGTAACCTTATAATACTTTTACATAGTTGCCTGCAAAAATAAAATCAAAAACATGTTTCAAAATTACAATTATCGAATGCTAAATATATTCCAGGTTAATCCAGCAGGACTCTTGATTTTCTTGACAAACTGTAGTAGTTTTGCATTTGCCTTCTTCCTCCAATAATCCAGCTTTAGAGAGGCCATCAACCTTCTCATTTTGTTCTCTATAGATATGAACAAATTCCACCTTCCTGAATGATAGCACCAGAGAGTCTAGACGGTTTCCAAGATTCCGCAGAAAATGATTTTGGAAAGTAATATCTTTGTTCATTCTTTTAATCCATAATTATGAATCTCCATATACTCTGATAGAATCCACAAAGAGCTCTTTTTCCTGTCGCAAAAGTATAAACATCGCTAACCCTTCCGCCCGATTATTGGTTCCGTCTCCTCCATTCGCTTGAAAACTCAATTCCTTATCATGATGTTTTAAGAAACCTCCCATCCTGCATCCATTGTTAACACATGCTCCGTCGAAAAATCCCAGCGTATTTCCCTCTCCATGTGTCATAGCTTTCAACTCTCTTTCCTTTTTATCCTTATCATGATCCAAAAACTTTTTATAGATAGAAAGTATTTGAGCAGTAACTACAACGCTAGGTTTGTTCATATCTTCAAAAATCGACTGGTTCCTTGCAACCCAAACATACCAAGCCACCATAAAAGGAAGGCATCTCAGAACTTTCAACTTAGGATCATCATACCAAGATTTAAAAAAACTTAAGAAGGAATCCTCTTTCCCCACAAAGCTCAGCCAAAGCTTCGTTCTCACGCCTGTCCAAACATGTTGAATAAAGGGAAAAAAAAGAAAGAGATGATCTGCATCTTCATCTGCGTTCCTACACAAACTGCATCTTCCCGGTCCTTCCACATTCCATCTTTTTAGTTTGTCCCAGGTGAGGACCTTACCTTTCAGAATCAGCCATATCATAATTTTACTTTTATGTGTTTCCCACATTTTCCAAAGCTTGTTGCCCCACCAAGGAGTTTCAACAATCCTGTGAATCCAGATAGACTTGTAAGCTTCATGAACCGTAAAGGTTCCCCTAGCCTCACTGCCCTGCCACCGAAGCACATCCTAGCCAAAACCCAATCTAATGAAACCTCGCTTCATCTCCACTATCCAAGAATTCCAGATCTCAGTCCATCTCAAAGGAATCTACATCTCCTCCGATGATATCCATTGTTGTGTCGGTCCGAGTCCAAAAATAGCCACATCTGCAAGCACAGAGAAGCCCTTCTCCTTCAAAAAGAGAAAAAGTTTTGGAGGGAACATTGGAGAGTTCTTAACACCTTTGTAAAACTCGCTACCAATCCTGGCCTCGAGTCTGTCTCCCACTTCCCACACCAATCTCTCCTCTATAACAGGAAAAGCAACAACAATCGCCTTCCAGAATAAAGAATCGTCGTGGCTACTCTTGCCAGGTTTGCGTATCTAGTCAATAACATGACCATTACCCATATATTTAAACCGCAGAATCGATTGCCACTTACCCGGTTTAGAAATGAACTGCCAAACATATTTAGAAGCCAACACCTGTCCAAAAGATGACAAATCCTTAAATCCCCATCCCCCCGCCTCAACAGGTTTAGAGATTGATTCCCAAGAAGTCCAATATAGACCTCTATCGTCCTTGCCTTGCCAAAGGAATCTAAAAAAAAGTTTCCGAAGAGAGTGTATTATCCCCTGTGGCATCTTAACATTAATCATCCAGTACACCGGAATAGTACTTAGAACACTTTTGATCAATACTACTTTACCTCCCCTAGAAAGGAACCGATTACACCAAAAGTGTATTCGTCTCTCCACCTTCTCTAAGAGCCAATTCCAGTCAGTAGTACCATAACAATTCGGTTTAAGGTGAAATCCTAGGTACTTAAAACCCGCAGACAAAGAATGTATCTCCATCGGCATGAATCCTAGAAAATCAAGCAGTTCAACAGGTTCTAGATTGTTTATATAGCATGTTGATTTTTCATAATTCACCTTCATTCCTGTAGCCTTGTTAAACATCCAAAAAAGGTCTTTGACGACACATGCCTCAACAACAGAAATACCTAGGAACGACAAAGTGTCATCCACGAAAAAAATATGGGTAATCTGAATTTCACCATAACATAAGCCTTCAAACATATTGTTCTCCGAAGCCTCAGAAATAAGACGTCTCAGACCATCCATCATTAAGAGGAACAAATACGGTGATAACGGGCACCCTTGACGTAGCCCACAAGCAGGAGTAAAAAAACTGGATGCTGACCCATTAATAAAGACAACAAATCTTACCGTAGTCATACAAGACCATACCCAATTTACAAAGGAAAGTCCAAATCTGGTTTGAATAAGTACCAATCTCATATACTGCCAACAAGTACGATCGTAAGCCTTAGAAAGATCAACTTTCAATACCTTAGCCAACAGATTTCTGGTCTTAATCGAATGAATAACTTCTTGTGCACTCTCGATAGCTTCATGTATGCATCTATCTAGTAAAAACCCAAATTGTTCCTGTGATATGTGCCTAGCCAAAATAGGCTTGATTTGTTCAACGATTAGCTTCGATATCACCTTATATAAAGCATTGCACAACGAAATAGGGTGGAAATCCCCAAATGACTTAGGCTCGTCAATCTTAGGAATAAGAGCTATAAACATCGAATTAATACAGAGCATTAAAATCCCCGTCACCCTGTTCTTCTCCACCACCCGCAAAAGATCATCTTTCAGCAATTCAAAGAGAGCTATGTAAAATTCAGATGTCCATCTGTCGGGCCCAGGGCTCCGATCTTTCTTCAGCTTTGAAAGAGAGGACAATAGCTCTTCCATAGTAATCGACGCATTTAAGGCTACAGATTCCTCCTCAGTGTTGATGTATATGTAACTTCGGAATGTATTTCACCTATGTATTTCATCTATGTATATTGTACTCATATAGAGATGTTATTATTCCTCTATACGGAAGTGTCGTCATTTGTATTGACAAGTGTCGCAAGTGTCGTAACTTGCCAATGGGTTATTAGACCACCATGTGTGGGGTCGGCCCTGATTAAGTTAACCATGGGTTATTAGACTGAGTTAGACAAGTCGGCCCCACTAGTTTATTGGGCAGGACAGGACAAGTATAAATAGAGATCGGGAGATCTCTATTTGATCATCTCATTACTCACTCTTCCATCACTCGGAAAGTGGTGCACATGTGAGGAGGAGGATCAGCTGCTAGGAGAAGACTATCTCTTGTACTTTGGTTGTGTCATTGCACTTTCTATCTCTGAGGAAGTTGTGGGGTTTTTCACCTTTATGGTTTTCCCCGATGAAACTCTGTGTGTCTATTGTCTCATGTGATTGCTTGGTGTGATTGATATGCATTGTTATGATTGATATGCTGTACATGTTATTCTCTCAGTAAAGATCCTAGAGTATTGTTGAATTAATGCTAAAAAATTAACACTCAGTAACCCAATCGTTGAACTTGGTTACATTAGTAACCATCTCCTGTAGGTTATTACCTGCTGGCTCTTTATAAAAATCAGAGAAGAACTCGACACCTCCCTTAGCCAGCTATTCGAAGCCCCCGATCTTCTCACCTCTGCAATCCTGTAACTCCCAAATAGAGTTTATCCGCTTCCTGTGACTGATCATCTTGTGAAAAAAAGCCGAATTTTCATCCCCCAAGGTCAACCAAACCGCCCTGCTCTTCATCCTTAAATCTGCTTCTCTTTCCAGCAAAAGCAAATTCCGGCTTTCTTCCAGCAGTGTCAATTTCTATAACATATCCTCCCTCAGAGTCCCTCCCTGACCCTGGTAGAGGTCCTTGATCCCCGCTTACACCTTTTTAAGTCTAGCATCCAAAGAAGCCTTTAAATTCTTAGCCCAAATGCCAGTGATATCTTTTAATCTTTTCAGGTTAGTTACAAGCTGTTCTTCACATGAAACAGAAGAGGATCCATCAAAGAGTTTCCAATGAGCCCGAACCATATTCGAAAAGTATTCATTTTTAAGCCAATATGGATTAAATTTAAATGGAGTTCCCGGCTTATCCCCTCCTTTCTCCATATTGCACATAATCGGAAGATGATCAGAACAACCTCCACAAACTCTCCAAGAATTAATCCTCTCCACCTTACAGATCAGATCTCCTGAACATAAAAACTGATCCAACCTCTTGGCGATCGCAGCAGACCCAGACCTTCTATTATACCAAGTAGGTCTTCTTTCCACAGGTTCTAGGTCCATTATATCCCCTACCTCCAAAAGGTTCTAAAAGAAATTCTAAGTAGGATCCACCCTCGCCCCCCTACCCCACACTTCCCAACTATGCAGGGTAAAATTAAGGTCTCCTGCAATAAAAAATGGGTAATCCGTCAAAAAAGACTTCTTAAAGAAGTCATTCCAAAAGGGAATCTTCCAGTTATAGGGACCATATAGGTTACAATTAAAAACTTTGGAAAATCCACAAAATAAATTTGAAATGTAGACTTGTAAATGTTCATAACTACATGATAAGAATTTTTAGTTTTCAATTTTACAGAATAGATATGATGCTTCTTAAACTTAATGGCTTGTAATCTCAAAACATTATTGTGATGTTTTTTTCTATACACGATTATAATTAATGTCATCCTTATTATAATGATTATAGTAGTTAGTTTAACATCAAGGTAATTGTAAGAGATTAAGTTCCATGGATTGTAAATTGATATTAAATTATAATTATCATTTGTACTTCTCTCTTATTTTTAGACTATTGTTACAAGTTTTCAATGTTTTATAATTATTTTAGCTTTAAGTTGAAATGATGTATAACTATTAAATTAAAACATTTAGAAATTACTATATTGAACTATTTTTAAATATAAATATTTGATTTTTTATTTATGTAATATATTAGCTCACTTCAATGCTTAAGATTAGAAAGATAGTAAAGATCATGAACTAGTTATTATAAATATTGAATTTTTTTATTTGTGTAATATTTTAATTGATTTTGATGCTTAACTTATTATGTTATAAGTTGATAAAAAAAAGTTACAATGACTTAAGATAGGGATGTTTGATTTTCTATTTAAACAAAACTCACGAGGTGGTAATGTCCTCGACATTGCACCTACGTTGGGTTGGTTGGTGGTTTGCAGTTGTCTATACAAAAAAAATTAAACTCAATAAAAATAGAGTGAATTTTGTTATAGCCCACTTGGCAACTTTAGAGGACCGTAGAGCTTTAAGTGCTTAGGAAAGCTACAGATTCAAGTTCTATTTCAATAGTTTACTGCCTACTTTTTGAACCTTTTGTTCATGCTACTCTTCACTATCACCCACCTTATCATATTTAGCCTTAGAGGATGGAACCCCTATATTCCTACCACAAATCGAAGTAATATAAAAAACAATCATCCAACTTTATTTTTAGTAAATATTAACTCTACAATATGGTTAATTTTTGCAATTTTTATTAAATAGATTATTGTTTGCTAGAATAAGATATATTTTCTTTAGGTTTGATATTATAAATTATAAAAATCTATCTAATCAACTATAATTTTTTTTATATAATTAAGGCAATTTTTTTACTTAAAATAAAAATATACATTAAACAATGAATACACTTAATTTTTAAAAAATATACTTTATAGCAATAATCTTTCAACCATAAGACTAACTTTTTGCAATATTTACACAAAAGCACACTTTGAACAATGCAACAACTTGATGAACATGGATCTAACTCAAGGACATAAATTTGCATCATCACACTATGGTAAACCTGCATGATCACATTATGGATTTCCTAATAACTGTTTTGGAAATATATTTAGGTGTAATAGAAACTTATAAAAGACAAAGCTTAGATATAAATATTATTATAGCTTGGACGATGACTCACAATAGAGCATTCTAAATGCTTTGGTTACTTTTGTGTGATTGATCTTTCACTCACATATACTTAACCAATTATCATCCAAACCACAACTTTTGTTTCCAAACTCAAACAGAGATCAAGGACAACTCAAACTGAGATCAAGGACAATATCCCTCTTTTTGTCTTCATCTTTTAATTCCATTATAGAATGAAAATTATGTAAAATGACACCGTAGAGAATTGTTGGAAGATAAATGCCTTAAAGAAGTTTCAGAATAATGTGTATGCTTGCAAAGACAAAAAAATGATGTTCAAATTAATATCTAGAAAAGTCTCTTTAATTATGCATTTATAGCATTTCTTATAATAATAAAATATTCCAACAAATATTTATATAAATATAAATATGCTAAATCATTATAATAAGGTTGATGAAGTCATAAATATATGGGCATCATTTCTAAACATTATAGATGTCCATTGAATTTACATTAAATTTATGTAAATTTACATCCAAGAGAATGAGAAAGTAAAACCCTTATTATATTACTAAAATCTTGAAAATTGAGTTCAAAAAGAAGACATAGTATTTTTTTTTAAATTGACCTGAATTGAAAATTATCCTTTGCACACCACTGAAGAAAAAATTATGGAAGATAATAAATAGTGTTCTTCCATTATTATTAAAATTAAACACATAGGATTAGATCCTAAACTTCATAGGATTAGAGTTTGAAGTCACTAAAGAATACTCATATTCGAATATAATAAATAGTGCATTTCTATCATATTCAAATATAATAAATAGTGCATTTCTATATGGCAAGTAAATATCTATACATGCAAAATGAGGACTGCTAAACAAAATTTAAAGCCACGAAGGGCTTAGTATTTATTATAAGTTTATACATTGTTCATTTCGGGTAAATACAGTAGGTAATGAAAAGACCCATAATAAAATATAAAAGAAAATTGTATCATCATAATCGAGGGTCGAGACGTCTGAGAGAACGCAAAGAGGAAACGTTTTATACCTAGTGAACCGCCTAAGGGTTTATGCATTGAGTTGAACGCACCTCGAAAATTATGGGTATTGCATCAAGTAAAACGAAGGCAGTTAATACGATTTTCTTAATAGGGACACATCATATATAAAAACGCATAGTGAAGTTCTGCTACCCTATCACTTACAAAGAGTTGCATTTGCAGCCCTGAGTACTATTAGCTTTTGATATGGTCAATCTTTAGTTGAGAATTCCAAGTAGTTTAAGTAGTGGACAGCTCAGGCCTTATTAAAATTCATATAAAGTACTTGCACTTCGCCATATTGCAGTTAAATATAAATTAAAAAGGTGTAAGTTAAATTCTAGATGATTTGTATTAAGAATTCAGCGATTGCTAGAATTGCATAATCGAGATGCTCCAAAGATAATCAAGGTCATTGAATCCATTTCTACAACCAAAATTGCAATTTGAACAATTCCAATTGCAGTTTCAGTAATTTCCATCATCAAATTCCCACGAAAACCCGCTAGAAAAAATGTAAATCATCTAGAATTTAACCCACTACAATTTAAAAAATTCCAAAAATTTAGACTATGGTCAAAATATTTGCCAAATATACTTCTTACAATAAAACTATATATCATGGACATAATAAAACTTTAATATAAACCGATGTTAATTATTATATTTAAATAAATATTTTTTTATAATTTTTATTTTTTTACCTTTAAAAAATATTATGATAATTTAAAATATATATGTTTTATTTTTTATTTGAATAAATCTTTAAATTAATGGCACGTTAATATGTTATATTTTTTCCTTCAATTAAAAAGGATTTGAAGAAAGTTATATTGACGTTTGTTTGATTTTTTATTTGAATAATCTTTAAATTAATCCTATGTTAACAAGTTATGGTAACTTTATTAAAAAGGAATTGAAGAATGTTATATTAACATTTGATTTTTTATTTGAATTGATGTGATGTTCACATATTATATTTTTGTTGAAAAAGATTATAATGTTTAAGATATGGTTGTTTGAGTTTTTATTTAAATAATTATGTGAATGGATGTAGATGTTTGATTTTTTATTTTGAATAAATATTTGAAGTGATGTGATGTTAGTATTTTTTTCCAAAGAAAAAGAATATTCATATTATTATAATTAAAATAGTATAACAAGTCACAAGACACATGTTGCTAAGTCTTTCAACAATTACACAGAAACAATAACCATGCCCTTAGGGCATCTGCTCTAGATAAACCATCCCACAATGGGACATCATAGAAACAAAATAGTCCCAGTCGGGCGCAAAGGAACCAACATATACAAAAGGCCCAAAAGATGAGGGTCGACCAAACATAAATATAAGTCTCGAGTCTGCAAAACGAAACCCGATAGGACATAGATCAAAAAATAAACGAATGAGTCCACCATAGGGCCAAAAAAAGTGCTCCAATATGACAAAAAAAGAAAATATATGCCGATAGGAGGAGCCAAGTGATAAGCTCCATAAGATAAAAAAGGTAACCAAAATATATAAGCCGCTACAAATGGAAAGTATAACTGTCCCGGATCTCCAACAAGATGTTGAAATACCAGAAAGGATCCATCAAAGACCTACAAAAAAGGAGTATAAAAGCTACCAGAATAGTGGGAAAATATAAAAACCAGATCAATAATATAAGGAATAACTCAGAAAATCTTATAGGAACCATGGTTAATTGGTTGATCATCCTCCCAGGCTTCCCAAAAGAGTAATCCCTCCTCTGCAGTCAACGCACGCTTCAAGAGACCATCCGATTCGGTGTTAAAATCACGCCTAATATGTTGGAAAGATATTTGGTCGAACTGCCCAATAAGTGAACGGATTTCCTCCATCCAATAACTCAAGATCTGAACTAAGATAGACGCCTTATGCAGTACCCAGTCAATAATCACTTTTGAGTCCCCGACAATTTGAATATCCCAGATATTCCTTGAAGTAGCAAAATATAAGAGTATCCATAAAGCCAATAATTCACTCCTCGTATTCGAACCAGGGCCACAATTTAACCAAAGTCTGAAATAGAAGGATGGACTAGTCCAGATGATTTCCCCCGCCCCACTTTGACTGGCCGAGCACTGGTACGCACAATCGAAGAATGCCCGAAAAATTGATCCAGAGAAAAAAGGGCTAGCCACAGAGTTCTTCTTTACCTTTTGTTGTATTCACATTTTGGTTATAAAAAACCAAGCAGGTAGTCAAGGATTTGTTGCAGACAAGTCTTGCATATGGATTCTTATTCTAAAAAAGGGCATGAGAAATCATAACCATATTTCCCAAGCCATATAACATGGGATATCCTGCCAATTATCCTCAATTGGAGCCCATAGTTTTAAACTATATGAATTTTTTTATTTCTACCGAATATCCCCAGACGGCAGATCGATACTTGTGATAAGCCAGACATCTTGCGTGAAAGTACAACTCATAAAAAAATGTTCCACTGATTCCACTTTCAAACAACACAAGGGGCACCTATTTGGGCCAATAACACCCCTTCGCAGGAAATTATCCCAAGTGAGAATATTGTTCTCCAACGACATCCAGATGAAAACAATGATTTTTAGAGGAGTTCTCCCTGTAAAGATTACAAGAAAACAGACACTGCTCTTATAATTCTTGTAGAACAAAAATTGCCATCTTGTTTTGATATGTTCATTCAAACTAGGAATAGAGCTCTTGAATTGTCTTCAAATACCATGAAGCCTACTTTTGATGATTTTTGTAAAGGATTGATAAATGAGCAAGAAAGGTTAATTGTTTCAAGACAACTACACCTAATAAGGCTCTTATGGCACATAATAATAATCCTAAGAAAAGTTTCAATAATGTTAAAGGTTCTAATTCACACACTTCAAATCCTACTAATAACTTTGGTAATGCTCCTAATGAACATCATGACAATAGTGAGATGAAGAAAGTGTATCCTCCTTGTAAACATTGTAGTAAAACTAACCATCCTGGAAATAATTGCTTTAAATTGAAACGTTTAAAGGCTAAGGCTAAAAATAATGGTTCTGATGAATCACATGTAGCTTTGTGTGCTTCTATTGTTTCTTCTAGTAATTCTTCTTCTAATGTGGAATGGATAATGGATTCTGGTGCTTCTAAACATATGATTGGTAATGTTTCTTTATTTTCATCGTATGACAGTAATAAACACACATTTCAGAAAGTATCTATATGTGATGGTAAACTACTTTCTGTAATTGGTTCTGGTAATGTTAATGTTGCTAATGGTCAATTGGAAGATGTTTTTCATGTTGAAAATATGCTTATCAATTTGCATTCTATTTATCGTGCATCTAAAAAAGGATTTAAATTTGAAGCTTGGCTTGAAAGATATCAATCAAAATTTTAAAGTAGTTTCTTTTGGTCCTGTTGATCATACTGCTGGTTTATATAAATTTGTTGATTTTAATTCAACTAGAATACAACCTTTTTATTCCTATGTTGCTCATGCTGATGAACTAAGTAGATTATGGCATGAAAGATTAGGTCATTTGAATTATGTAAAATGAAAATGTTAACTAAAATGGTACTTGGCTTGCCTAATATTTTGTCTACTAACGGTGTTTGTGAAGGTTGTGTTCTTGATAAACATCATAGATAAATGCTTGATAAAGGTAAAGCTTAGCGTGCTAAAGAACCTTTGCAATTAATTCATAGCGACATTTGTGGTCCTCTTGAAGTTCCTTCTATATCACATGCAGTCTATTTTTTTACCATTATTGATGACGTTAGTAGAAAATCATGGGTTTATTTTTTGAAACATAAAAGTGAAACTTTTTTTAAATTTCAAACCTTTAAATCCTTGGTTGAAAATGAATCTAGTAAAAAGATAAAAACTTTAAGAACTGATAATGGGGAGGAATTCATTAAGAAATAATTTGAAGTATTTTTATCTAAACATGGAATTCAATATCAAAAGATTGTTCCTTACACACCTCAACAAAATGGTGTTGTTGAAAGGAAAAACAACGCTTTAGTTGAAATGGCTAGATGTATGCTTTATTCTAAAGGATTACACACAAAAATTTGGGCCGAAGCCATAAGTTGTGCTAACTTTATTTTAAATAGAGTTCCTACAAAAGCTGTTAAGCATGTTACCCCTAAGGAAAAATGGAATGGTAAGAAACAATATATTAGTAACTTTAAAGTGTTTGGTTGTGAATGTTGGGCTCATATTCCTGATGAAAAACAGAAAAAGTTAGAACCCAAGTCTCACAAGTGTATATTCATTGGTTATTCTGAGGATTCTAAGACTTATAGGTTGTTTGATCCTTCTAATCAAAGTGTCATCATTAGAAGAGATGTTCAATTTATTGAATTCTCTCCACCACCTAAGTCTGTTGAACCTCATGTTACTCTGAATATTCTCTTATCACCTATTACTCCTCTCTTGATTACTCCTTACAGTTCTGTTACTAATCTTAGTTCACCTTCTTCTTCTTCTTCTTCAAGTATTCCACCTGAATGTCTCGAAGCTCCTGAAGTGACTTTTGTCCCTTCTAACCTTCTTGTTTGGGCCCGGAAAACTCTTGAGTCTACAGGAAGTGATATCGGAATCCATTCCGATAGTCGTAGAACTAGATCTAACTTTTCTCTTATGACCAAAGTTTTGGCCACAGATGATCCTACTACTTATGCTCAAGCTAAGGGTAAACCTCATTGGGAACAAGCTTTGTCTGTTGAATATGATTCTCTTATGAAGAACAAGACATGGTCTCTTGTTCCTCTTCCTTCGGGAAATAATTTAGTTGGTTGTAAATGGGTTTATAAAACTAAATTTACTACAGAAGGACAGATTGAAAAGTATAAAGCTAGATTAGTTGCAAAAGGTTTTAATCAAATTAAAGGTATAGATTATAATTAAACTTTTGCTCATGTTGCTAAAATGAATACAATAGGAACCATTTTATCTATTGCTGCATCTTATAAATGGGAAATACAACAAATGGATGTTAAAAGTGCTTTTTTAAATGGTGATTTTAATGAAGACATTTATATGCAACAACCTCCTAGTTTTATTAATGTTGAATCATCAAGTTTAGTATGTAAATTACACAAGTCTTTATATGGTCTTAAACAAGCACCTAGGGCTTGGTATGATAAAATTGATACATATTTCTGGAATAATGGTTTTAAGCGTTGTATATCTGATCCTAACCTGTATGTTAAGCATGTTGATGATAATATCATTGCTATTGTTTTATATGTGGATGATCTTATTATCACTGGCAACCAACTTGTTCTCATTCAAAGTATGCAAAGTGATCTTCAAAAGCAGTTTGAAATGAATGATCTCGGTATATTGCACTATTTCTTGGGTCTTCAAATTTGGCATCTGGCAAATAGTATTTTTTTCTCTCAACCGAAGTATGCTACAGATTTATTGGCTCGTTTCCACATGAGTGATTGTGAACCTGATCCTACGCATTTTCAGTTCGGTGTAAAGTTAACTGTTGAGTGTACTACTCTTGTTGATGCTACTCTTTATCGTCAGCTAGTCGGCAGTTTGATATATTTAACTCACAACAGACCAGATCTCTCTTTCGCTGTCAGTATGGTTTCATGGTTCATGCAACAACCTCATGAAATTCATTGGCAAGCAGCAAAGAGAATTCTGAAATATTTACAGGGGACATTGTACTATGGTGTTTTTTATTCGAGCGGTACTACAGTTTCACTTCCTGGTTATACAGATTCCGACTAGGCAGGTGATAGTTCTGATCGACGGTCAACTGTTGTTTATATATTTCAACTTGGTTCAGTTCCGATTTCTTGGTCCAGCAAAAAGGTGAAGACTCTTTCTTTATCTTCGTGTGAAGTAGACTATAGAGAAGCCAAAGAAGCAGTTTGGTTACGGCATGTTCTCATTGAGATTGGTCTGGTTATGAAATCGTCCACTCTGTTGAAGTGTGACAATCAGGGTGCAATTAAGCTTGTTTATAATTTGGTATATCACTCCAAGACAAAGCATCTCGATCTTGATGCTCATTACATTCGAGGTCTCGTTGCAGATGGTGTTCTTTCTCTTCAGTATTGTCCTACAGAGAAGCAGGAAGCCGATATCTTCACCAAATCCTTAACAGCAGCGAAGTATGTGCATCTTCGTTCTTTACTTGGGATGAGGGAAGTTCTCATCAAGGGGGAGCGATAATGACTCCGTCCTTCCTTTGTTGGTGGGATTTTCTCCTAGCCATTATTATGGGGGAGTGTTGGAATATTTTATATTCCTTGGAAGATAATAATATCTTTGTATTATGTTGGAAGATATCCACAATCTTATGTAAAAGAGTAATACATTATATCGCATATTCATTATGATAAAATATAGTCTTGATATTCATTATTATATAAAGAGATGTTATTATGGAGAATTATATTATCCCACATGTAATATGTGAGAGTAATTCCTCCTCATCTCTTACTATATAATAGATTCAAGGGAGTCACATCACTCACACATGATCTTTTCTTATTCACACAAGTATTGCTATATTGTATTGGGGTTATTGGAATTGATCTCTTATAAGATTGAAGGAGATATTCTGGAGATAATAGAAGACTACCTTCCCGTGGACGTAGCCCAATTGGGTGAACCACGCATATATGGTGTACTCTTGTCTCTTGTTCTTTTTTTTGTGCTCACTGTTGATATGTTATTGTTTTGCATAGATAGGTAAGCTAATTTAGCTAGATCCATATCTCTGACAAGGGCACTCCAACATAATAACAAAAATATTTCAATGTAGCATAAAAGCAATTTGGTAGTTGTGCAAAAATAAGATCCACATAAAATCATCTAGGTACTTTACATCACGGGGGGTTCACTCAGTGAACTTGTTACATAGCACGATCATTCACATGATATTAAAGAATATCCCTAATTTCACTAAATATTAAAAAATTCCTCCTAAAATTTTATTGTTGAACCCCCCTCCCAATATGCCTTTCCAATTAAGAAAACCCTTATTTTCACCAGATATTGTATGTATCCATTTTTATCAACCTATTTTTAATACCCCCTTTATATCATATTATGAATTTGTAACAAACAGGATCCCTAACCATCTTAGTATAAGCAAACATGATGCTAAATAGAATAATAGTATAATGTTAATAATGATCCCACGAGGATTGCAGGGGTGACTGATCAATTTGTAGCATTGGATAGTGGAAGACCCAACAAAATAATACTGGGAAGGAAAATTGCATAAAAGGAAACCCATTCAAGGGATCAACATAACAAAGAATGTAAAAGGTTGATAGTCCAATAGTTAGTGCAATGCTTAGAAAAGATGAGAAGTGCAGATGTTTCACACCACAACCTGCCAATCTACCAAATTTATATCATGTAAATATAAGTATATCAATAGACAGCTCATGTTTTCTATAAGCTTAATAAATTAAACTCCATAAAAATTCAAAATTGAAACCCTTTCGTTGATGGATGTGACATCCCCAAAGAATAAAAATAGCATTATTATTTATTTTAATTATTTTTCGAATTATTGATTTTCAATAATTTGGTTGGATATGAAATCCACCAATAAGTCCTAGAAGAATTAATGTAATAAAACATTATGATCTCATTTGAATAAAGGAATGAGGGGAAACAACCATGTTAAATGAGGAGATCATGCATGAAAGAGTAAGGTACAAGTTAGAGTTAACCTCAGGGAAGTTGAAACAAGTGTCAGAAGTACATTTATCGCACTAGACATACCCTAAAAATCAAATATTTTACTCGCTACGAAAATTCCATGAGGAATTGGATGCTAGTGGAAAGAACTAGGCAAAAACAATTATAAGAAGGAAGCATATGTGGGAGGCAGGATGCTGCTTAGTATGCTAGAGAGAAAGAGAAATTCTTATTGTGTGAGCACCCTGTGTTAGGCAAGAGACTTCTGAGAGAATAATAAGAACTCGAACTCATGTTGACTGTACTTACGTTTTGCATGCATGAATCTACCTCGGGGGTGATTGAGGGCAGATACTATAGCTGCGCCTAATCTACTATTGGGTGGAATAATGTGGATGTTCCTTCTACATTTGGACCATATAACCCAGGTTTTTCCAGTGTTACACGGGTACACGTCCCCGAGGGTAGGAAACACGTTTCCACGACCCCGCACATCTCGGAAACTTGGAAACTCCATTGGAAACGTCCCCCCCACGTCCCCATTTGAAGGAAACTCAAGGAAACACGGAAGGGAAATGTTTCCCTCCTAAAAATGGCGTCCCCACGTTTCCTTTAACAATTTTTTACCACAAAATAGAAAATTAAATTATAAAGGGCCACACCATCCACTATTTTCCTTCTCATTATCATCAATTTAATTTCGTTGTTCAATATGGTTGTATTTTTGAATTTGTTTTATCTATTATAGCTTATGTATGGTTGTATTTCACTTGATGTATGTTGTAAACTTTTATTAGTCTTTAGATTATAAAATTAAAGACTTTAATGACTTATGCTCCAACTTTCAATTTTTATGTATTCTAATATAAATTTTGTAGTATTCCTAGTGGGGTCTCCTATGTTGAAGACCCCGACGTACCCTTCGACGTTTCCTAAGATTTTGTGGGGTACTTCGGCATATGTCATTTATGCGTTTCCCCGCTCCCGCGTCCCCGCATCTCGGAAACTTGGGGGAACATTGGGTTTTTCTGTAGTGTTGATTTTGTTTTACTATTTATTATAGCATGGATTATTATAGTTTCTGCAGTGCTGATTTTTGTAGTTGTTGCAATGATGATTATACACTCAAAAGTATTTTTATATTGTTAAATTATTTAATTCGCTTGATGGAGTTTGAATGTAAATCCCAGTCGATAGCATTGATTTAATGTATATATATGTATTCTCATTCTGAAATTATTAAAAGTTAGTTGCAGCTAGTACAAGTTAGGTTATACACCTTAGTAACTTAAGGCTGAGTAGTCAAACAGAGTATTTTTCTACAGAGTGTTGTCGAAGGTAAATAACGTAGTGATAATTACGGATTCTGGAAAATCATACAGTTATCCAAAGAACCTACGAAGTGTCAGTATTGCAAACTTTCCTTTGTTAATATCTATGGATGACCTTAGTCGTTGTTATATTCTTACGAAGGGAGGCCTTATATTGTTCTCCCGCTATTTTTTTTCCTTTATAGAAAATGAAAGATCATAACAGAGTAAAACCTTATTGAATGTTGAACCGTTGGATCAAGATTTATTTGTTTGGTTAGTTTTATTTCATGTTAAAAGTTGAACAATTTTTCATGAAAACAGAGTTTGGTCATTTTACTTGGTTAAGTATCATAAGTTCGAAATCGTGGGTCAATCAAGGATTTCTGGGTTATTTCTTAAGCCCGAGTATTTCCTTGTTGACATTAAGAAAACAAAATGGTCAAAATCTATTAATTATTTGATCTGGAGAATCGCGCCATAAAAACTTTGTTTATAGTTAGAGTGATGTTTTTGTTTACCCTAACAGTATGATGGATTAGACTAAAGGTCAATTGTGTTTCTAACTACTAGATCAACCATTAAATCGGAGTTATGGCCTTGCCAATACCCCAAAAACTGGGGCGTTCACCATCAATTTATTATAGTAAAGCATTATCACTCTTATATAAAAAATTACAGGTCGAACAGAGAACTTGTTATGAATAGTCTGGTAAAGACTATAAGATAGCTACGTTTAACCTATGAAGTTAGACAACCACCCTATAAATGGGGAAAACAATAACAATTTCCGTTCTTGCAAAAAGCTAGGTAGATCCCAGAAATTACGGCTTTAGTTTCTTTGGCGAGAATTATAGTATTAACAGGAAATATTTTTTTAAAGAGTGATCTGATCCTCTATCTTTTAGTGAAAAAGATAACAGTGAGTTCAAGCCGTTACAGAAAACATTCTTACAGTAAAGCTAGGAAGTAAACAAAAAATGAAAAAATAAATTATGTTGTCGTGGTTCATTGGAAACAACAGTATGAAAATAGAGCATTCAAAGAGTTACCAAGTGGAAAACTTTAAAATGCCAAATTATTATGCATATGGAAAAAGGAATCAAAATGATTATTTTTATAACTTAAGTAAAACTATTTTCATAGGATTCAGTTCTAGAGGTTTATAGTTTAAAAATATTCTTAACACTGGATCAAGTCCAGTTCGCTATTCTAAAACCCTAACTGATTGGCGTTATCTGCCAATTACTGTTCTCATTAAGAAATTTAATATTACAAAACTCCGTAGTAAATAAAGTGGCATTTCCATGGCTTGAAATGCCAAGAGTAAACCTGCGGCAAGTTTGTATAGTAGTTACATCTCGTTGAAAACCTTGGAGCCCACGGCCTTCCCTCGACCAACTTCAACTGAAGGATTTTCATTCTGGGGTCCCTTTAACCAGTAATAAAAGAAGTTGATAGTCGGATTATTGCTTACCAGGTTAAGACTATTGGCTACGGTGGTGATGAAGACCTCGAAACGCCTGTCAACAACATTCAAACTTAATTTAAGACAAGTTTAAAGTAAAAATTTAATTAAAAATTACTAATAGTATGAGAACGAGGTACCAAGATTACCAAGGTTCAACCCTTGAAACTCGGGCTTCGGGAAAAGAATAGTTACACCCCTGATAATCAACATTCAAACTTAAGATAAGACGATTTTGGAGTAAAATTTTAAACATCAATTACTAATAGCATGAGAACGAGGTACCAGGATTACCAAGGTTTGATTCTTGAAACTCGGCTTCTGGAGAAGTTTAGTTACACCCCTGTCCGGGAAAGGGAAGGAACTAAATGAGGGTTCCTAACTGTTTTATTGTCGTAAAGAAAACTGTTCGTATTTTTTCTGCACCCTGATGCTGCAGTAGCTGCGAAAAATCCAGAGCCGAGGCTCTCTATTTCAGATTATGGAATAGCAATTAACCCAAACCCTTATTACTCCTACCCCAAGACTTGCAGCTCAAGGAGTACGAGTTCACATGGGTGGTGTAATTGTTGGAGCGTAGGAAATAACTTTCACTGTTTTAGAGGCAAGTGCAGTACAGGTACTGTCAGCACCATCTTGTCGATATTTAAAATCTCCAGACTTTAGTTAGGTATCCTATACCTTACCCCATTCACCTTGGGGTTTAATCTTATTGCATCACCGTAGATAGGAGGTAGTCCCCTTCGAATTGGCTTAGTTTGTCATTGGTAACATTACATTTCTAGGTTTGCTTGGGTTATTTCAAAGCTTAATGTGATCAAGTGTACACTTGTTGCATCGAAGGTGAGTGGAGGTCCATAGGAGAAGGAATCCCACTTGCTTAGTATACAACTTCTTTGGTAGGAGTTTCTTGCTTGGGTTATTTCAAAGCTTAATGTGATGGAGCACACACTTGTTGCATGGACAGTGAGTGGAGGTCCCTAGGAGGAGTCCCACTTGCTTAGTATACAACTTCCTTGGTAGGAGTTTCTTACTCGTAAACAACTTAGTTCAAATCCCTGAAGATTGCACTTGTCCATAACATTTTATGAGGGGTAGCCGAGGCTAAGTAAGCAATAATTTAACTAATGGCTATCTACACACTAGTAAAAGAACCCCCGAATGTTCTGGTGTTTTTGTTGTTAAAAAGTCCTTTTCTTTTTCCTGAAATTATGATGCCCAGTTATGCAACTTTTACTAAGATTATAATTCGTAAGCTTGAGAAAGACACTTAATTTTATTTTTTTTGGGTATTTTACAGAATCCCCTACCTTCTTATCAAAACAAACATCATTGATGTTTGAACCCAAATGAACATAGCGAAATTCCTCTTACTTTCCAATAACACCATATGATCATGTGCATAGCTTGGATTTGGGTCATTCACAGGATGCATTAATGAATTTCCTCCACTTCCTCTACATTCATTCTTGCAATCAAGGGAATTAACAAAATTTAGTTACCTTTTTTTAGGTTATATCTAGTCTTTTTTTTTTATCTTTATAGGAGAGGGAAAAATCTCCATTGTTAGGTTTCAAGCATGCAATAGTTATAAATATACATAGATTGTGAAACTTATATGATACCATTTCATGGTAACGATAACACCTAGGGTATGTAAATAAGGATTTAGATTTTCACCTATGTTAATGTCAGTTCCAATACAATATTAAGACGGATGCCTTGCATATAAGAATTGAAATTACAATTATGAATGTGCCAAATATAAATCAATCTAACAACTATTCCTAACTCGCAATGTGAAAATGTTAAAGAAGAATACAAAAATTTGAAAGAAATAATTAGTCAAGAAAGATTGATTTAACTTTTTCTTGGTTCCAGCGAGCCAAGAAAGATTGATCTAACTTTTCTTGGTTCCAGTGAGCCAAGAAAGATTGATCTCACTTTTCTTGGTTTTTATGGAGCAAGGTTTGATTGAATCTCGATACCCAACTAAACCTCGACCTAAAAAATGAAGAGTTAAATCTTTTACTCAAATGCCTACAAAAAATGCAATACAATTGTTCAACTCCGAAACTCCCAATTAGCTACATCTCTTAACTTAAAGATGAAAAACAATATAACATCAATTCAAACCAAGCCTAAATAAGCTATTGAATGATTATTGCTCAAGGCCAGTAATCCAAAGAGATTTCCATCGATATTATCATTGGTACACTATTATCATATTTATGCAAAACTTAGGATCATAAGCAATCTCAAATAAAAATGGAGGGTCCTTAAGTTTTAGGTGGGTATGAATTGAGCCCTTGATTTGGAGGTATGAATCCATCCCACAATTTGGAGGTTATTCCTCAGCCCACCCAAATAAAATAACCCCCAATATTTATATTACTATGCCAAATTAAAAAATGCCCTTGACCCCTTAATACAGGGCAATATATTTTTGAGGTTTTTAAGAGTATTCAAACCCCCAATATGAATGGACGTGATATGATATTTCCTCGCTAGTGAACCCCCCGTGACAGGATCCTGCTTCGCTTTGCAAGCCTTGGGAGCGCCTATGGACTTGGATGTAGTTAATTCTTCACTAGTACACCTTCACGCCGACTGGATTTACCAAGCATTTGGTGGTGCCCTACCAGTCCCATACCTGGTTGGCCCTCTCCATTGCCGAGCCAGCACATTCGTCTGGGTCATCGACCAATGGAATGAAGCTGCGCCACCTTACCATTATAGGTCAAGGCTCTACTATGGAGCCATAGGCATCTCAGGGTTTCCAGTCAGTCTTGGCGCCCGCCCTCCCACTACTGTCCCAATAGAGATTTTATGCCTTCACCAATGTCACCACACCTGTTCATTCATACAAGGACGTCACTCCTCTGGTGCAAATCGGTGGTTCCTTTTAGGAACTTTATAGGTGACTTTCTTGACTACAGGTTAGCATGACCCCACTCACACAAGGATGATACCTCCAGTTCTTCGGGTCCATCCCTTCTAGTAATATTTCATGTGAGCATATAAAGGTTACCAATTCCTATACAGTCCTTTTGCGTACCCTTCTTCACTTTGCCTCTTAATGTGCAGTATCAATCTGCATCTGTGTGGGCTGACAACACAAGAAGGATAAGCAAGCTCATCAGTATTGTTGTTCAATTTTGTAATCATAATCCATATCATTCACTATCAAGTATTGAAACACCAAGAATGCGTCCATTCCCTTAGGGTGTAGTCAATATTGAAAACCCTATCATGACCCAGCACCAGAAAAGGTGTGCACCCCCTTTCCGATGTGCACCATGTAGGCCCTAATCATACTCAAGCAGTCTGCAATGATATAAATAAGATAGAGCATGCTCTGCATATTAACCCTAATAATTTAGACATGCATGTTCTTGTCTAGAGTCACATAATACTCATTCATTTTGCAGATGTATCTCACATGCCTTCTGGGCATAGCTTTACCATCTCACTCTCATGGTTTACCGACATGCGGTTTGGCTGAAATATTATCAATGGCGTTTCACCCAAAACCCATTTCCAAAGCATGGGGTCTTTCCCATCTAGTTTGAATTTTGCAGGCCATCACTCCTGGTCTTCCTGCAACGTGTCTTCCTGGCACATTTATCAAATAGCCAAACAATCATCAACATTTAGCAATAAGCTTCAAGTATGATTGTTCCATAACCAATCATTAGCATTAATAATTAATTCAACATGAATTTACAATTCTGTCTCCTACAGAAATTGATTTGTTTAGCAATGAGGCTATCCTCATATTGTTTGGCTCTCGTAAGTGGTATCACTTTGTCCATTATGGTTTCACCCTTGCTACCATATATGAACATCCATCTACAACATGTCCTCCTGACACAATTTTTATATACGCCTAACAGTGATTAGCAATTATAAGAGATTCTCAAATCTGAAATTTGTAAATCTGTTTTCCTACAGAAATTAGATTTACCACCATGAGATTATTCTCACAAATTTATAAACCATAAAATTTTCAGATTTGTTTCATGCATAGGTTACACCCATGAGAATCTTCTCATAACCTTTGGCTTCTGCACATGGTAGATCTCGGTCTCTACTATGGACTTATCCTCATTGCCATACGTAAGACTTTTCTACCTGGAATCTGAAACTTCAATCAGCCAAACATGTTGTGAGTATTTTATGCATATAATCCTTTCATTGCTACAACAGTCACTGAATTGATATCGGAATTATAACACTCAATAATTCAAACATCTTCAGTTGTTAACATTTGAAATGCAATGAAATATATACATTTCTATATATGCATCATTATCACAATAAAATTGCAAGACACAGTCACACTATCCATGCAATTTAAATAAACTGTTGTAAATACTCATTACTTCACATTCCATGCAATTATGTCCTTCCAACAGAGTGCTCTGGTAGCCCATCACATGTCCACCTTATTCATGCAGTCTTTCCCCTGCATTCATAGCAGCTCATGAAATGGTATCAATATTAACAATAGTCCACCATTTCATCTATTATCTAATTGCATTGAATCATATATATATATATATCACAACCATGCATTCACACAATGCATCTCAACATGTGCACCTATACATATGCATGCACTTTTACATCACTCACATAATCTTTTAGTGTGCAATCACTCAATGTATAACCACAAGATTCTACATAATATTTTAATGCACATCTCTTCAATGCAACCCTGCATTAATTTATGAGTACTATGCATTCAAACATATTATGGCCTAACCATGTACTACCATGACAGGGCCATAAGTCCTCACTTGATTTGGTTCACAACCGTCATGGCATGACATAATTTCATATGAATGCATTGAGATTTCTATGCAATTATATGGTGTAAGGTGTTATCTCCAGATTTATCCCATAAATCTGGATCCTGGCAGCATCTAGAACTTTGCGTTTTGTTGTTTCGTCCAATTTCCAAGTCTTTGAGTACCTGTCATAAATTCAACATAAGGGTTAGCAATTACATATAACACCAAGCATCAAATCATAGCCACGAAAGAAGGGGACCCTGCAAAAGCCAATCATCATACTATGCTGCATGAAACGTTACAGCTCCAAGTGGCCATGTTAAGTTGAATGATTTTCATTGCCAGATACTCAGAGTGATTGCGCAAGTGTCCAGCATAAGAGATCAGGTTATCAACATATCGCCAGATGTTGATATCATCATATGCATAAAAAATGAAGAGGAAAGTTGCAGGTTGAAGTGACAGATAATGTTAAAGCAAAAACATTCACGGGAAGTCGCCTAATTGCAAAGAAATTCCACTCAAATTCCATGTTAAGATTCTTCCAAATAGCATATAACTATGCCACCATCATGAAATAATTTTTGAGCTCTTATATTCGTAGTTTTAAGATCACAGTCATTTTCTGTCCATGTACTCCCTGCTACCTGATTATTGAGTTGCTTGATTTCTGTTATATACTCAGCTGCCACCAAAACCCCATAGAATTGTTTCATATGTGTCAGATATCTCACATTTACTGTTAAGATTTCCTTAAGCTTGAAACTCAGCAGTCAGGTTCAACTTTAGGGATAACATCTTTTGGCCCCGTTGCCGGGGACGGAGGAACGAAGGCATACTTCCCTGGGGCTGTACGACAATGAATATATCCAGACTTTGATGGTGAACAAAGGCTGGTGACATAGGGGCTATGATATTCACTTGGTGACTCTACTGGTTTCAAAATGGAAAATTCAATTGTTGAGCGAGTTACTTCCTGTACCAAGACTACAGGGGTTGAGGTAGATCATGTTTTTCTTCAAGGTTTTCGAGAATGGATGAGTATGTCTTCTGTTGAGGAATGGGAGAAAGATTTGTCTTCTTGTTTACATTCTGATAATATTTATAGTGAAGAAGATAAAATTGATTTTTTAAAGAAGATTTTAAAAGCATTTGAGTTAGAATATGAGACAGCAAAGATTTTTCAAGATGTTAGTATTACTGTTGTTGTTTCAAGCATTTTTGAAGATATGTGCGTGGCTTTGAATGAAGAATTAAATCAACATATCTTAGAAAGTAAAAAGTGGTTTTCAAATGATAGTGAAGAAGATGGTTTTATGGAGATAGTGAGGTCAGAATTTATCCAGAGGCAGCTTGCTTATCTTGAAGAAGAAACATGGATATCTAATCAACACATGGTTTTTAATTATTTCTATGATCCAGTGGCTGCTTATCTCGAGATTTTTATTAACTCCAGCCATTCAGTTCTGTTCAGCTGCAAACATGGATTTCAGATTCATGATGAATTGCATATCAGTTCTTCAATTTTTGTTTTACAGCAGCATGTTCCAGGATTTCAATTGCTAATTTAGTTTCTCATTTGGTTTCATTGGAAATGGAGCTACACATGATCAGCTTGATCTCTCCAAGAGCAGAGTAGATGTGTGGATAAATAAGCTCGTTCATGAGCATTTACTTTTTGCAGTTTTTACAGTAGATTTTTAGCAGGCTTATCAATTATATTGGTTTGAATAAGTGATGGCAGATTTCAAAAGTTTTCAGAGGTTGATTAAGCAGTTGACCATATAGCCCAATGTATAAGGCATAGATCTGCAAGTTCTTGGCAGCTCGCAGGGAGCATGCCATCCCCAGATAAGGCCAAATGTTATCTCCAGATTTATCCCATAAATTTGGATCCTGGCAGCATCTAGAACTTTGAGTTTTGTTGTTTCGGCCAATTTCCAAGTCTTCGAGTACCTGTCATAAATTCAACATAAGGGTTAGCAATTACATATAACACCAAGCATCAAATCATATCCAGGAAAGAAGGGGACCCTGCAGAAGCCAATCATCATACTATGCTGCATGAAACGTTATAGCTCCAAGTGGCCATGTTAAGTTGAATGATTTTCATTGCCAGATACTCAGAGTGATTGCGCAGGTGTCCAGAATAAGAGATCAGGTTATCAACATATAGCCAAATGTTGATATCATCATATGCATAAAAAATGAAGAGGAAAGCTGCAGGTTGAAGTGACAGATAATGTTAAAGCAAAAACATTCACGAACTTATTGGCCTCTTACCAAGACTACTCAATCCTTTTGCCAACATCGTGATCACGGACTTGTTGCACCATCCTCTCTTCATAAGGTCGTTGGTCACGTGCAACAACGTCATCAACTTCTTTAGCCATGTTTTGATTGTATTTGTCCTACAACCAATGCGGACACAACTAATTATTAGCAACCACCATAATTATCTCAATTGGCTCATTGCATATGTGAAACCTCACTATTTTACCAATATGCAATGTCCTATTCATGCACAAACATCTCACATGCACTGTGAAATGTTTCTTAATATGCCTACTAGTGCATAGTCATATCATCTATCTAATCTCTTGCATTTCAACATTCCTATGCCATAATTTATATGCACGACCACTTCAGAATTATAAATACAATATCAAGAGGGTAGTGGAGGAATTCTCCCTTCCAATTCCTCATTGCAGCATGGAATTTCCTCTTCCACATCATAGCTGATCCAATTTCATGGGCTCTCTACCATGCACACAAGCAATTATTGGCTATGATCTTCTCGCAAAGTAGAAATTCAATATATATATTCACGTGTATAACAGCCATTCAGATATTTTCCAAGCATACAATTATTATGTTATAAACATAAATGGTTTAAGGTGAGAGATTTCCCTTTCATCAGAGTTGCCTTACTGCTCCCATTGCTTTTCCACAATGCATTTCCACAAACTTTCTATGCAATTCCTACTTCTGCACTTCATACTTTCAACAATTGTCTCCGGGGGACGACGGGGGTCAAGTGGGGCTTGCCATTTCGCGCAATCTGGAGCATAACTTTCATGGAGATTTTTCGTTTTCGGCACCTGAAAATCTCAGTGAAAAGCTGCTACATTTTCCCCGTTTGGCGGACTTATCGAGCTCTCCTCCGACCGTGTCGTAGATATTGAGGTTAAAATTGCCGCGGTTGGCGCGGATGTTAAGATTATAATTGCCGCGGGTGGCGCGGCTCTTAACGCTAATTTTGCCGTCGCGCGCGCAAAATTTATCCTTAACTTCACCACGGACGTCGCAGAAGTTAACGTTAATTCTGTCGCCGTATGCAAAAGTTAACCTTAACTTCGCCGACACAGCCTTCGGCAAAATTTCGAAACACTTAGAAAAATTTTGGAATTTTCTCTTCCTTTCGGCTTTGACAGCTAACCTTGCGACCACCGACCGCTTCCCTTCGGCGCAGAGTTAGCAACTATTTTTTTGACCGTTGCGGTGCTTTTGGGCTTATCTTTTCCGACAGAATCACAAGAGTTAGCCTAATTTTCGCCGCCGCAACCCTTAGGCAAAATTTCGAAACAATTAGAAATTTTTGAGATTTTCTCTTCCTTTTGGCACAGAATTACCAACTTCTCCGCCGACCGTGTCGCAAGAGATAAGGTTAAAATATCCGACCGCTAACCCTGCGACTGTCGACCGTGTCACAAAGTTAACCTTAACTTCTGCACCCGCAAGCCTTCGTCGCTGCGACCGCGTCGCAGGTTTTAAGGCTAAAATCGCCGCTGCGCGCAAGCCTCCATCGTAACTTTTAAGCCTAAAATCCGCTACTAGTGTCGCTGCTTTTAACATTACTTTCGCCGTGCACATCACAGATTTTAGCGTTAAAATTGCCGCCATTGCGCGTCGCAAAAATTAACGTTAATTTCACCGCCGCAGCCTTAGCAGCAAACACTTAGAAAATTTTCAAATTTTCAAAAACAGTTAGAAAAATTTAAAATTTTTCCTTCTTCTTTCTGTGATGATCATTGCTCAACATGAAGCATAATTAGAGATCATACTTTGCATATAATAGAACAATAAAAAGATGTAATAAATTGCATCTCTTCATGTTAAAACAACAGAATAATATACAGATAGCAAGGAGTTGCGCCTCCTTTCTCTCCTCTGTGGAGGCAAACAACAAATACAAAAACAAATTGCTACTGCATTAGAAACAATGTAAAGTAAGCATTCAACCTGAGAAGGGATTTTCTCCCTCCTTCCTCACTTTCATAAAATGAAATCAATGCAAGCAGTTTTGCAAAAAATCCCCAAAACAGTCATGGGAATGATTTCCCATTCTAACAAATAGAAGCCATGAGATCTTCAGGTTTCTTTAATGCATTTTAATTCCAAATACTAACTAAATATACACACAATGATTTATATCTCTATGAAGGGCCCAACAGCCGTAGTGTTGAACCTTAAGCTCTGATACCAATCTGTCACATTCCCTCTCATCTATCCAATTTCTGTAAGGGAACATGATGCCAATCTATAGGGATTTTTAAACTAACTCAGCCCATTCATTAGATTCATACAATTAAAAATCCATGTGTACAGATGTAAATTCAACAAACATGCACAATGGAGATAAACTCATCCACACACATAATTTCATATGCATTCAATATATCAATAACAGTCATTTAATTTAAACATTGCAGAGGCAAAACACATAGATAGAAAACACTTATCTTTGTTGTGCAATTGTCCCACACAACTAGCTAAGTCGCTGCAACGTTCCTCCCAACCATAGGTCTCTGCCCAACCTGTATTATTTCAGCACTCAGAGACCACCCCCGAGCTGGGCATGATATCTACAAGGAAAAGGGGACTCTCAAGTTCATACACAGCCGAATAATCATTTGCATTTAAGCCAAGCCAGTCCACAGCTGGGTTTATCAGGCTAAATCTGAACCCTCTTCATTTTTGGATGCTTCCACTCAAGCTCAAGCCAAAACAATGGAAACCCATTTCAACCCCAACAATCCCCTACACACAGAAAACTCATAAACTGAGCATGGATACACATAACAGCAAAATCCCAAGTGTTGGGTATGAATGGAAAACGTGGGAAACCAAAACAAAGTGAGAAATGGGGAAAACAACCCTGGGAAGGCAATTTCGTTTTCAGAAAACATCCATGGGCATTCAAAGAGCTGCAATGGTCTCTACAAACCCCCAAATCGTGCTCTCTCCTTCCCAACAGGTATGTAATACAAAAACGAGTTCCCAGCAATGCCAAAAGGGAGGAAAACACTGGAAATCGGTAGAGAAAAACGCCCAGGTAGTTCCCAACAGGTCTGCAACACAAAAACACCCTCTTCCTAGCTAGAAGACCCAGAGAAACCAGAAAAATGTGGCTGGAAAATGCCCAGGCAGTTCCAAAAACGTGTGAGGCAAAACCCCTTCATGGGTAATGGCTGAGGGAGCCAATCATAGCTGTTTTCTTGCCCAAGAAGAAAAAACACGATTTTCCATGAGGGTGGCTTGCCCATACTCGAATTTGGACAGCCATGCCTTCCCAATCCCCAAGGAATTAACTGCTTCACCCAACTCTTGGGAGAAATGAATGACTGGGCACCAAAGTCAACATGGGTAGTTGATAGTTGATAGGTTCTCTCATTGACACTTGGCTTGACTTCATTGGCTCAAGGGTTTGAATATTTCCCTCCCAATTCCTTGTAATATCATGCCCCCATCTCTTGTTGCATTGCATAGCTAGTTGTGGGTATTTTATTAAAAATGCATATTTACAATTCTAATGTGCATGGCTAGCACATAAACCATATGCATTAATAAATCGATGGCGGGGCCTTGGCCTTGAGCTCCTCGCCACGATTTTATAGCAATATTACATCATTTACATTTTAATGCAATGGGGTTAAAATCGGGATATTACAATACATCATACGATGTCTTTAGATTCATGAGGATTAGTTCAACGAGTTTTCCATCTTTCTTTAGAGAGTCCTTCCCACATTCACCCAATTTCAAATGCAATTCCATGACATGAGACAAGTAGTCCTCAATCCTTTCAAAAGAGAGAGGATCTCGAGAGATCAACTATTTCTCAATCTGCATGACCTAATTTTCATCGACTTTTTCAAATAGGCCCTTCATTTTCTTCCAAACTAAATGGGGATAGTTGATCCTGTTTGTATGGATGCCAATATCCCTTGAAATCTAGGTGGTAATCACTCTTATAGCCTCATTCTTCTTCCTATCAAGAATAAAATTTTGTTATCATCCTTTGGATATGGGATCGTGGCCTTGGTAAACTATTAGAGGACCTTACTTTTCAACAAGGTCTTGATATCTTATGCTCATATTCCATAGTTGTGACCATTCAAGATCACAGATTCTTGCTTAAAATCTATAATAGTGATATGTCAATCTAAACCTTGATATAGTTTGCAAGTTGAAATCCAAATTCAACCACAAATAGATCTGACTCAATAGAGCATGTCCAAGTGACACCTCAAAAACACTTGTGTACAATAGGCTATGTATCAAAACAATAGCTATGATACCATGTTGGAGAAACCAATGGAATTAGAAAGAACAAAACTCAACGAGTTAAGAAATTACAAGAAGAGGTGATGCCTAAAGAAATCATTTAAACACTTAACTACAATAGACAGTACATTAAAGTGCATTGTTAACATATCATCTTCATTCATAGGATCATCCTTTTATAGCTCCAAGATGTAACCAAATCCATGAAGTGAGGAAGAATGTGTGCATATACTTGGGTCATAGCACATAAAAACATCCTTTAAATTTGCCATATTTGTGCCATAGTCGACGGTTCTATTCTAAATGCATGACTAGTTGGTCGATCGGTTGACTTCTCCATTGGTCAGTGAGTCTAACTAGTCGAAATCCTAGTCAACCCATCAGTCGACCACTCATTCGATGCTTCTATTCGACCATCAACTATAGATTTCCTATCTTCAGAAGATATAGAGGTGTGACGAACTAGCAAGACCTATTGTTCCAACACAAAATAGGATGAGGGAATAGGTTATCGACAAAATTAAATTCTGCAAAATTTCACAAAAATAAAACCATTTACACTTGAAGGAAGTCATGAAACATATTCTATTCAACTATGTTTTTTGAAAGCAATGAAAACATCAAAAACAAAAACTAAATCTGAAAGTTTATATAGATTTAATATTAGAAATATGGTAAGAAAATCATTTCCATTGTGGAATATTGGAAGACATTACATTGTAGTCAATATCCTAATATGCTTTGAGAGTATGAAAAATACATATAGAAAGTAGGATGTTGGTATACCTTAGCCTACATTCAATTTCATGCTTCTGGTAAACTTTATACTAGTGACCTAATCCAATATATATTGAGTTATTGAAGTAGGTTGGCTACAAAAAAGAAAAATCAAAGCAGTTAAGAAAAATTCATGAATCTTATGTTCAAAAAAATACATAAATAGATATTCTGGCAATATAAAAAATATATTTATTTTTTCATTCACCTACTAAGAGCTAAGTCGTTGAAGTTCCAAAATCAAGATCTGGATTTATGATTGGAATACTTTTACTTGTAGTAGACAAAGATACTATTGCAGAGATCAGTAGAAACAATGTGTTAATGAACCATAGTCGCATTGCAAAAAGATTAGAAGCATTATTGTTGCAAAGGAAAATAGTCAAAACCTGTCAGTCGTTGTCAAGGTACAGGTATGCATGTCTAAATTGAATAGTTAACTCAATAATGAGGGCATAGTTTTTATTACTTTGAATAAATTGCATTCTTGATTTTTTCTTAGAGACTCCTATTACAATACACGGAAGATGTTGTTAGCAAAAACAAAAAATACATGTATGCTCAAGGCAAATAGAAAACAAAAACATAATACGAAAAAATGGAAGAATGTTAAGTGCATGTAAAGCACGGGGGGTTCACTAGTGAGGCAATATCATATCACGTCCATTCATATTGGGGGGTTGAATACTATTAAAAACCTCAAAAATATATTGCCCCGTATTAAGGGGTCAAGGGGGGTTTTTAATTTGACATAGTAATATAAATATTGGGGGTTATTTTATTTGGGAGTGTTGAGGAATAACCTCCAAATCATGGGATGGATTCATACGTCCAAATCATGAGATCGATTCATACCCACCTAAAACTTAAAGACCTTCCATTTTTATTTGATATTGCTTATGATCCTAAGTTTTTCTTAAATTTGATAATAGTGTACCAATGATAATATTGATGGAATTCTCTTTGGATTATTGTCCTTGAGCAATCCTCGTTTAATAGCTTATTTAGGCTTTGTTTGAATTGATGTTATATTGTTTTTCATCTTTAAGTTAAGAGATGTAGTTAAATGTGTAACATCCCGGAAAAATCACAAAAGTTTAAAATTTTTCTACGTGACAATTAATGTTTATTTAATATGTGCGGAATAGAACAAAGCATAAAAGGTTATCTTGCTGTAATAAATACCATGCTGGTTTATCGTATAAGAAATTGCGACTAACAGAATTATGTTTATGTCTTGATGTTATTAATACTACTGCAACTTCTATTATTGATGTTATGATTTATGAATCAGTTATCTTTGACTAATATACTTTTATTGATTGATAAAGGGGTCCTATGGACAACCCGAGGCTTACTTAGCATTCATGCTAAAGCATGTGATTTCGTACTTGTAACAGTTTACAGGTAAGAGTTTAAAGTTGTGACAAGTATTCAACAGTTTTTCAGAGAAGATCTGTAATGATCGTTTCACAGTGTTGTACCTAGAATTATTTTTGGTTTCCATTCATGTTGAATTGTATGTAATTATCTACCTTCTTCCTCCGTGGCAATTTGTGGAAATCCTATATATAACTGTCTTGCTAACTTGCCTTGGATCTATACTTCTACCATGGTCATGATAATTTGATTTATTAACAAGTCTTATATTTCACTATACAATGGCATGTATGTATAAACAATCTTCTTTAATTATTTATATTATCTATTTATATGGTGTTTGGGACATTATCAAACAATTACAAACTATATACATAACATATTATATGTTGTTTGTTATGTGCAATAGTGTGGCCCCATATGATAATATGCCACCCTAGTGAACTATACAAACATATGATGCTATGCAAAATGCAATATTATACAAACTTGATCGATAATTTGTAAACATATAATACTATATGATCCTACGATACTATGTGAACTTTGGAGATATTCTATTCTGTGTTGTGTGCACCTATGTAACCTCGGTGATACTTATGCGACCTCGGTGAAATTCTAACCAACCCTTAACTTAATGTTACAAGGGTGTATAATACGACCTTACCATAACTATATCCACGTTGTATGATGTGAATGTTAATATGGTTTACAGGTTGGTGGATGTGATTGTATCCTATGCATTGAATGTTTTCAACTAACGAGAATAGTGGGATTCCCTCGTGGATGGCTTACTAAGCTTGGTTCACGGGAAAGCATCTTGGTGCATCAACTGAGTGCTGAGTTGTAACTTGACAAAGGTTTAAACGTTTTCGAGCTGGTTCCCTTGGTAGTGATGGCTCATTTAATGTGATAGATGGTTTGTGATTTCGTAAATCCCACCGGTGATCTCCACCGTTGACCTAGCAAGGGTTTCAATGCATGTGGTTAAACCCTACATTTGCTGTGATCGATGAGTTTATTGTGATTTTTGTTACTGGGTAGTGGTAGCTCTGCGTGGCCGACAGGCTGAGGGTTTGTAGTTTGGTTGTTCTAGCTCCTGAGTCTTGAACTCGTAACCTATGTAATTTATAGAGCCGAGCTCTCTTAATTATGTTAACTTTAGCTCTCACCTTAATTAAGAAACCTCTATCTTTGAAATCCTTAATATGGCTATTTATATTTTAGTACTCCCTATGCATTTCTAACCTCATCATTATGTTTTCACATTATCATTTATTTAAAATTGTTAAAGGGTCTATGTGCTTGGGTAACTAGCACCCCAAAGGATTTCCATATGGTTCCTTGTCATTACTCCATAAGGGTTCAACCCATAAAATATATGCTACAATTCAAAATACTAAATTGTATTAACATCCAACTTATAGGTTATGGTTCGCATAGCTAAATTTTATTGTATGTACTTTATGCTAATCCATATGAATTGTCTACAAACCTTGTGGATTGATCGATCTTCTTCCTTCAATCTCTATTGACCCTCACGAGAACCGTCAATCTAAGGGGGAGGACGGGACAATCTAAATGTTGCTCGTATGCACTTTAGAGTAGTGTTGGTAGTGAGTTCCAACGCCGTCAATGCTTCCACGTGGCGATTGATCTCACTCCTTAATCATGTGAACACTATTGGTACATTAATTTGGGGTTTTTTCACAATGGCGGCAATTCATGAGCCCCAAATATCTCTAGCATTCGAAAATTTTCATTTGATTTGGGGGTTTTTCACAATGGAGGCAATTCATGAGCCCCAAATATCTCTGGCATTCAGAAATTTTCCTTTTATTTGGGGGTTTTACACAATGGCGGCAATTCATGAGCCCCAAATATCTCTAGCATTCGAAAATTCTCCTTTGGCACTCCTCGACAGACTTTACATGAGGTAGCAGGTGGGTTCAAGATTTACAATGATGTCAAATATTTTCTCCAGGATTCTTTTTATTATGATTACTCTAGACTCCATATTTAGTGGTAGGGGTTTTAAAGGAATTGTCTACAGGATGGCGTTATCTCCATTTCTCGAATCGTGAGCTTGGGATGTAATTTAGTTGAAGCGTCTCCATGCAATTTCCTGGTAAAAGATTACTTATGTTATTTTCTTCCAGTTTTTCTATTTCGTTTCATAGCTCCTAGCTTCTATAACTAAAAGATTCTTTTCATTCTCTGCATGGGTACTGGACAAACCTCGTGGCCATGGATGACACGAAATGGTGCTTTCCCTTCCAGGTACGAAGTTATACCCCTAGGCTCTAACTGGGTTTTCTTCCTTTGAGGTTTTTGGTAAGGTTAAAAAAAATGGAAACCCCATGAGCTATTGCCAAAAACTTAGCGGCACTCGCCATAATTATCCCTGTCTATGAATTCCGTGTAACATACTATGGTTGCACTCAAAGAGTATTAACCAAATTTGATTGAGTTATAAAATAATGATTTGCATATAACTCAAAGACAAGGCTAGTTTAACTCTCATTTGTTCACTTCATCTGCAACAATTTGGGTTTTCAATGGGAGTGTAAATAGTGAATTTTTTTTCAGTATGCTCTGTTATTTTTGTTTGGAGATAAATTGGAGTCTTGGAGAATGTTTGCGTCTGCCAACTGGAAATTGAATAGTAAATAAAAGTAGGAGAGCCAAGCACTCCGTATGTTGGATCTTTGGTTTCCATTGCATTCCCATTTTGAAGGTCTTTTAATTTCATCCAAATTGTTTGCTGGATTGTCATTTTCATTTATTATTTCATCGATCAAACTACAGTACTATACTTTTATCTTCTCTTTTATCTCCACTATCCATGAATCACGAAGCTTGATCAAGCATGGGAACATGCTATCGTGTATTTTGATTTTTGCATTCTTGAAGCAAATTTTGTTTAGTCATCAAGTCCCAAGCTGACTAATTTATCTCCTATTCTGAGTTTCACAACCTTGTTATAATGAAAATCCATTGAATTCAGCACTAAACAAATATGATAGAAGTGGGCGAGTTAATGTGCTTGTTTTGTGCAACCATATGTAGTTTTGTTGTACAAACTACTGAAAACAAACAATAACACATGAGAATCCATGACAACGTGAGAACTTTATGTATGCCCAATGGGAACTTGGGCAATGACATGTCATAGTGTGACAAAAATTTACAAAATGAAATTGTTATATTTTTGTCAATGTTTTGTTATGAAGATCATTTTCTCTTTTTTCACATATTGATCTTGGAATATTTGTTTGTTTAGCTGGATTTTGATATCATTTTATACTCTAACAAATTTTTTGAATGTTCAAATTCTTATCCGATGTTGATATAATCTAATGAATGAAACTACTTCAACAAATTATTTTTCTTGCTTTTCAACTTAGGTCAATATTATTAAGTCAATGATATATGATAACTCGAGTATTTGAATGACTTGTTTGTACAGGTAGTTTGGGATATCACCTGAATGTATGTCAACAAATTATGGCTTTTCAAGTTTCTTCAAAATAATCACAAGAAGTTTCGATAAGAACAATAAGGTATAGATTTTGAAATATAACTGAGATTCTATTTAAGTATTTTGTTTTCCCAGTAGACACAAGTTCCAATAAGAACAATAAGTTAAATAGTTGGAAATACAACTCGGATTCTTGATTAATTATTTTGTTTTTTCCATTAGCCACATAGAAGACTTCATTGTTGCACAATGGTAAAAATAAATTATATAATTTAGTTTTTTTAAAGAGTAATTGATACTTGATATATTAGTAAAAAATAAAATAGTTACAATCTTATTTACAATATGTAAATACAGAAGTTTGGTAAAAACATGAATCTTGGTTGTGTTTTTTTATAAAATAGTAAAAGCAATATTGTCAATCAAATCCATTTCTTCATTGTTAATTACTCAATTTTAGCATAGTTTATTTGCAATGCACACGTATATAGGTTTTAATAGCGATTCACTTATTGTTCATAAATGTTTCATGAATCCTTCCAAGAATATTTGGCTTCTCCTAATATCAAAGTGGAATTCAAGCTATCACAAAACCGAAACTATAACATGGCATAATTGATGAAATTACTATAGTCCATGATCTCTACTTGTCTTTTGACATGCTAATGAAACCATGAGGGATGAATCTTGTTTTCCTTTGTCGTATGGAGTCCATAGTATGATTATTCCTTAATAGTAGATTATTAAGGGGAGCTTAGTAATGGATTATACAATGCAATTCCTTCACTTTTTCATTTCTTCCTCTATTATTTCTTTTTGAAATTCTATATCAATTTTTGAAAGAACCAATTTACTTTTATACTCTACTAGCTATCCTTGCATTTAAATTAGTTCTCTTTTGATCACCTTAAATTTTTGTCATTATTCGCATCCCAATCTCTCTTCCAACTCTCCCATTATCTTAATGCTGAAGCTATATTGTCTTCACGGTAATCACGATGAGCTTCACATCTCCTGGTAGTAGTAGAAACACATATTGTGATGGCTACAAGAAGCACACATCTTCACCATGTTCATTTTATTTTTGTGAGTGCCTATCGCATCGAGATAATGTTCCAAAGAAGAAGCTAGGGATGGGTATTTAAATCACCCTAAGATCATATGAATAAGTGAGGACCAAAGGGTTAGAAAGTTTTGAGATAAGCAAAGCTCATCGACATACCCCTCTACTTCTTCACCAAAGAAGAGCTAATTTAAAATTGAAATAAGATGCAATGAGTGAAGGCCTAGGTTGTATGGAATGGCTTGGTTAATCCCACACATACTATCACGTTGATTGACCTATATATTCATAATGCCAAGGCTGCCAAAGAATGATTGAATTGCACAAAGACTTATATGGAGGTTAAACATGGTTTTCATGTGAAGGAGCATAAGCCAATCATATCCCATAATAAAATTCACAACTTCCATGACGATTGAGTCGAAGAATTAAGGAAATGACCCCTATGATTGAGTGATAGTTAGGCTTCCTTGTTATATGACTTTTAAGTGCTCCAAACACTTAGTCTTAATACCAAGGTTGGCATATTTAGTCATCCTTACTCACATCGAGCACCTTCCTTACCCTAGCCATTAGGGTTTCCTATGGTTTCATATTTCATCTTAGCACCCTCCTAGCCGACTATTTTACTCTTAAAGTTTAAATTTATTAAAAAAATTATAAGTGAGATGTCAAACAACAATCATAGAAAGAAAGCATCAAAACAAAGGAATTATCATACTTTAAAAATCCTCAATCAAAGAATCTACATTCTCTTCATGATTGAAGCTCTTTCGAGTAATCTATCAATGAGAGAGTCGTCAACTATTCTAAGAAATATTGATCGAATATCCATATAATGGATGATAAGATAGGTTCCCCTATTGATCAAAGTGAGATAAATGCAGTTTCACTAGAAATTGATAATACTAATGTTGAAGGCTTTTCCCTAGAAAGCAACACAAACCATTCACAATCACAAGAAAGGAAAAAAGGCCAATGAGACAAGGGAGACAATTCCAACGAGAATGAGTTTCAAAATTTCCATTTATTTAGCCAATATCTCCATCAAGAATGTGTTTCAAAATTTCCATTTATTGAAGCTTGTTATTTCAAGTAGTGCTTCAAGAAACTAGTTTCTTTCTTGTAGTAATTTCAATTGAAGGGGATGATTAGGTCCCACACATTTTGTGAAAATTGATTGTACAACAAATGTCGTGGGATAAATTAATTGCACACTTTGACCAAGTGCTCAATTTTATATTGCAAATATTTATGAAATTATCTCTACATTATATCTTTAAGGAGGTATGAACTTACTAGCATAAGTAGTTTTGATGAGTAAAGTCAACAAATTAGTTTGGATTTTGTTTAGAAGGTGTTCGATTGTAAGAGTACATGGAAAATCCAAAGTGAATACAAAATCATCTAGGAAATTTTATTCTGTCAAATTTCAACCAATTTGCTAATAATTTACAAGATTTTATAATTCAGTGAAAGATTCACCAATACTTTAGAAGATTTTATAATTTTGTGAAATATTTGCCAAGGAATTTACAAGGTTTTATAATTATATAAAATATTCGACATGATTTTACAAGATTTTATAATTCCATGAAATATTCGCCCATATTTTACAAAATTCTATAATTTCGTGAATGTTTTGCTAAGAAATTATATATACATATTATATTATTGATAAAATAGCCTTCACACTTTCCCATGTATCATGGCGATTTGCCCATTTATTATATACATAAATTTAGAAGGGGTCCTTAAAATTTTCCCTGCTTCCCCATTACTATTTCATTGGATTTTCCATATCCAATGTCGCCCCTGCAATCTTAGTGGGATCATTATGAGCATTATACTATTATGTTATTTAGCATCATGTTTGCTTATACTAAGATGCGTTAGGGATCTTGTTTGCTAAAACTTGATAATATTATATAAAGGGGGTATTAAAAATGGGTTGATAAAAATGGAAACCTACAATATCTGGTGAAACTAGGGGTTTTCTTAATTAGAAAGGTATATTGAGAGGGGGCTTCAACAATACAATTTTAGGAGGCATTTTCCAATATTTAGTGAAATTAGGGATATTATTTAATATCTTGCGAACGATCGTGCTAGGTAACAAGTTCACTGAGTGAACCCCCCGTGTATAAGTATTGTCGTTAATTTTCTTGAGAATCTTGCAAGGACCAATTTTCTTGCTCTTTCCCTACATGTAAAAAAATTTGATATAAAATTTAATATAAAATCATCTAAAACCTTTTTACATAGGTCAAAATTTTGGATTTGTAAATAAAATTTTAATAATTCAAAAAAATTGGGTAAACAAAACTTTTTCGGTAGATATAGAAAACTTTGATATAAAATTTATTATAAAATCATCTAAAAACTTTTTACATAGGTCAAAATTTTGGATTTGTAAATAAAATTTTAATAATTCATAAAAATTGGGTAAACAAAACTTTGTATATATATCTATAAATATGTTGAAAATTTCTCATTTTTGGGATTATCACGAAATTAATAATATTGGCATATCTTTGCAACCAGGTATAGAATCTTGCATTGCAGGCATTTATAAGTGCACTTTTATATCATTTAAAGGTTACACCGTGACCTTTTACAATTTACCCATCAGAACGAACTCATTAACAGCTTATGAGATTTAGAAACTCATATTTGAAGTTACCACACACCTTAGATATGAAATTATTAATATATATTTGGGCGTAAAGTATTGTAGATAATTGGATATTGAAAAGGTTAAATATATTAAGGGTTTGAGCATTTCTTTCCACACATAATCCAGGATCACTATATCAAAAATTGGTTTTTTTCGAGGTCGATCCGTTGTCATGGAAAATGGAATCGTCCATTTACAAAGTTTAGGAAACTAAAAATGCCCGTAAATTCTCTGAGTAATCAAACTCTTGAGCTAAAATTAGTCCATTGAAAATCAAGGTCTTGAAAAAAGACACCGAACGCTTATCCAATTGGAGTCTCATAGAGAAAACAGATATAAAACTAAAGTTTTATTTGCGCCAATGGATTTCTAGTCCTTTACAAATCTTCTGCACTGAAGTAACAACGGCGTCTAGGCAATTGCTTCCACATAGATGGATTCAAGAAACTGTAGCCCAACATTTATGAATCTGCCGCGGTGTGCCAATGAAAACGTTAAGTCAGGCGTTTGGGGAAATGATTTTGTGTGGGTGAATTTTTTGGTTCCAATCGCCACAATTTCTTCAATGTTCTAAAATTTTGTAACTTTAGTGGCAGCGCACTCTTGTCACCATTTTTATCTAACATCACCCATACTACAACATCATCCATTTAATGCTGTTGCAGAGATGTAAACAGTTGAATATGATCCAATCGGCAATCCAACTGTTAATAATTCAATAGTCAATCCAATTGTTCATCATTATGCAGAGATGTATATTTAACACCCTAACATAAAAAACGTAGCAACTTTATGAACTCTCTACTCCACATAATTTCATACTTTTATCAACTATCAGCTTAGCTGTGCATCACTCGTGCTATCAACTATTTGTCAGCGTTCATTTGTTGATGTGAGTGTTGGCCGTCATGTCCATTATTGTCAATTCCATTTGATAAAAAATGAAAAGAAGTACTTGTTCGTCACAACCACCTGACCACCTGTTATCACATGATTCTTCCAGCAACAGGGCTATATTTAAGTCTGGAAGATTAAAACGATCTGGTACTGAATTTGTGGTCATCAATATATTTTCTGTTCTGGAGTCGTTCATGTTTACAAGGTGAGGAGGCAAAATACTTGTTCGTCACAGCCACTTGAACTGTTATCAGATGATTCTTATATCGACATGGCTATATTTAAGTCTGGAAGAATAAAATGATCTGGCACTTAATTTTTGGTCACTATATATCTTGTGTTCTGGAATCGTTGATGTTTACGTGGTGATGAGGCAAAATATTTGCAATGCTTGAATTCCCCTCCATTACTTGAACCAACGGTGAATTGACCTCAAGGTTCTCAGAACACTCTAGTTCAACATGTTCAAGTAGAGGTTTTAATAGGGCAGGCCCTTTTGTTTCCTGTTTCCTGTCCTAAATCAGAGGTTATTTCTGGAGGTATGACTGGAAGTTTGGCTTCTTCCTTTTCACCACACAATGCTAGCTGCAAAACTCGATAATGGATATCTTTAGTACATTTTGACAATGTTGCCATCTCCACTTATATATGAGAAAAAGCAAAGAATGGAACAAAATTCATCTACTTACTGCATTCGACAGGAGCACACTACCTTGCAATGCCTGCAGATTAAAATTTCATCTATGATTTCATGTTATAGAACTCAAGGGAAAGGTACATAAGATTTTATAGCAGTTCAAGATATTTCCCTTGAAAAGTTTCCTATCATTATGGACTTAAAATAGCATTTCAAGGGATGAATTTTCCAACCAACTATGATGAAGACACCTAGAGGCTAGAATACTACCACATATGTTATGAAATAGATGAAATCACCTGTGGTTCATTGTCTGATTTAACTGCATCACCTACTTACAAAGTATAAGTTGGAGTTATAATGCCAGGCATCAAAATTGCTTGCTGCAGCACTTTTGACTAGGTACAACTACATATGCAATGGGAAAATATCTCATTAACGCTTCGGCCTTCAAGATTCAGAGTCCTTGCAATGAGAACCAATATCCATGACAATACCAGATGAGGATGGCTTTATGGTAACAAATATCCATGCAAATACATAAAATTATGGACTTTTCATTAATAAGTTGTTTTATTATTACTGTGCACTGTTCAGTCACAATAGCCATGCATGCAAATGCCTAACATTATGGACTTCTGGTCAATAAGTCGTCTTATTAGTATGCAGTGTGCACTTTTCCAGTCTACTCAGGGCCTAGAGAGAAAGTTTTGAACTTCTAACCAAATCGAGGCATATTACTTGAAAATCATACATGCTTAGGGATCAATTGCTCCATTAGAAGATACAGCCTAGTTAGGAATTTATGGGAGGTCAGGATAGAAGATTCAATCCTTTCCCTGTAGCGATTTGTCAAGGTGTTAAATAAAAACCATCATAGATACGTATCCATCTTAGAGTGGATTTAAGAAGTAATATAATTAGCATACACTCACGTGAGTTATGAATCTCGTCATCATAAAACCATTTTGTAAAGGTATTAAAATAAAAGATTAGAATAACAAATTTCATTTTTTATTGAGAAAACTAACAAACTATGCCATAGAGATGTGCTATCTTTATTGTTTTTTCATTTTTTCATTTGCTATAGATCACCTAGGTGAAGTGAAGCCAAGTCGTCCTCTTTGAGAGCTTAGCACTAGTACCTTTATAGTTTATCACTCATCAATCGAGAGTTAACAGTCATCAGAGCTTCATTATACAAAGCTAGGTGAAAGATGTATATAGGCTCCGAACAGAGTTATGGAGTCAACTAAATTTTTTTTATCATATTTTATATTAAATTTTTAAAATGAGTTTAAGAATACATTTAATTTTTGCTATAAATGTAATATAAACATCTATTTTCCTCTGAGAAAAATAAACAGGTTTAATCATATAAAAAAAATAGTTATCATTTTGTACTCCATTTTTTTGGAAATGTCAACTTTGTCAACTTTTGTTTGCATTTGTATGATACTTTTCATGGTATTGGATGTGCTTATTCACTATTCAATTCATCATTTGTTGCAGCAAAATTAGTTAACATTCCTAGAGGCCTTCACTATTTGGCTATCATTTGTCAAAAAACCTTCAAAATTAGTTGCAGCAAAATTAGTTAACATTCCGTTACATAGCAACAATTTCATTCTAGGGGCATTACCAACGATTTTCTTTCTTAAATATGTTCTCGGGCAAATTTAAGTTCGAATTTTTTAAATGGCGAGAAGATTCAGATTCACAAGAAGAAAGAGCACATGAATAGAGCCCATGCCAGGGAACTGCAAACAAATATAGTTATTACCTTGACTCAATATAAAGCCCTCTGCATGAGCATATCAGGCTTTCACTTACCGTCCAGAGTTTCGCTCAGAGCTTCTAACTTGGCATTGAAAATTCCAATTTCTGCATTGTGTTTCAGGTAATTGAAACCTGCACCTCGCATATAATCCTTGGCTTTCAGAATTCTCTTATACGACGGGACGTCATCAGAGAAGCCTAGCAGATACAGAGCATAACGGAGCAGAAGCTGTACCTTGAAGCTTTCCGATTTGAGCGTTCACCCCAACGCAAAAGTGTAGAACTTCCAGTGTAAAGATCGTGTATTCATCCGTCCATTCGTCATCACATTCCAATTTTTTGCACGAACAAGGAGATCCACATATCCGCGTATTCACAGATAAGGCCCCCACGGCCCGCGACAGCTATGCCAGATCAGTAGATTTTCACCTCTTTACCTTTGATACCCTGCAAGTTTGCTTCAATACTCAATTGTTCTTTTAATACCCTGCAAGTTTGCTTCAATACTCAATTATTATGATCTTATATATTCTGACCAACTACTTCAATCCACCGACGGGCTCCTCTCAGTTCACTAGCCTGGGTGATTTCGTTCCATGGAAAACAGACTCCTTTCAGAAAATATAGTGAAGGAAGGGATTGAAGTGTCGATCAAAAAGAAACAAGTAGCCTTGATTTTACAGCATTGAATATCTCATTAAAGATGCTCATGTTTTTTATTTCTTTGATCAAAACTATTACGTTTGCAGAGTTTATGCACTAAGCATGCCTAAGCTCTACACAATTCACTGGGTACCCTTGGCTTATTCTATTTTCACTCTGCAGATAAGCCCTACACTTTTCATAAGGAAATCTGAAAAACTACTACAGTAGATTGGAAGCAATGAATTTAAAATGCTCAAACAAAATATCGATATGCTACAATACAGGTTCCCTTGAAGAGGATCAAACTCTGAAAGTATTGTTTTCTTCAATTCTCATAAGATTGGAAGCAATGAATTTTAAATGCTGAAGCAAAATATAGATATGCTACAATACAGGTTCCCTTGAAGAGGATCAAACTCTGAAAGTATTGTTTTCTTCAATTCTCATAAGATTGGAAGCAATGAATTTAAAATGCTGAAGCAAAATATAGATATGCTACAATACAGGTTCCCTTGAAGAGGATCAAACTCTGAAAGAAATGTTTTCTTCTCTTCTCATTCTTTTGTTTCAAAAGGGTATAAATGTGTTTTCTTTCAATTCCCAGAACATAATAGTAATTAAATCCAGTCCAACTTGAGTAGATGTTAACATCTATGGAAAAAATTATTGGTATTGTTAATATCAATATGTAAATCTTTATTTCTTTGCTTTTGATGATGTATGAATAAAAAAAATAAAAAAGTGTATATGCAGTATTGTCATCCTCTCCCAGGTTCTACTTCTATCTTACATATATGATATACTTAACTCATCGTAAGTATAATGTTGTATAAAGATACATTACAAGCTATAAGTGACAATAAAATATCAGTGTTTGCAAAAAGCCAACGAGGGTAAATGACCTTTGCAAAAGTGAAACTTGTCAGGGGCATCAGCACAAGCCAGTCAAACTAAGTAAATGGCAATCGCATCATTTAGGTCACTCATTTCAATAGGGAATTGCTACTCACATTGGTAGCATGAGAGGCCATACTGACATAGGAAAAATGGGAGCCGATGCTTTTCTGTTAAAAGTCATGTGCTTACTAGAATACTTTGAAATAAGCCAGATTAATACTAAGCAAGACATCATAATTCTACTACAGGAAGGGAACTTGAGGCTAAAACTGATACTCTGCAACTTAACAAGACAACAGTATTAGCTATATGAATATTCATGTGGATGCTCCTCAATGATTATGGAAACGATGAAACTCCAAGAATCGAACAGCCTCTAGCTAATTATGCCAAATCTGCCAACAGTCTCTAGCTAGTTATGCCAAATCTGCTATAATTGAACTCCTGTAAATAGAGTAATGGTATTGCAAGTGCATCCACATTCTGCAATGTACCTTCCGTGAGTGAATTGGAATCGATAGAGGGGAGCAACAACCGAGACCCTGATATGCCAAGTATAACGAAGCCATACAAGCCTATGATGTTGTAATGATCAAACTTTGAAGTTTGTGCAACAATGGTTTAACATGATAATGTGCATTTCATTCACGCTCCATTACTTTTATTCTAGAACTAAACTCTAAACAACCACAACCGATAGACAAGGAAATATGGTAAATTTCTTTGGAAAGATGCATCATTTAAAAAATAATAGATCCTTGTAAAACCATGTGAAGAACCACTAACATGAAAATTGTAGTGGTTGCTTGATGCATAATCTTACCCTGCAACAAAGTCTTCTACCTTCTTCACTCAAGGTTTGAGATAAACATGAAATCAAAATTGAATCCTTCACATGCTAGTCATAACTTTTAAGGAGTCAGTATTATCTCACACTTAGCATGATACCAAACCTCTTTGATAGCCACAAAAAATGGTAAGTAATCAGTGGTCATCTTCTCTCATTCCATTATTGTGTTTCTTAGTCCAAATTTGTTTTTCTTTCTAGTTGAATTTGTTACTGGCCATTTGATTTACCTGCTTGTTTTGCAATATAGTTTAGATCAAGCCATTGCAATTGATGTTATGGGCATTTAATCTTGCGACGTGGATATGAGTATTGACATCATTGATAACACATTAAGACAACTATAGATCTGCAATCCAGTTAATATAGTATTGTAAAAAAAATATAATTTTTGTATTAAACATGATTACACATATATAATATTATATAACAGAAATTTGTTTGAGCAACTAAAAGTAATATAAATCTTGTCATTGGAAGAATAGAGGTCTATGAAATGTAAAGGTTTTGTCGTTGCAATTTTCACTAACTAAAATGTAGAAGTTTGATATCTGATGTTGTTGCAACTTCCTTGCTATACTTGTATTGCCAAGCAATTTGCATATGCTCTATCTTGGTCTCTGGGAAACAATTATATTTTCCTATTTAAGCCTTTTTAACTCCACTACCACATCTCTCATAGTTGGTCGTTCTTCAGGTAAGTCTTTTGAACAAAACAAACCGAGATGCAACAAAGAAAGTAGACATGTGTATACATCATTTTCTTCAAACGCATCTTTGTCTACCTCATTAAGAAGACTGTCATCAATTACCTCTTGCACTCGGTTTGGAAATGCAGAGTTCACCCATTTGTGCAAGTTTAGGTCTCCAATAAACATGTCACTAGTTGGCTTCATTCTAGTAATCATCTCCAATAACATAATGCCATAGCTATAAACATCTCCTTTGATGGAAACTGTCCCACCCAATCCATATTCTGCGTTCGAGGCAACCTTGATCAAATTTTATTTAACCAATACATACAAAATTGTTAATAATGAAAAAAAAACATAATTAATATTTTAAAAAGTCATACCTGGTGCAATGTATCCCATAGATCCTTTCAAAGCAAGTGTCGAAGAAAATGAACCAATAGAAGTTACACCAATTAATTTTGCAATCCAAAAATCTATTACATGGCCTGACATGTCATCATCCAAAAGCACATTGCTTGGTTTAATATCACAATGCACTACTTGCACAGGAGAATCATGATGAAGATATTCCATGGCACAGGCCACATCAATGGCAATGTCTAATCGTGTTTCCAATCCCAATTTACACACTTTCTCACCATTGTTGTCATCTTTATCAGGATACAAATTCTTCTCTAAGCTTCCATTACACATAAACTCAAATACTAAACCTTTGAAATGGAGGTTGGAACATGATGTTATGATTCTCACAAGATTTCGATGGCGGACCTTTTGCAACACCTTGCATTCTACTTTAAAACTTTTTTCAACTTGATCGTTTTCCAGATTGAAAACTTTCACGGCAATAAGTGTGCCATCATTCAAAATTCCCTTGTACACTGATCCGAAGCTACCCCTACCCAACAAGTTAGCCTCAATAAATCCATTTGTTTCCCTGACAAGTTCTTCATATGAGATCTTTCGGACCTCTACTTTTTGGAAAATAGCTTGTGGGAGATCAAACTTTTGTATTTGCAAATTCCGTCTCCAGAGGAATGATAAAACTAGACAAAATAATATAAAACCAACACCAAAAATAGGCAACAACACTATTTTTGGAAATTTAGAATGACTACTTGATGGACATGCATGTAATGAAAATATTTGTGGCCCACACAGACTGGGATTTCCAATTAAGGATATGGTTTGATTTGTAGAAAACTCTCCTTTTGATACATCACCTGTGAGCTTGTTAAAAGATAAATTCAAATACTGAAGAATGTTCAGCTTCTTGAGTGCAATAGGTATTGTACCTGTTAAGTAGTTTGAAGAGAAATCTAGGAGCATGAGATTTTGCAAGTTTCCAAGTGAATCTGGAATAGAACCTTGGAAGGCATTTCGAGATAAATTCAATGATTCCAGCGCAAGGCAATTTCCAAGCGTAGATGGAATGAGCCCAGTCAATTGGTTGCCAGAAATATCTATAGCTTGAGCCATTACAATCTTACTAATCTCTGTAGGTAATGAGCCTTCTAATAAATTCCATGACAAATCCAAATAGAATTGTAGATTAGAAAGCCCAGAAATTTCACGTGGTATGCTTCCACTAAGTCTTTTGTGAGACAAGTCAAGCAATCCCAAATTTGTGCACTCTCCTAAAGTGGTAGGTATCTTATCTGATAAGGAGTTGTGATGAAGATAAAGCATTCTTAGTTGTTGAAGGTAGCGCAAGGAATTGGGAATTCTTCCTAAAAGCATGTTTCTACTAAGGTCTAAGAGACCGAGATGTTTTAATGGTTTAAAGTCCTCTGGAATGTTTCCTTCCAATTTATTGTTTCCAAAATCCAATCTTTCTAATTTTACAAATCTTTGCAAAGATAGAATGGTACCATTGAAAATATTTCCACTTAAGTTGAGAAAGGTTAAGCCACTAAGATTACTAATCTGTAAAGGGATATTCCCTTCTATTCTATTTAGAAATAAAGCCACAAAAGAGATAGATTGGGAGAGAGTTTGCCTATTGTAAATGGTAAAATTCCACTTAGTTTATTGTTGCCCAAGCGTAATTTTTGTAGGTGTGAACAATTGGTAAGAGATGTAATAAATGGCATGTCGGTAACACCACCGCTTTCAAATTGATTAAATCCTAAGTTTAGACTTTGAAGGAGAGATAGTTTACGTTGTTCTATTGGCACAATCCCTTGTAAATGGTAGTTGAAGCTTAGATCTAGTATTATGAGTTTGGAACAATTTCCAATAGAAATTGGTATGTTTCCACTGAGTTGATTATTCCATAAACTGAGTATATTCAGATTACTGAGCTTACCGAACTCCCAGGGAATATGCCCTGTTAAGTTGTTTATGGCAATTTCCAAGTCAATCAACGAAGAAATATTTGACAAAGAAGCAGGAATCCTACCTGATAAATTATTTATTTGAAGATAAAGAATTTGTAGATTAGTGAGTTGACCCAACTCTGCAGGGATATTTCCCGTCAGACTGTTAAATGAAAGGTCGAGAATAACCAGATTATGGCAACTTGAAAGGTTACCTGGAATACTTCCTTTCAATAGATTGTCCCGCAATGAGAGCAACCTCAAACGAACAGACGTCCTAATTGAGCCGGGATATGACCGTGGAGCGCATTGTTTGAAAGATCTATCGAGCGGAGAAACGACAAATTGCCGAGAAGAGGAGAAATGGGGCCTTGCAGATACATAGCAGTGAGGTTGAGGGCGATGACCCTGTCCATTTGATGGCGGCGGGTGCAGGTAATGCCAGTCCAATTGCACAACGGATTGTCTGGACTCCAGTGAGCCATGGAATGCTGAGGATCCTTAGCTATAAGGGACTTGAAATCCAACAATGATATTCGATCATCGTGAATTGAGCGAGCAGCGGGAGAGAAAAGGAAGAGAATAAAGAGCAAAGAAAAAGAAAAACTGAGAGACGACATGATGTTTGAACTAAAAATGAAAACGCGGTGGAGAAGGTAATGAATGAATGGGCTGGTGTGGTAGTCCTCACAGCTATTTATAGCCTGCGAGGGAGAGGGAGAACCATAGGTGGGCTGCCCACGCTATGGTGTGGTCAAAACTCTGCCAACCAAGCCGTGTATTTCTTTTCCTGTCAACTGTGAAGGTTCCACCTAGGGGTAAGCTTTTCCTGGTATGTTCAGGAATATCCGAATGGTCTGTTCACACGGTCCTAGGGTTTGGCTGATCAATGAACCAGGGAAGCCCAAGTCGAATAGATGACCTGGTAGGGAGTAAACCCACGAAGGCTAATCAACCTACCCATCGCCAATAAGCAGTGTGTACATATCCATTTCAGTGTAGAAGATTTTAATAATTTCTCACCTTGCATCTTCGTGTAGAAGATTTTAATAATTTTTCACTTTGCATCAGGAGAGTAACTCAATTCCATGATTGCATCGAGTGAAACGAGGTGCTTTACAGCCTAATATGGGGAAGATGTTGTAAAGTTTGTGATGTAACAAAAAAATAAAAAAAATTCATGTCGGCTCATAAAATAAAAAATTATGAAAAGTATTTAAAAAAAATCCATATTGGTTCATAAAATAAAATATTATGAAAAGTAATTAAAAAGTATATATTCGTTTATAAAATAAAAAGCTCAAAACTTAAACCCGGATCTATCAATCAAGAGAGATCAAATTTCTTGAGTTTAAATTTAAAAAAAGAAATACACCTCAAGAAATTGGATCTCTCTCGGTGCTTGATAGATACCGATTTAAGATGGATCTGTGCTGGTCTCTTACACAACTCATAGTTTTCAATGCAGAAGATTTTAATAATTTCTCAGCTGCCACCAACAACGATGGATATGTTATGCTGTGGCCAATACTCTCCCAAGCAAGCAGAGGGTGACTTAATTCTATGATATTTTGCAGTGAAGAAGATCTTAATAATTTCTCAGCTGCCACCAACAACGATGGATATGTTATGTTGTGGCCAATACTCTCCCAAGCAAGCAGAGGGTGACTTAATTCTATGATATTTTGCAGTGAAGAAGATCTTAATAATTTCTCACCTGCCACCAACAACGATGGATATGTTATGTTGTGGCCAATACTCTCCCAAGCAAGCAAAGGGTGACTTAATTCTATGATATTTTGCAGTGAAGAAGATCTTAATAATTTCTCACCTGCCACCAACAACGATGGATATGTTATGTTGTGGCCAATACTCTCCCAAGCAAGCAGAGGGTGACTTAATTCTATGATATTTTGCAGTGTAGAAGATCTTAATAATTTCTCACCTGCCACCAACAACGATGGATATGTTATGTTGTGGCCAATACTCTCCCAAGCAAGGAGAGGGCGACAAATTCTATGTCAATTCCCACCAACGACGGTACTTTTCACTTTACGTAGGTGTTACGAAACGATGGATATTCCTCAGCTGCGACCAACAACGATGGATATGTTATGTTGTGGCCAATACCCTCCCAAGCAAGCAGAGGGTGACTTAATTCTATGATATTTTGCAGTGAAGAAGATCTTAATAATTTCTCAGCTGCCACCAACAACAATGGATATGTTATGTTGTGGCCAATACTCTCCCAAGCAAGCAAGCAGAGGGTGACTTCATTCAGTGATATTTTGCAGTGTAGAAGATCTTAATAATTTCTCACCTGCTACCCATATCTTAACTCTACCAAAAACAGTATCTCACTTCAAGTCCTTGTTATTAAAGAATGGTAGTTTTGTTTAGGATAATGGGAATACCATAAACTTCAAGCATCACAAAAACTTATAGCACACCACTTCTTGAGGCTCTTTTGCCAATGGTCAGAAGTTTAAGTTAATGGTCAGAAGTTAAGTTTCTTTTCGAATAGTCAAAAATACCAAGTGTATCATGGCAAGGCATATGCAAGATTCGGGGACAAAGCTATGATCGTAATGACAAGTCACAATTCTAGTGCACAAAATTTAAAGCAGTTGATTTACCAAGAGTCTACAACAATTAGAGGATAAGTAAATAATGGATTGTACATGGAAGACAATTTAGCAATACTGATTTGATATTAGTCTTAATGGTATGGTTATGCATCCTAACATTTTCAAAGTAGTTTTTAAATAAATTGTACGTAACTAAGTTTTATAGCCAAAGAAGATTTGATATTAATCTTAATGGTATGCTTATGCATCCCAACATTTTCAAAGTAGTTTTTAAATAAATTGTATGTAACTAAGTTTTATAGTCAAAGAAGAGTGATATGCTTTATTCAATGACAAAACACATTACCTTTAATGCCGTCTAATTAAAAAATTCACTACAACTTGTTGTTAAGAGTCTTAAGGCTTAACAATGCTACAACATCTAAAAAGAGTGATATGCTTTATTCAATGACAAAACATACCACCTTTAATGCCGTCTAGTTAAAAAATTTACTACAACTTGTTGTTAAGAGTCTTAAGGCTTAACAATGCTACAACATCTGATTTAATCCGATTTGCATATTGCCATTTACGTCAAAAGATATCGAAGCTGATAACTTTAGATTTGGGTTCACGGATTTAAATAGGTCACAAGTACTATTGTTGTAAATAAAAAATCATATAAAGAACCAAAATGTTGGAGGAAACCATGGAATTAGAAAAAATAGAAATCAATGAGCTAAGAAATCTACTATATTTGTTCCATAGTCGATGGTTATGTCTTAACTACCTAACCATTTGGTCAATTGGTCGACTCCTCTATTGGTTGGTCAATTCGACTAGTTGAAAGCCTAGTCATCCCATTAGCTGACCAACTAATCGACCACTTAGTTGATGATTCTAATCGGCCATCACCCATTGACTACCTATCTTCAGAAGATCCAAAGGTGTGATGAACTAGCAAGATTTATTGTTCCAACAGCCCCTCATTAGCACAATGCTCTAGAGATTTAGGAGGTGAAATTATAGTACAACCCCCCCATAATTGCAGCTTCCTGAAGCCCAAGCATAGCCCAAATTTTCACAAGCTTAGACCGAATTTTCACAAGCTTAGCTTCCGATTTAGCTTTTGGTAAAGGCTTCATAAAGATATCAATAATTTAATCATATGCTCTATAGTAGACAAGCTTGAAAACAAAATCTAAAATCAATTGTCTGAAGTAAATGCACAAGAAGATCCACATGTTTCATCTTACTGTGTAAAATAGGATTGTCAACAACCTATAATGCACTTTGGTTATCACAAAAGATTACAGCTGTTGAATCAACTAGAAAACCAAGCTCTCCTAAGAGTTGTCAAATCTAGAATGCCTTTATGCCAATATTCAGTGCACCATGATATTTTGCTTTTGTGGTTAAAATAGAGACCACCTTTCACTTCTTGCATGACCAAACTAAGGGTCCTAAACCAAGGAGAAACACAAAGCCACATGTCGACTTCTGGTCATCGTTGTCCACTACTAAATCCAAGTCGGTGTAACCGACCATTAGTTCGATGGTATTAGTACAATATTTTATACCAAGTTGATAAGTGCCCTTGATATAATGGACAATTCGCTTTGTGGACTTCTAGTAGCTCTCTTGATGATCCCGCATAAACCAAGAAACCACACTAACAACAAAGGAAATATTGGGTCAACTGTGAATTAAATAAATGAAAAATCCAACAAACTATCAATAGAGAGTCACATCGACTCATGGTGTGTTATAGTCATTTGTCAACTTTAATCTTGACTGAAAAGGTGTAGAACAAGATTTACAATCGTTCATCTTGAATCTTTGCAAAATATCCATTACATACTTAGGTTGATCAATAAAGGAACCATCATTCATCTACAAAAATTGAATGACCAAAAAGAAATGTAAAAGGCCAAGGTTAGTCATTTCAAAGGTATCCACCAATTATTTCTTCAAACCCAATATCAAATTTACATTGCTACCAATACTAAATAAATTATCTACATACAATGAAACTATTAAAGTTTCACCATTTATATGTGAAACATAAATGTTATGATCGAATTAGTTCATCTTGAATCTTTTCAAAATATCCATTACATACTTAGGTTGCTAAATAGAGATACCATCCTTCATTTGTAGAAATTGAATGACCAAAAAGAAATGTAAAAGACCAAGGTTGAAATCATTTCAAAGGTGTCCACCAATTGTTTCTTCAAACCCAATATCAAATTTACATTGCTACTAATAATGGCTAAATTATCTACATACATGAAACTATTTTTAAAGTTTCACCATTTACATGTAAAACATAAATGCCGTGATTGAATTCACAACGTTTGAAACTAAGATTGATAAAGAAATGATCAATATTCTCACACCAAGCCCTAAGGGCTTATTTCAAACCATACAAGGATTTCTTCAATTGAAAAACAAGTCTAGAATCCTTTTCAAAATAGGGGGTTGCTACATATAGATTTCATCATTTAGATCTCCATAAAGAAAGGAACTTTTGACATCCATCTAATGTAACTCCATCCAAGTAGAGAAACAAGTGGAAAAAATCAAGAAAATTGAGTTTATCTTTGAAATAGGGGCAAAGGTTTCCATGTAGTTGATGGCTTCTTGCTGAGAAAAACCCTTTTGTGACCAAATGAGCCTTATGTATTTCAATAATATCATGATATGTGAATTTAGTCTTGTAGAACCATCGGCATTTCACTATGTTCTTTCCTTGCAGTTGAGGAACTAGATTTCATGTTTTATTCTTCATCAATGAATGGTATTCTTTACCATAGAATTCTCCTATTCAGGGAAACCATGTGCATCTACATATGTATCCAAACCATGTGCATCTACATATGTATCCAAATCACATGCCTCTAGCACACATGCCATTAGAGCAACACTACCACACTATCTCTGACTTTTAGTCTTCCTTGAATCATGGATATCTCCTACATCAACTCCAATAGCTTCAATGGTATTAGCATCCCAATAGGGTAGAAAAGAATTTTGAAAGGAGGGATTTCCTATATCATCTAGTCCTCCAAAGTGTTGATTGGGAGTTCCAAAGCTGGTAGTTGATTCTATAGTCATCGGTTGACTACAAGTCAAAGTAGGTAGTTGGTCTTATTTCTCTCATAATTTGAAAATGGCCATTGCTCATCAAACTAGAAGAGGCATTCAATAGTTTAACATCAGAGGTATTCTCATCAAAGACATTGTCTCTTCGAATGATGATTTCTTGCTTGACTGGATCAAGGGTGAATCCATGAAGATGGGTGTCTATTTCATGAGAATCGGGGGATGGAGAAGCATAGCGGAAGTTATTCGGCGAATAACGTATGTTATTCGGCCGAATAAATTATGTTAACATACGTTATTCGTCCGAATAAATTACGTTATTCGGCTGAATAACATATGTTATTCGATCGAATAACGTACGTTATTCGGCCAAATAAATTAAAATTTATTTGGCCGAACAATCATTCATGGTCGACCGTTAAAACTAAAGGCGACGTAGAAGTGCGCGCGAGGCATAGCCGGCTGAGAAAAGTTTCCGGTGATTTTTTTTGGCATGGTATTAGACCGAATAATTATTCGGCCGAACAAATGTCCAGATGAATGTTTGTTCGGCCGAATAATTATTCGGCCGAACAAATGTTTGGCATATAAGGTCAGCTGCGGTCGTTTTCTTTCAATCTTCCGTCGAACATTTGAGGGCCCTGTTGCTGCGACATTTGTGGGCCCTGTTGTTGCGACCTTGCAGCCACCCTGTTGTTGCTGCTGCTGCGACCTTGTGGCCACCCTACTGCTTCTATGGAGACCTGGCCACCACCCTGCTGCTGCTGCAACGACCTGGTCGCCATCCTGATGGTGTTGCTGCAACCTGACCGCCACCCTGCAGCTGCAACCTGGAATTGCGTCCACCCCATTCTTCCGCCTGTTGGTCGCGACGCTGGACGTGGAGCTCGACGACGTTGGACAACCGGATTTCTGTCCATTTTTCCAGATAGGTTCAAAGTATTCATGTTACTATTCTAGATGGATTAGGATGTAATTTAAAACATTTTATATTTAGGTTGTTTTTTTTAATTTCTTGTTGTATTTTCACGTTATATTTGGATTGAAATTCAACCCATCCATTTTTATTATAATAAAATTGCAGTCAGAGATGTGTTGTAAAAATTTTAAGCATTTCTGAATGGATCATAATGTCAATTGAAGGCTAATTAGTTAATTTCTTTTTCTATGGTTGGAATTCAACACCTCGAATTTTATCAAAACGAAATTGCAAACTTATCTATTCAGAAATTTTATTAAAAAATTTAGATTATAAAATCAACTTAGAATGTCTGAGTAACAAATTGTTCAAATTATATCTTTTTTACATTCTGATTTCCAACGAACGGGGGTATTTTAGCGTATAGATGATGCTGATGTAGAATGTACCAGAAAATTGGGTACGAGTGTGAAGGTATGCCCAAGCCATACCCCTACAGGAAAACCACTGTAATTGTGTGTAAGTTTGTAACATGTCTTCTTCTCTGATAAAGCTGTGATTCTTTGATTGTTTTTGTTTATACTATTATATATATATATATAATTAACGTGGATAAACTGGTGTAATTGTGGACTGAAATGATTAGGGAATTATGGTTAGAATATCTAGGTTTTTAGGATGAGGATTATCCACTTTGTATTCGTTAGAATTAAATTGCATTATATATAGATTTCCTAGCAGCAAAGTAGTAGGTCGTTATTCCGCAGTATTTAAATTATGGCAAGCACTAGCAGCAGATACTTTTATATTTCCAATATAGTAAGTAGACGTGGTATCAGAGCCCGGTTTCCTTCTTTTGGTAATTAAGAATAATAAATAAGAAAGTATTGATGATAAACCCCCTACTTTTAAATAATTTTAACCTAATACTAACTGGGCTCTTCCTCATGTTCCTACATCAAAAAATATATGACTTAGGTATTTGCAGCGTTTGTGCTACCCAGAAAATCCGATATACCTATGCAAATATTCCTGTCCGCTTGGATAAAACTGCATATAAAATTACTCTCATTAAGCAAGAAGATATTAACTATGGACCTCTTTAACATGGCTATAAATATGTCCACCTCGGTATGATTCAATTCGAGTTAAATCCTCTTGTTTTCTCTGGTCTGAATGTGTTTAGACTATGTTGTTTTCTTGACTGCAGACATCTCAATTTTTTTAAAATGCCTAGTTGGATGTTTTCAAGGCCCTTACACAATGGTGTTGTCTGGTCCTCAGTTTGTCCAAGATATGTTGTTAGTATCACATATCCTTATATAAAATCGTGCTTATAACACGTTATTTGCAAAAGCTATTTCAGCAAGAAAAATTGCTATTTTGGGGGCGAAGCCGCTCGACCAAAAGGAAAGGGGGGGTATTCAAGTCCAAAAAAATACCCTTTGATGCCCCCCTTAATAGCAAGTTACGTAGAGCTAACCTCCTTTTTTTCTTTAAGCAGGATATTAACTCATAATTCCATACCTTACAGGAAAATTATTATAGTTCTAAACCAGATCAAACTGTAACGTTTTTTATTTAAAATATATGCAACAATTAAGAAACTAAGTTTTCATAAAAGTGCCTGCTAGCTTCTTAGAGTTGCAAACTTCCCCTTTTTAAATAAAAGAGATGTTTGTAACAAATATAAAAAAAAAGTATAATTATAAACCAACTTAAGAATTGATTATTTAAGTGGTTATAGAAACTTCCTAATTTCATTAAACACGTTAAGAAAATGCATAATGAGTTTCCATAAATATAGGCCAACCCAACTAAATTAGCATGTTAAGCAGAACTGATTATTAACTATGCAACTGCCCGCGGGAGGAAATAAGGTACGACCTGTAGCAACCTACGTTATTTCAAGTAGCATGTTAAAAACTTCCATAGCAATTGTTAAAAATACATATCTCCTATATCTGTGACATCATCTTGTTATTATTTTTCCTATGGCTTCATTACTTGTGCATGCAACAACCTTTGAGAGTTGTAGCAACCAAAAAACAAGTTTTGTAGCAAGCAGATCTGTAGCTCATTTACTTCTATCTTTTCTAGTCCTTTCCTCTCTTCTTTCCTTTTTTTTGTTTTTATTTATTTTATTTATTTTATCTCCTTATTTATGCACATGTTTCTATAGATGCATACACTTTTGTAATTTTTTTATGAATGGGTTACATTTGACAGACTCCCTAGCATATTCCAGAATCTTCCTTCCATAGTAATTGTTCTAGTCATCTATATATATGAGAATTGTAATGCTATAATAAGGGGTTAGAGATGGTTGTCATTGTTTTTGTTGTGAATTGAGAGTCGTTCACTTTCTCACTAGTTCCGTGTTGGAGTTATGTTGTATTATCCATTCTACTAATTCAAACCGAGTTTTTCAGTCCTATATACTACATAATTATAACTAAAAGGATAAAAGTTCATAACTAATAAATATTATTTTTAAGATCCAAATAGCCTACCGGCATTTCCATTTTTCATGCCATTTCTTAATTTAAAAAACTTATAAAGTGTTCCAAACTACTTACCCACCTGCAAGCATTTCTAGAACATCGTGTAAATTTGTCCACAACACAAATTTTGTATCTACCAAATTGGATAGTCCATCCACACCAAACCTCACTTTAAAAAATACTTCATATGCTTGAGCCATTCACTTCTTCAATCGCAACTATTCTATTGTCATAGGCTTATACAATTTATCATTCAATTCTTCTTTATGTTCATTTAGTTCTTTTATTACAACATGTATTCCTTCAAATTTACTGCCCATGGATTTCCCTTCCGAATCTTTTGTCCCCTCTTTATGTAGACTTAAATGTAACTCATCTGCTGTAGTTTTCAACAAAGCATGCACATTAAATTCATTATCATTTTGCTTCTATATAAAAACACAAGCTTGACTCAAACCTATATGTTAGAATGCCATCTCTGCTTTAAGTGTTGCAACATATTCCTGGATCTATTGAAAATGAACTTGTGTGAGTCCCACTTCCAAATAAGGAAGACTCATTGTTAAAGATGAAGAACACTTGGAATCCTTTGTTACCACTACATGTGGATCTATAGTTATGAACCTTTTTGTCTATGTGTGTGGGTCAGTGCAAGCTAATGAGGGTCACTTTTGGCACGTTAGATGCAATAGAAAACTGAAAAAGCAGGCATCCCTCAACTTACTTGGATTTTTTGATTTACTTACGGAAAATATCTTGCATTGAGTAAAAACGATGAAATGTAGGAAATTGAATCACGTTTCTGAATATATAACTTTTATGTATTGAAAATTTGCATAGCTATGTCAAGTTTCAGTTTTCCTAACAGACACTTTTTATTTTTCAGGCAAATGATAAGGTATATGTTTTTGTGGGTAGAGCCTTGAGGGCCTAAATGATGGAATCAAGCTACAAAAATCGGCATGCATGTAGAGAACACATAGCACTTGTGCGCCATTATTTTTCGAAAATTAAATTAGTAATTTTATAATTTTTTTATAATTGTCTAAGTGATCAAACCTCAAAAATAGTACATCTTTTGTGGGTAGAGCCTTTGAAGGTCTTAATGCAAAATTCTTGAAATGGGTTTTTCATAGAACGTGGAGGTTAGTGTCCTCTTGTGCACCATACAATTTTTTTTTGAAATGATTGAGAATTGAAAAAGTTATGGAAGAAACACTAACAATGTGTTTCACGAGTTAAGGAGGTAGGACAGAAAAGAAATTGAAAGAAAATAGGAAAAATTAATATTTCAAAATAAAAGTTACATATTTGGAATCTGCAGAAAAAATGCTATTTGTGTCTAAGATTTCGTCAAAAATGACTCTGTGTAGCATATTCTAACGAGTGGCTAAGCACAGGCTTCTCCAGAAACTGGAAGAAATACCCAATTAGCTTTGGTTTTTCATTAACATAGCACAGGTTTGGAATTACCGAAGCAAACTCCAAAGCGTACACATAGGATTATTGTTGACATGTGAGCATGTGACTCGGCCTGTTTAAATTCAAAAATATTGCCGCGCTTTTAGATTTAAATAACGCGTACGCGTTATATAACTAAATAACGCGTGCGCGTTATATCAATAATTAACGCGTACGCGTTATATAACTACATAACACGTACGTGTTATATAGTTACAAAACGCGCTCGCGTTATTTAAATCATAAAATACATGTTTAATACTTGAGAAAGAGGGGGTGTAGAAGTCAAGGGAAATTTTGTTTAATATTTGAGAAGGGGTGGGGAAGGGTCAAGGGAATCTATGGTTAATATTTAATAGGGGTGGGAAAGGGTCAAGGGCTTAGAAGGATGTTGGAAGCTTGAGTGGGGAGAGATGAAGGGAATGAGAACATGATGGGCTACAGGGGGTGAAGGGAAGTGGAGCTTGAGAGCACTATTAGGAGTAGAATAGGTTCTGAAGAGGTATAGGGTTAGAAGTTGAAAGTGAGACTTGAGTGACAAGGGGGAATGGATGGAGGCAAGGGGGATGTGAGAGAGAAATAAAGAATACAAGGGGGGGAGAGACATAGAGCGAGGGAGGGAGAGGGACAATGGGGAGGAATGGATTTGGAGGGAGTGAGAGATAGATGGGGATAGAACGAAATAAGAGATAGGAAGGGAGGGACAGAAAGTGTTGGTGGGAGACATGCAGAGAGTGGTGGCGATGGAGAGAGAGGGAGTGATGGAGAGATTGGGATAGGTTGAGGGAAAGATGAGGGAGGGATAGAAGGTGAGAGACAGGCGATGAGAGAGGGAGGGAGAGAAGGTAGGGTGAGGGATGGAGGGAGAAAGTTGGAGATAGATATGGATGGAGGGGGTATGGGTTTGAGAATGGAAAGTGGCATAATGTGTGTGTATGTGTGTGTGTTTGAGAGAGAGAGAGAGAGAGAGAGAGAGAGAGAGAGAGATTGATGGTTGGGGAGAGAGAGACTAGAGGGAGTTGTGAGCATCATATTCTCCATCAGCATCATATTCTTCATCATCATCATCTTCATGACCATCATCGTCATCATCAACATCTTCATCATCATCACCATCATCATCATCATCATCATATTCCTCATCAAATCAAAATCTCCATCATCATTATCATCATCATGATCATCATCTAAACATCACCATCACCATCATCATCAACATCTTCATCATCATCACCATCACCATCATCATCAAAATCTTCATCGTCATCACCATCACCATCACCATCACCATATTCATCATCATTGTCATCTCTAGGTTCCCCATCAACATCAACATCTACATCATCATCATCTTCTTCATCATCATCATCTTCATCACCAACATCTTCATCATCATCACCATCATCATCATCATCATTATCTTCCTTGAATCAGATCAACATATCCATCATGTCACCATCATCTTCTGAACATCACCATCTAAACATCACCATCACCATCACCATCATCATCATCATCTTCATCATCATTACCATCACCATCATCATCAACATCTTCATTGTCATCACCATCATCATCATCATCATCATTGGAATTTGTAGGTTCCTCATCAACATCTCCATCATTATCATCTTCTCCATCATCATCATCTTCATCACCATCATCATCAGCATCAACATCTTCATCATCATCACCATAATCATCATCTTCATCGTCATCAGGTCAACATCTCCATCATCATCATCTTCTTCATCATCTTCACCATCATCATCATCATCATCATCTTCATCGCCATCATCTCCATCATCTCCATCATCATCACCATCACCATCATCATCATCTTCATGACCATAAACATCTTCATCATCATTGTCATCTCCCCCTTCCTCATCAACATCTCCATCATCATCATCATCATCATCATCATCTGAACATCACCATCACCATCATCGTCAACATCTTCATCATCATCATCATCATCATCAGCATCATCATCAGCATCAGCATCATCATCAAAATCTTCATCGTCATCACCATCACCATCTTCATCATCATTGTCATCTCTAGGTTCCCCATCAACACATCTCCATCATCGTCATCTTCTTCATCATCATCATCTTCATCACCATCATCATCGTCATCTTCTTCATCATCGTCATCTTCATCACCATAATCATCGTCATCAACATCTTCATCATCATCACCATCATCATCATCATCATCTTCCTCATCAGATCAACATCTCCATCATGTCACCATCATCTTCATCTTCATCATCTTCATCATCATCATCATCATCATTACCAACACCATCATCATCAACATCTTCATCGTCATCACCATCATCATTGGCATCTGTAGGTTCCTCATCAACATCTCCATCATCGTCATCATTGGCATCTGCAGGTTCCTCATCAACATATCCATCATCGTCATTTTCTCCATCATCGTCACCATCATCACCATCATGATCTTCTGAACATCATCATGATCATCATCTAAACATCACCATCACCATCATCGTCAACATCTTCATCATCATCGCCATCAGCATCATCATCAAAATCTTCATCGTCATCACCGTCACCATCTTCATCATCATTGTCATCTCTAGGTTCCCCATCAACACATCTCCATCATCATCATCTTCTTCATCATCATCATCTTCATCACCATCATCATCGTCATCAACATCTTCATCATCATCACCATCATCATCATCATCATCTTCCTCATCAGATCAACATCTCCATCATGTCACCATCATCTTCGTCATCATCATCATCATCATCATTACCAGCACCATCATCATCAACATCTTCATCGTCATCACCATCATCATTGGCATCTGTAGGTTCCTCATCAACATCTCCATCATCATCATCATTGGCATCTGCAGGTTCCTCATCAACATATCCATCATTGTCATTTTCTCCATCATCATCACCATCATCACCATCATGATCTTCTGAACATCATCATGATCATCATCTCAACATCACCATCACCATCATCGTCAATATCTTCATCATCATCGCCATCAGCATCATCATCAAAATCTTCATCGTCATCACCATCACCATCACCATCTTCATCATCATTGTCATCTCTAGGTTCCCCATCAACACAACATCTCCATCATCATCATCTTCTTCATCATCATCATCTTCATCTCCATCATCGTCCTCATCATCATCTTCATCATCATCACCATCATCACCATCATCATCATCATCTTCCTCATCAGATCAACATCTCCATCATGTCACCATCATCTTCATCACCATCATCATCACCATCATCATCAACATCTTCATCATCATCACCATCATCTTCATCAACATTATCATCTTTATCATCTTCATCTGCATCATGATCATCTTCATTGTCATCACCCTCCTCCTCCTCATCATCTTTATCATCTTCATCTACATCATGATCATCCTCATTGTCATCACCCTCCTCCTCATCATCTTGTGCACTTATGCACTTAGGGATTAATATTTAGAAGAGGGTCTAAAGGCCTTTATGGGGGAGGGGCTCTAGGAACAAGGTAAGACAGAGAGGGCAGGGGGGAGGGATAAAGGCGTAGAGGGTTAGTGATTAAGGGAGAAGAAGGGAGAGAGTGCTATAGGGAGGGATAATGGCGAAGATAAAGAGAAGGTGGAGAGATGGAGAGTGGGGTGGTAGAGACATGGCTGAAGGGAGAGAAAGAAACATGAAAGAAACATGTAGGGAGAATGAGGGACAGATATTTAGAAAGAGATAGGGGGTATCTAGGGATTATTGGGAGAGAGCTAGGGGGTATTAAACCATACAAAACATTTGTTTTGTATGCAATCATATAAATTATTAGTTTTCTTTGATTTTGTTCGTTGCCCTAGCCGTGCACCTAACCTATTTATTGTGCTTGACTATATCGCGTTCACGTTTTTTCACTACATATCACGCACGCGTTTTATATTTATATAACGCGTACGCGTTTTGGAACTCCAGAAATAATGGACTGTTGCTGTCCGAGAGCAACTTCACTCTGTCCGAACGAAAGCAATAATCCCGCGATTTTTCGAACAGCACGAGCCCGCGTCTGAAAATTTTCACATTCTACACCAACTCCATCATTTTTTTTGATGCAGGTGCAGCATTGAGGACATCTTTCATGGTTGCTCACTGTGGTGTTGGGTTATATGGCCATATTTGAAGAAAATAATTAGCAAGCTTGAAGAATCTCCAATTGAAGAACACCAAAGATAAGGCCTTTGAAAGATTCATTTTGCCTATATTTGAGGAGCACACAAGGTAAGATATCAAGCTTCAAGACCAACAAGGAAGAAATTCCATTTGCTTATTATTGAAGAGCTTGTAATTGAGGAGCAACAAAAACAAACTATATTGAATTGATCATTGTGGTGATGGGGAATGCACGTAACCGAGTAAACAAATCAACAAGGAAGAAGAGACCTCAAGAAGTCATTGAAGAAGAGAAAGAAAAGAAAAGAATATACATGATGAATCGGAGGCTTTCTTTGGAAACTAATCCAAATCCAATTGTAGAGGATACCATGGTTCATCCTATTAATCCACGACAAGAGGGACCTTCAATTTCCACAATAGTTGTTGAACAAGCACCCCATGGAAGTAATCAAGAAGCAAAACGTAGGTGCTCATTAGGGGATGTTTCAATTCCCACTTCAAGTCAAAGTGATAAGTTACCATCTCAAGATGAAGCTCACGAAGAAACACTCAATTTGGTATCCGGATGTGGTTATACAAGCGATGAAGTCAGAGAGGCGTTGGACATTTTGCCTACTATTGAAGAAGAGAATGTTATCCACACCCTCGATGAGGATGTTGGACTTCCACAAGGGGATGTTGGACTTCCACAGACCATGGATGAGGATGTTGGACTTCCACCATCCAACTACCAGGAAGAGAATGAAGGACACCAAGCTACTACTGAAACGCCAGAGCGTCTTGGTGATGCGCTACATGGTACAATTCCAACCCCCTTACCTCCATTAGCAAGCACACGTCGAAGAACTCCGAAGCGTATACAAGTTGATGAAAGACTTATGAATTCCATTGAAGGTACGCTATCTAAACGTAGTATTGCTTATCAAACTCAACAGATACTTGATAAATATTTTGTTTCTAAATGTGATGGAGATAAATGTAGATTATTTTTATCATTGTTAAAATCTAGGAGCATGAATGTTGTTAGGAAAAAGTTAGGGATAAAGATGATAAAGAATTCTGAACCAAGTTCTCATATAGTTAAAAGCCTAGTAGATGCATTTGGTAAAATTGGTAAGAACACACGTTCAAAGGACCGCAATGCTGCTCGTCGTGTGTTGTCACAATCAATTGCAGATAAGAACACCAGGGCCCTTCGTATTCTCAGGCCTACATCGAAACTAGTTAATTTGAATGTAAAAACCCTCCGTAGGTATTCTATTAGAAGAGAACATCTTGACACAACCGATCAGACAGATTTTTGGGCCTTTGTTGGTCGGTTGCCACGTCGTGACATGAAGCTAGTTGATGCAGTAAAGGGACTAGTGCATAGTTTTTGGCATGATCACACAAGGCCTTCTTCAAACCGAAAGGATGTACTAAAACTAAGAAGGGGTTCGAAGGATCGTGAGCCACATACTAAGCATCTTCTTGATATAACACAGACAGAGCTTTACGAAAAATTTAAGATTGAGCATAGACAATTGAACTTGGGGCAAAGATCTTTTGAGAAATGTAAGCCATGGTATGTTAGAATAAATACTCTTCGTAACACTTGTTGTTGTAGATACCATGTAGAATATGAATATTACTATGAAACATTTTTGTACATTCGTCGTGTGTTGCATACTAACATTGTGCAGGATTGCTCCATGACAATACCACCGACTTCATCAAGAGAATTCATTCATAGCATCATGTGCAATAGGCCCGAGGGGCAAACATACTATGCAAAATCTTGTTTGGATGGAACATGCTCCAACTGTGCTGGAATGGCATTATTGAGCCAATGTATGCACGAGAATGGAGACAGTGAATTTGGGAAATGGTTACAGACATGAAAAGTTTCAAATATATCAACTATGAAATAGTCCCAGGGAAAGAAAGCAAAAAAATACAATTGGTGACATCTCAGGTATGCATTTATATCTATAAAATTATGTTGTAACGGTTACATTTCAATCCTTACTTACAACAAAAAACTGACATTGAGATCATTTTGTGTCACCAGGTACAAGTTAGTGACTTCATCAAGGAATTTATTGAAAAGACACATCAATATGTTCAGCATGTCCACGTGGCACGATGGCAGGATGAGAAGTTTAGAATATGCAGAGATACATTTCCCCTTGGTACTATACTTTCAGTTGTTGATTTTGCCGAGAACTACACTCTGCAACCTCAAAATGAGATCCAAAGTCAGTATTATCACTATGAGCAGGTTTCCTTGATGGTCCATATCACATACAGGCATGGCCCAAATAGCACTGAAGAGCAAAGAGAAATTCTGAAGGAATATCACTTCTACATAAGTGATGATAGGTGCCACGACTTCCACTATGTACGTCATTGCTTCATCATGTTCTATGATCACTTGAAGGGAAGGAACATACAGATGGACCGACACTGGATTTGGTCTGATGGGTGTGCTGGTCAGTTCAAAAATGCACGCATATTTCAGTGGTTGTGTTCATTGCATAAAAACTACAAAGTGCCACATATGTGGAACTATTTTGAGACTGGGCATGGTAAAGGAGAGCATGATGGAGCCGGAGCATGTGTCAAAACAGCCCTACGAAGAGAGGAATTGAAAGTATCTACAGAATCTACTATTCTAAATGCTCAATCTATAGTCAGGTGGTGCACGTCAGTAATGGGAGAGGAATCAACTATGCGAGTAGAATCCACAAGAAAGAGACATGTGGAGAGATTTTTTTGGGAGGTGGTAGACATAGATCGTTCACATGCATGGGAATGCAAGACTGTGCCTGGGACTCGTGGCTTTCATTCGGTTCGAAGCTCTGATAACCCAGTATTTGAAATTTGGACCAGAAAACTTGCTTGTTTTTGCCCGCCTTGTTGTGATGGTGACTGGGATGGGTGTGAATCATTGGATTGGGTTGATGGATGGGATCGCATATCACTTCCACTTGATCAGCGTGCAATTGTTGAGTTAACTCCGTTGGAAGAAGACCAATCATCTATTTCTACAGATTTTGATCATGTCTCAGACCTTGTACAACCCGGTATGATGCATTTCCTTAACATTTTTTGTTTGTTTACGTAGTCTTCAAATGCACATTAATGGCCTTGTATCGCACGAAAAATATTTTGATCATATACCTACAATCATATAATGCAGGGCACATATACGCAGTGGTTGCCTCAAAAGATACTGAATGGGGTGATGAATACTGGTTGGCACGCTGTATAGATGGAAAGCAAACCCTCATTGTGTCCATGACTGACGATGAAAACAACCACTTTCCAACTGGTTCTATGGTTGTTAAAGGTGAATACTTGACACGGGACAACAATGGAAGAAAGAAGGGTGGATATGTTTACAGGGATTACAAACCAGGTGCAAGTGTATATCACTTTACCAACTTAATCATTGGCACAAACCTTCAGGTACAAACAATGCCTAGTCGAAATACATCGAAGGTACGCTACTTCTTACCGGATACAGAGCACGAGAGACTAATGGAGACCATCAGTATAAGAGATGATCCGGAGGGCTTGGTTGTATGATAATAGGTGGGATCTAGCATGATGAGGTACGTTACATACTTTTAATACTATACTATTTTCACTATTTGTAATTGAATATTGATATATGCTCAATTTTCACATGTATGTTTCATATGAATATGTCAATTTTGCGTTCTTGATATGCCAAATTTACAAGAGATGGATTAAAATTATATTATGTTCATATGATCAGTAAACCATATATTAATCATGTTTGAGAGGTTGCTTAGCTAACTTTAAGGGCATTTAAGCTCTATGTTAAGCCCAACTAAATCCTTATGAATCACTAGACAATCGAATTGGTTCCTTGAGTAATTCAAATTTCTTTATGTAAAACCATTTTTCATTCATTTTAGTATGAAATCAAGTTTTTAGTATTTTTTTCTCTTTACTGGCTCTATTCTAGTTTCCTTTGAAAAATTGCTCAAAGTATTGTTGTTCTTAGTTTTATGAACCTATTTGTGATCTCTTTAAATTTTATTGGATGATCTATATGTCTATATTTTTAAATTTTAATATATTTTAAAAATATATTAATTCCGGGGGTCACCGTGTCCTACGTGTCATAATTCCGGGGGTCACCGTGTCTAGTGGGGACCAGGGATCAAATTTGAAGGGTGGGGTCCCATTTCACTATGAAGGGCTATGAGATATTGAACACTATTGAAGGGCTATGAGAAATTTATTAATATTTATTCTATGTGTATATATGGATGTGTTCATGTTGTATGGATTGGATTCTAGGTTAACCGAGGCCTTTTTAGAGCAAAGAATGGGATAATTACTATTTGGGAACAAGTTTTTTATCAAATGTAAATTGCGGTGATGGAAGATATTGAGGGTGCCACATGTTGTGGAGAAAGTAGTATTGATTCCTATGACGTAATAGGGAGTTCAAAAAGTCTGGTTTCAAGTATTGTCATGCGTAGCTCGATTGATTTTTCTCGCGCTAGGGTTGTAGCAACTGTTATGGCCATTACTGTTAAAAGGATTGATGGGGTGGAATCCCGTGAAACGATGAGTTCTTTTGTTAAGACGTAGATTCAGTGAAATTTGGTGGGAGTCTTATGTTCATTTTATGCACAAAATTCGATTACTTGATTTTGTTGCATTGTTAACTCTCCTCCTAGTCATAGCTACAATCTCTTATATAATTGTGAAGGTTATCAATCCACTCAATATATTAAAGTTGTAGTAGGCCAAAATCATCCACATATTTATTGTACTCACAAATGTTGACATTCCAATTTCTATGTAGAGCGCCCATTAACATTAGATTGTATGGGACATGTTTTTGAGGCATGATGTCATTATCTCATAACAACAAGCTTTTTATCCATAAATATGTCATCTACAAGCCAACGGAATTGTTCCTAATCCTTTATAAAACTTTGTCATAATTATATCAATACCAACATCCCTACCTATTGACTTAGCTTAGAAGATATTACACCTTCGGATAACCAAACCTGATTCCAAGGTTGGTAATCATAAACGTAAAAGCATCATCATAAGGAAATAGCATGTTGTGTTGAGGAAATTCCTTTTTTTCCATTTCCTTCTCAGTATAATATTTGGTTGTGGATCATTTAAAATGTATAATTTATTTTAATATAATTGGGAAGCTAAATTCAAATTCATTAATATATTAATATGATTTGATTTTTTTATTAATAATAAGTTATTCTTTTCATTTGAAAATGTAATAGTACATCAAAATTTCAATGTTTACTAACGTAGTAAAGTTGAGAGGCTTTATTTTTCAGTGGATATAGCAGACCTGTAAATTCATAGGATGTCAAAAATCTAGTCAGCCTTGAAGTTGAGCTCCTCAAAGAAAACGAATTTCTTTAAATATGTTTATGGCAGGCTGGCATTGCCAGCTTCGCTCCGCAAACTATCCTGGAGGACTGGAGGAGATAGGGTAGGTGGAACTTGGAAGTAGCTCATCCACAGTGGAATAGGGGTATAAGAAAAAGCTTGTTTCTATTCATGCAATATGGTCGGAGCCATGGAAGCATGGAATTCCAGCATTGACTTGATACAACAAAGAAAACAAAAGGTGGAACTTGGGAGCTGCAGGATTGACTTGATACAACAAAGAAAACACAGGGTGTGAGGCTGGGAGCCGTAGATGGTAGGATTAACTTGATACAACAAAGAAAACACAGGTCTATAGGTAGGGGCCACGGGCAGGAGCAACAACCTGCAACATTACAAGAAGTTTATGGATTGTGGATTTTGTCTGAAATGCCAAATTCGCGGGGGCATATTAACATAATATATTATACATTGAATACTCAATTAACTCACGGAGTCAGCATTCACGAATTGGTATGTGATAACTTGTAACTTGGTAAGCCCGCTAGCAACAACACGTATGAGCCACCTTCCAGGTTTAATAATTTTGTTGATGCCATTAAATGTGTTAAACACGTAAGCGCTCGCTACAAACACGAGAACTTCGAAGCGTTCAAGCCATGGGCTACTCAGTGTAAGCCCGTCCACGTAAGTTGCTCAATGATATTATTAGAGGCCCAATGGTCCATGATCCATGGATGATCGAACACGTGGATATTGGAGAGTAAGCGAGTCCCACTCCCAAGTCACCTAGCTAGTAGCCGCATTCCCAATTTCCCACTAAAAATTGTTGATGGGTGAAATTTGAAGCTACCCTTCTGTTGCAATTTTAAACAGTAGTGGTTAATTTAATTATTGAAGGGCTTACCATGAAATTAAATTTTTTTTGCATGGTAAAATTTGAAGTGGCCTTCTATGACGTGTGGGTAAAATTTGAAGTGGCCTGAAGGCTTCAAATTTGAAGCCTGGTGGGGACACTCGTGTCCCGTGTCCTCGTGTCGGGTGGCTTAGATGAATACATTGTAGAAAGGGGGGAGTTTTAATTTTTTCAATTTTTGGTTTGATTATGAAGTTTTGAGTTTTTTGAAAAGGGTTTCATTTTGAGGTGTGAATTTAATTACAAATTGGGTTATTCCCAATTTGATCAATATTACAAAACTAGGTTAAACAATAAAAAAATAGTAATTTGGATTAAAAAATCACAAAAAAATGATTTGGGTGAATAAATTACCTGACTAGATGAGAATGCACCGGTGAATTTGTCTCCCCTCCAGCTAAATCGAGCAACACGGATAGTTGAGTGGGCCACAAAGCGTCCTCGTCCAGGGTCAATTTCGCCTCTATTCGCGTTTCTGATGCGTGAGTGTCGCGGGTGGTCGGCAATCGGCCGACTGTGTTTTTAAATTCATTTTTAGTTTTACATATCGCGTACGCGATTTGTAAATACATAACGCGTACGCGTTTTTTAACTACATAACGCGTACGCGTTATTGTTACCTAGCCTACATGTCCAATGACATGTTAGGCTCGGGTCTTACCATGGCAGGTGGTAAATATCAGAAACGTGTTATGTTTTAGGTATCAGGAACGAGATTTGAAAAAAGTAGCATTGCATCTAAAGTGACCCTCATCTTCTTGCACACACCCGTGTGTAATTTTCCTTCTTGGACTTAAGCTAGAATGTCATGCAGTATATTCTACCTTGGAGTAGGTCATCGAGAAATGACATGTTGGACTTATGGACTTAATTATTAGAAAGGGAGTAAACTATAACAGTTTTCATGTTTATAGTGCATAGAACACCTTCTCAAAACTTCATTAGTAGTTAGCATAGATGCACCATTTCCGTCTCCATCCTCTTTATTTACTACATAGTTTATAAATAAAGTTTAATACAAATTAAAGAATCATTGAAAGTAAATCTATTTTTGTTGTAATACTCTATTAATAATCATTGAATACTCTATTAATAATCATCATTGAACACACATTCATAAATAAAGTTGTTTCAGAAGTAAATCATAACAACACTTACTCACAATATTTATCTTGTCTTATATAACATAACATCTTTCTCTCGGAAATTAGGTTAAATGTTTGGAATGTTTAAATATCAAAACATGTAAAATTTGAATATATTATGAGTTCATAGTTGTGTAAATATAGACATCTTATCAAATGGAAAGAGAGGGATCTTTGAGGCAAAAGCGTATAAGGTCTACTGGTGCAACGACATCTGCTAAGGGGAGGTCATCACGGTAATAAGGAATTGGTGTCTCGACTGATAATGAAAGGTTTCCAGCTTCACCTCGGGATTCAAGCTTGTTTTATAGTTCACATTCATTTGATCACCAGTTAGGCCAAAGGGGCACAGATGATTCCTCCATATCTTCCATGGGAGAACGTCGACTCGACTTTCTGTTGGTATGAACATTTATGTTTTAATACATGTATCAATTGTAATTGTGTGCGTGTTCAAAAATTCTGTATGTTTACACACAACTGTGTTTGTCTTTGAAGCAGAGCAAAGTTTAGAAGAGGCCCGTATTTCTACACAAAGGGACGAAGGTCGATCAAGGAGGGAATATGTTGAACTAGATGTGGGTTGTACACCCATAACAACTTATCCATCTGATATACCTGAGGAGCTTCCATGGGAAAGTGGTGTTCAACAAATGACCCTTGAAAGATGTAGATATCACTATGACAAGTTGCAACATGATCTTTCTAGTTTGGATCTCCCTCCAGAGAGCAAACAAAGTCTAGAGATTGTTTTGCGGTCATTGCAAAAATTCATTGAGGTATATGAGGGTCTTGGACCAACTACAGACGATTTTGTTGACTTGATGCGGAGGAGAAGGGCACAAGATGGTTTTGTTGACTTGATGCGGAGGAGAAGGGCACAAGTGATGGGTCCGGACAAGTGGGTTGTTGTGAAGGAGAGTGACCAAAGAATAGGCCAATTCAATGTTTAATTTCAAAGAAGGCCTAAAGCGAAAAATGTTTAAAGTGCAATATTTCAAGCACCATGAACTTGCACATCAATTATATGATCGGTTCCTTGCAGCCTATGGTAGGTTGCCATGGAATGATGAGGTTCCTAATTATTTCGCTAATTTTTGTATGCGGAGTTTTTTTTAAATATGAAGCCAGACTATACCGATATTCATTCTAGCTTTTATGGAGTTGGAAAGGGGCGAATATATGATCGAAAAGGTGCTCTTAGAGATCCAACAACTCTGGGACCTCCACCCCAGATATCTCACCCAACTAGGCTTGTGGCTTTAAAATCGTAGATGGAGCCCACATCCCAACTTGGGACAACTGCAAGGGATTTTGTTGCCAAAGGTTTAACGCCGACATTTGTAGGAGTTGATGCGGGATTGGTTCGAGAGAGGGCTCGAGCCATTATTCGTCAAAATTTTGTTTACAAAACAAATGATGAGGTAGATGCAATGAGCATTGAAGATCTTAGGGATTATGCTAAGGTTTGTCGCGATACAGCTTCAGATGTCCTATCCCATGACACATCGAGTATGTTGTTTATGTACATACAATATATTTCATTGTTTTATTCATTTTGAATTGAACTTTTTGTTACATTATATCTATGACATTATGTATTTTTTTTATATATTGTAATAAATACATTACGCAAATGTTTATTGATTGCAGTTTTCTAGAATGTTGAATGAACATGTTTTTCATCTCTCCACTAGTGAAAATGTAGAAGAGCATCTTAGAGAGGTATATTTAATATTTACATATTTATATTTATGTTTGAAAGATATTGTATGTTTTTTTAGAATTTTAAGTAATCTATGTATCTTATTGTTAATGTGAACTCCTTTTGAAATTGAAAATAGTTTTATCCATGCAGGTTCATTTAGGTTCCAACTTTTTTGATGATTTTCCATCTCTTGTGAGCTCATGTTTTCAATTTTTTTTGTTTTGGTTTTAATTGAATTTCTTAATTTTAGTTTATTTTACTTGCACAATGTTTTTTTTAGTAACAAAATTTAAATTTTAGGGAACACAGGAAAATATGGACATTGGTGGTGAGGATATCGGTTCTTTGATGGACGTGGACATTGGGACCGAGGTAATTTTGTTTATAATTGAACTATTCTTTTCAATTTTATTTTTATAAGTTTAATATTTTAACTTTTGAATTTAGTTTAAAATTGTTTAAATAATTTATGAGATTCATAATTTGCTTTTATACATGTTGCAGGTTGGGACTTGTCGAGACAAAAGGAAGACCACAACGGATGATACTGGTGGACTTCGATTTAAAGAATGATTTTTATTGGTCTTTTTTTGTTTTCCCATACTACCATATTGCATATATCTGCATTTTGATACATATATTGTAGTTGTTTTGGCCATTCAGAAACTTTTATTTTGGATTATATATGTACATTGAACTTACATATTCAGGAACTTTATTTTTGGATTACATATATGTACATTGAACTTACATATTTTGTATTTGCTTTGAATGATCAAACGTTTTTTGGGGCTAATTACATAGCATACTTTGTTTGGTAAATGCTTAGAATATGATTTTGCATGATGTTCATGAATGTATGTATTATTAAATTTGTATGTACAAGTTACAATTTTCTTTCATAATGATAGTCAATCTTATATCTAGTTTAATGTTCAATCTTGAAATGGTTTAAAGCTCTAGAGTACATGTAATGTTCAAATTAATCCATGTATTTAGTACACATGTTTTAATATTTAAAGTACATGTATGTTAAATATACACATGTTTCGTAAAATATGATCTCATCATAACTATGCTTAAATCGAAAAGATCAAGTTTGTAAATTCAATTCATGTTTGTTTGGAAGCGTGTTGTAGATTGTATGTACAATAAACTTGAATCTTATATAAATGATAACTTGAATCTTATATAAATGAAATTCATACTTTCAAATTTTAACTAATGATTCATATGTTCAATGTTCAGGTACAACACTTTTGTAGTTGGTGAACTATAGATGTTGTTGAAATCATGGCAAATGGGGATTTAACAATTTTTTGTTTTTTAATCATAAGAAAGGATTTCAGGATTGTGAATCTTATGCTAAATTAGAGCAATGATTTTAGACAACAATTTGATGAATTTTCATCGGATTGTTGTAAATAACCATTGCTCTAATTTAGCATAAGGTTCACAATCCTACAGTCCTTGTTTGTGATTAAAAATCAAATGAACTTTATCTCAATTTGCCATGATTTCAGTTATGTGAACTTAAATAATTTTGTTCAATTCCATTTGATCATATAAACAACTATTAATTGTACATGCTTGAATCACAACTATTAATTGTACACTTTGATTCAAGTAAATATAATTAAATACTTGTAAAATTTGACATTATGTAATTTAACACAATTTAACTTAGCTAGGAGCAACACTTGTAAAATTGGACATTATGTAATTTAACATAATTTTAACTTACCAACACTTAACAAGGAGTAAGCAATGAAAAGGCTATGTGTTTTAAACATTTTTGCAATCAATTTTAATTGACACATTGTAAAGTATATGAGAAGGTACCTGACTATTATATGATATATTCTTGAGTAAATCTAAGATATTTAAATACATGTACACAATTAACAATCAACAATATACAAATTTCAAATAAACATACATTTTCTTCATGTACAAAAGTTAAATGTTGATAAAATATTTTAACAAATTAAAAAACTATTTTCATGAAGTCTATTTTTAAGTTCTTGCTTTGGTGTCTACATATTGTTCTAATTATTGTTCCAAAAATAGAAAAATCCTTTCATGCAATTCTTGGCAGAACATGTATGTTATTCTCTAGCACCGCAAGCATATATATTATGATTAGATAGATAAGATCAACCAAATTATTATTCCTTGTATAAATTAAGTAAAAATATTTAATGATGGAATATTAATAACCGATCATTTGTGGTCCCTTCATTGGGACCAATTCATGGTTCATATGTAAAGACACTGGTATCTCCTTGGTATCTCCTACAAGCAACCTTTTGCATACGAAACAATATGTTATCTAGATAAAATATGCACATATAATTAATACTCTAAGAAAGTTAACAAGAATTCAAAATTAGATCTTCATATAATTTCACGTCCATCATCTAGATCAAATGGAACTAAATTATATCTACACAAATGATATTATCTTTGTGCATGTATCATTTATTTAACAACCATAGGTTAGCAAAGTTCCAAAAATTTCATGGATCATATTCATATGAATTGTTCACCCCACCACAAAGCCACTAAACGATCAACCCATTTAATGGATTCAATTACGATAATTTATCTAAATAATTAAGAAAATATAAAGCTTAGCCATTTTTATGGATAGTTAATTATTCAAGCAACAAATGAATAAGATCCCATATCCACATTGGGCACTAACCCCATGTAAAGACAGTTCAACTAAGTGATTTTTTTTTTTTTTTTTTTTGACCAAACAAACCTTCCATCTCCTCTGAGATGGGTGATACCTGAGTCCTAAATTCATCGTAATTTCATACTAAAGTCATGACTACCTTTGGTTTGTTCCTTATCAAGGTTGCATTCCTGGATAATAAATGTAATGAAATAAATACATACTAGTAGCTCTAACACCTACATTATCACCATAACTAAGTTGCATTCCAAATATTTAAATGTAATGAAATAAATACATACTAGTAGCTCTAACACCTACATTAACACCATAACTAAGTTGCATTGCAGATATTTAAATGTAATGAAATAAATACATACTAGTAGCTCTAACACCTACATTAACACCATAACTAAGTTGCATTTGGAAGGTTTGTTTTGTCAAAAAAAAAATTCACTTAGCTGAACGGTCTTTACATTTGGTATCATATCCGGGTCGAACTTAGTCAGGCCTAAGGCGTTTCCGCGAAACTTTATAAACTACTTTTGGAACTAATAAATATTTATTTTGTATGAAAACAAACTTTACCATGGATCGAAGAACTCGCATGGGTAGAACAGGGAGAGGGCAAGGACGGGCAACACGTCCACCAACCCCTCCTCTAGCCACGTCACCTAGAACCAAAGAGACTGTTAATCTACCTGCAGGCGAAGTTATGAATATGATGAGGAACTTCCAGAGGATGTCGGAAGCACTGATGAATCGATTAGACCGCAAAGAAGCCCGACCTCTAGTTCCTGCGAATGAACCGCAGAATCCATCGCCAGCTAATATGCATAGGGAATTGGAAAAAATAAGATTTCCAGAGTTTTGGGGCTCCACTGAGGGAGCCACGACAGAGGCATGGTTAGAGAATATGGCAATGTGCTTCGATTTGAGGGAGTACACCTTGAACCTAAAAGTACATATGGCTATCCTGCAGCTGAAAGGGGAAGCACTGCTTTGGCAGAAGACTTTGAAGCCGCAGTTGGGGGTTGATACCAACGAAGTGTCTTGGGAGTTGTTCGAAGAACAATTCCGCAAACACTACATGTCAGAAGAGTTCATGGAGAGGCAGCTCAATGAATTCAATGCTCTCCGATAGGGAAGTAGGACAGTGCAAGAGGACGAAATTAGATTTATGGAACTCCTGAGGTATGCGCCCCACATCGCGACCGAGAAACTGAAGGTGAACAAGCATGTGTATGGGATAAACTACAATATCCGAGACAAGGTTCGCATCCTCACTCCACTGACCTTACATGATGCAGTGTAGAAGGCATTAATTGTCAAAGAGGAACTGATGAGAGGAGGCTCATCCAAGCATAACTTTTCCAATCGAATTAGGGTAGGACCGCCTTCTGATCCACCTAGAGTAAAATATGGACAATGAAGTAATATCAGAGGACCTATCCATGGGAAACCCATTAGAGACAACAGAATTCCATACAAGCCACCTTTCAAAAGATACAGTACAAGATCATTCAGGAAACCTGCACAGTTTGTACCTCGCACCAATAACGTATTGACAGGAAGAACAAAGAAGGGACCAAAGGAAGGATGTTGGGGTTGCGAAGGCCCGCACTACCAAAGTGATTTCCCTCAGCAACAGTCAAGACCAAGGCAGGGACAGAGACCACCTTAGAATACTGCAGTGGATCTGGGATGAGCACATCGCATCCATGCGGCGGTTAATAATCGTCAAGCAGAACATCAGTCTACGGTACTAGAAACAATAGGAACAATTAACGGTATGAAATTCTCTTTACTTATCGACCCTGGTGCTACTGAAAGCTTTATTTCTCATTCTGCATTATAAAGAAGTATGATGATGGAATGTGCTCAAGACGATTTTGACTTAGTCGAGATGGCATCCGAGAATACCCAGAGTGTGGGGTTGAAGCTAGAAGATTTTGAAATAGACTTAGGTGTATGTCGCACTAGGACTTCTTTCTATGCGACCGCCCTAGGATCCTACGACTTAATCCTAGTCATGGATTGGTTGGAATCCCATGCAACAATAGTGGACTTCCAAAGCAAGGAATTGACTTTCTATGACGATGAAGGTCATAAAAAAGTCCTTATGGGGATGAAGAATAAGGTATCCCTGTGGATGATTTTTTCTTTACAACTGAAGAAAAGCCTGAGGAAGGGATGTCATCTCTATGTTGCGATAGCAATGAACAAAGATAAAGACAAAACAGACATCGCCAATCACCCTTTATTTGCGGAATACATGGATGTATTTCCTGAAGCTGTACCTGGTTTACCACCTCAGAGAGAACTAGAGTTCACCATTGAGTTAAAACCGAGAACTGAACCGATCGCAAGAGATCCATACAGAATGTCCGTGTCGGAATTGAAGGAACTACAAATGCAATTGCAAGAGCTCTTGGATCTGGGACTGATTAGACCAAGCGTTTCCCCATGGGGAGCGCTAGTGCTTTTTGTCAAGAAGAAGGATGGGTCGTGGCAACTCTGCATTGACTACCACCAGTTCAACAAGGCTATTGTGAGGAACCAATACCCTCTACCTAGGATCGATGATATGTTCTATAAGATGAAGGGCACGACAATATTTTAAAAATTGATTTGTGATCTGGCTATCACCAGTTGCAGATCAAGGAAGCGAACATTCCAAAGATTTCTTTTAAGACACGGTTTGGACACTACGAGTTTGTAGTTGTACCTTTTGGACTGACTAATGCACCTAGTGTATTCATGAACTAGATGAACGACATATTCCGCCCATACCTGGACAAGTTCGTGTAGGCGTTCCTCGATGATATCCTAATCTACTCAAAGACACCGAAGGAACATGAAGAACATATCAGGCTGGTATTACAATGTCTCCGAGAAAATCAACTTTATAGGAATTTATCCAAGTGTTCCTTCTTCCAGAAGGAAATCCACTGCTTAGACATATCATTTCTGGTGACGGCATAGGTGTGGACCCTGCCAAGATTGAAGCTATTTGGGAATGTCCAGCGCCGACAAATGTACATGAAGTGAGGAGCTTCATGGGGCTTGCAGGATATTACAGAAGATTTGTGGAAGGGTTCTCAAGGATTGCGGGACCGATCACTGAGCTACAGAAAAATGATCGGCCTTTTGTATGGACGGATAGATGTGCCAAAGCCTTTGAGAAATTGAAGGAATTACTAACAACGGCACCGATCCTGAGGATGCCAGATATGGAGCAGGATTTCTTGGTATGCACTGATGCATCGAAGGATGGAGTCGGATGTGTACTAATGCAGGGAGGTAGAGCGATTGCCTACTCTTCCCGAAGACTTAGACCACATGAGGAAAACTACGCCACCCATGACATGGAATTGACTGCAGTAATGCATGCATTATGTTTATGGCGACATTATTTAGTAGGGATAAAGTTCGAACTTAAGACGGATCACCATGGATTGCAGTTTGTCTTTACCCAGAGTGATCTGAATGCTAGACAGAGGAGATGGTCCGAACAACTGAGCGAATATGACTTCAACATTCCTACATGAAGGGAACCCTGAACAAGGTAGCGGATGCGCTCAGTCGCAGACCCCGCATCTTTTCAGTAATCCATATGCAGACCAACTTGAGAGAAAAGGTGCTTAGACTACAACAAGAAGACAACTAGTACAATGAGGCAAAGGCTGAGCTAGAACATGAACAGATGGAAGTACCCAAGTATAAGGGTTATTTGTTGGAGAATGACGGATTGTTAAGATACAACAAACTTATATATGTGTCTGAGAACAATGAGCTTAGGAACTTGATCCTGGAAGAATCTCACTGAGCAGTATATAGAGCACATCCGGGAGTAAGAAAGATGTACGCAGATTTATACCCCTTATTTTTCTGGCACGGCATGAAGAGGGACATGGTAAATTTCATTGCCAGATGCTTGGAGTGTCAGTTGGTTAAGGAAGAACATAGACACCCCGTCGGACTACTCCAACCTCACGCCATTCCTGAGTTGAAGTGGGAGATCATCTCCCTAGACTTTATTGTGGGATTACCTCTGACCCGCAAGAGGCACGATACCATTTTGTGGTAGAAGACACTCTCACAAAGAGTGCGCATTTCATTCCCATCAATAATACTTATCAAGCCCCAGATATTGCTAGAGTATTCATTGATGAGATAGTACGACTACATGGAGTACCAAGGAAGATAATATTTGATCGGGGATCAGTATTCACAGGTAGATTTTGGGTACCAGCGAGAGTATACTTATATAACCAATGAATTAAATATATATGTGGTAATCATAACAACTTATCGATTCCATATCTGAACTGCATTCTTAGTCTTCAGAAGGATTGCGTTATATACAATCAAGATAATGAATTAAATTCGAATCAAAAGGAAAATTTATTTTGATAATTTAAATATATTCACAAGAAAGCTATGGTTTACACCTAGCTCATGGCATATCCTTCCCCATCGAGATTACCTACTTGGGTAATCCGATCTAGACATTCAATTCGGCCAGGTTAAGGGACACCTATCAAGGCATTAATTACGGAAGGGACTTAAGTAGCATCAATGTGATTAAGGGGTTGTTACTAAACTGCTAATCGAAGAAACTCCTCTATGAGGAACAGTAAATATTTTAAATAGAGAGAGGCCGCAATCATCTACAGGTAATGTTCAAGTTCACAGGCTGTCTGTTATCAGTACTAGCTATCACGCTGGCAGCAAAAAGGGTTTAGTGATCTCCACGTAAGAAAAACAATGGAACTGTCTTGGCATAGCAAATCGGAAGGGATCTATGAATTTTAGCATGGTGGGTAAGAAGGCTGATGCTACAGGGAGATGTCAGGTATAGTAGTATAATTCGAGTACGAATACGGATACGAATACGATTCGATACGGAAAAAATCTAATACGTAATGAAAAAATCTAGTACGAATAAAATACGAAAGTAGACTGCTTATATATAATGTTTTTTAATTGAGTATTCAAAAATATACGATTAATGTACATAGACATTTATATAATAAAATCAAATATATTTAAAAAACAAAAAGGTGTGAGTGAGGGCAACTAGTTATTAATAATTATTTTAATAAGACTGTATAAATTGAATAGTATTTATGTTTTATTGTGTTTAAGTTTGTTTTTTTTTAAATTGGTTTTCCAACTTTAATTTTCTATTACCCAGAATTCGTACTATTACACTTAAAACAAATATTCGGCGAATTCAAATTTGTTTCGAATTTCTGTACATGAAATGCCAATACGGCCAAATTATGCTACTATGATGTCAGGTCCAAACCGTGAATGGATAAATTATGGTCAGAAAAAGAGGCCCGATTCTACAAGATATCGCTCTCAAATTGGGGAGATCGTGGATCTGTCCTCTAGCTTTTAAACACGGTCGACAGCAGGAACTCTTTTAACCCTTGTACATATATACTTCAGAATTACAAAGAAACCTTTACACATGAAAAGAAATCATAATTGCAGACTAGATACATCGGGTTACGGATCGGCGTATGGGCTGCTCATAGATTTATTTTATAATTGTGACACACGGACTCTGTTTGATGCATATGCAGATATTTTCAAAACTGAGAACTTCAACCAACATACAGCGATACACCGATCAATGGTCATCTACAGGTCGACCACAGGGCTGACATTTTACAGTTCTACACCGTCATATGAATAGGTTTACCAAAATTAAAAAGATTTGAAGTAGAACAAATACAAGATACCAAATGCAAGCTACAGGTTAGTCATCAGTAGGCTATTGAAATTCGGGTCATTACAGAGGTGGATCGGTAGATCTATCAAATCAAAATTTATAGTAAGATAATACATCACAGAGTTATATTTACTATCGTGGATCGGTAGATCTACCCATTCTAGAGTCATAATAAATAAATGGAAATACAGATCGATGGCCTCTATTTGTATGAAGGAATACGAGGTATAAAGGATGATTACATTCAACTTAAGATACTCCTCCCGGTTCAGAGATCATGGCGAGACAGGGGTGGAAATCGAATTAAGTGGGGCGCATACAACCGAAATGGATAGGTATAAAGGGGAAACGTGAGGAGAGATCAGGTTTCAAGAATTGCACATCGAATACCACAGTAATAGAGATGTACAGGGTACCGAGAATGACTAATGGCCAACCCACGGACTACCCAACAACGATCCACCGATCGACAGCAATAACAATAAGTACTCGAATATAAATCATCAGAGAAAACAATTCACGGATGCCTGTATCATATTGAAGTATGTATACAGAGCACCATTAGGTAGATCGGAGTAATATTAACTCGAGATCGTGGTCTGGCAAATTCACAGGGATTTGATCTATCAACAGATCAACCTGTTCTGTTGGATTGTGCCAAGGAGCAGTACAACGATCAACATGCAGGGTATAGCCCAACCATTATTACCCAGATTATCCAGGGAACAATCTCTTAAGCAGATTATCCAGGGAACAATCTCTTAAGCAGATTGCCCTCGAGGGTTCTTGATACTGACCTACATCTAATCTAATTGCAACTTAATTTCAAGAAAAACAGAAACACAAAACTGTGTATGTATTCATCATATTTATCCATTTATATATTCGTTATGCCTCATTCTTAAACCATTCTAATCAGCTATAAACATTATGATATATCCAAATCTCTTTCAAAAATTTACAAGTAATTTCTTAACAAATAGAGAGTATAATTCTAAGGATAAGTAATACCTGTACAAATGATTGCTACGTTGACGAAATATCCGAAAGTATCGCCGTCAATCCAGGCTGCAATATTTTACCGAAGACCCCTCGGTTGACCTCCCTACCATATCGGGGATACTCTACGAACCCCTGAGCAGATGGGGTCGTAAGAACATACAATGCCTAAGATTTCCACTGGGATCTCCCAATCCCCGGTCAATCTCAACCCAACTACAAGGAACACAATAAAATTCTCTATTACGATACCCATCTAGCACTAGGGAGCAAGAGAGTCCTTACTCCTTCTCCTCCCTTTGTTCCTGTATTCTTTCTCTCTTCACTAGAGTAAACTTACTCTCTTCCCTCGCTCTGATACCAATTGATGCAGACCTAATACAAAAGTCTGCTCTTAATTCAGTTTTTTTTTTTTTACAGGTTCTCCTCTCTGTGGATTAGCACTAACAATATTCAACCAACAACTCATACATAGCAAACAATCTGAGTAATATACTACCAAAGCCTTCCTTCAAGATTCCCTTCTATAAATTCATTACATAAATTCCTTCTACATAAATAAAATAATGTAACATATAAGCACTTATTCTCTCACATTCCACTAGTTCTCTCTCATGGTTAAACACTCATACGTATCTTCATATGGTTCATAAAATGTATGAATTGTCATTTAAATGACTCACCTTCTCATCTCTCACGGATTTGCATAAGATCAACTTATAGGTTGAACCAATGGTTCAAGGACTTTCTTTGGTCTTAGTGCTATCAACGCATTCTTCAACTTCCCAAATCGATTTCAAGATTGAATCCCTCAAAGGGGAATTGTCCTGCAACTAGGGTTCTGCAAATTTAGATAGATTAACCAAATCAAATGCACATAGCATTCAAGATTCACAACATGCAAATCATTAAACCCCAAGAGTACCCAGATCCTCTTTCCATCAATAAGAAATACAACTGTACATGTATAAGATAACCCTATCGTAATTCCTGTGGCCGGATCTAACATTTCATGGCCATCTTCTCTGAAATCTCACCCATTCTTGGATTCGTTTTTTTTTAACTGACTGTGTACTTCTCAGATCTTTTTCTTTTTTTAAAACCCAAAACTACTATGCCCCCTTCTCGAGAGTTACTCTCTCTTTTTCTTGTCTTTTTTTTTTAGACTCTCTCGAATTTAGTTACATAGGCCGCCCTCTTCAACTTCCACTAACTTTCTATATTTCGTCCACCTAACTCTATAATTAGAAACTACACTTACTTCACCTATGTCTCACTCAACTAGTAACTAAAAACAAGTAACTATCTACTCAGTTCATTCCCTTTCTTTAGGGATTCGTTACATAACTTTGATGCCTTCATCATTGTTCATCAATTAACTACTAACCCTAAGCATATTCACTATCCAATCTTCAATAGGAAATAAGATACTTTGTATAAGGAAATTACAATGGCCCCTCCTTGGCTGAGGTCAAGACCTAAAGGTCTGACTAACAATTGCACTTGACCTTGGAATCCAATGTTCCTGCATCAAACTTCCAAGGTAGGAAGAAGACATGATCACCTGATCATGTTCCTTCAATCTTCGTCTTTCTTGGATCCCAAACTTTGAGTTGCGGCTGTCCATAAGCTGCATTATCTTCATCATCCTTCAGCTGCAACCTTCCAGGCTTCCATATTTTATGTTGAAGTGTTCCACTTTCTTTACCCTTACTATTTTGCACTTCCAAATCATCTCCACAGTGGACTGCTTCCTTCATTCTGTTGTAAATCTTCTTAAGTATTTGCATTAACTTCCATAGTTCATCTATGGCCTTTTCCAATTCAATCCGCTGTTGAAAACATACCTTGTTTTCATTGCTTTGCCACAGCACTCTGCTATACCTTGCGCACTCATCTCTAAACTGCTAACTGTTTTCTTCAGCCTTCCTTAACTTTTCTTCCGCTTTCCTCGACTCAATTTCTACTTTCGTTCTTGAGCTTGTTTCCAATGCTGCTCCAGATATTGTTGCCACCCATACTTCCTTTATGCTTTTGTAAGCATCTTCCCCTGCAATATCTAGTTGCTGCTCTTCATCTTCTGTCTTGACAACATGACATTGTTGTCCTTCATTTCCTTGACTTATTTTAGTAACTAGTTCATCCTTCTTCCATTCCAAAACTAATTTCTCTTTAGCATGAGGCATACATATCTCACCTTCATCCTCATGTCTTTCTTCTTCTTCGTCACAAGTCCAGTCTTTCTGTGACACAATTTCAACATCCTTCATCAGAATAGAATTCTGATCCTCTACCTCCGTGACAGCCCTAAATGTCTGCCCACCAATCTTTTCTTGGCCATTCAAATAAGCCAATTTCTCTTTGTCCTTATCAAGAGCAAGTTTCATCTCATGAAGCATAACTACTTCATCTCGATTGAAGTTACTTCCTTCATTAAACAAGGAATTTATGGATTCCTTCTGCTGCAACAACTCATATTTGTCTTCTTCTGAAAGATACTCTTCATCATATCTTGCTTGACAACTTTCCACTTCACTCAAGACAACTCCAAAAGATGGATTGCCTCCATTAATACTTGCAAACACACTCAGATTGTTGATCTCAAAATCACAAGACTCAATGATCTTATTTGATTATCCAATCATCAAATCTTCCTCTTGTTGTCCCAAGTCTTCTGTAGGACTCAGAAAGTCTTCAATGCTTTTATGTTCAACTCCCTCAAGCACAGTATTTGTATGCTTGATGTTCCCCTTTGCTTCTTCTTGTTCTTGGCCATCATCATCGACCAAGCTTTCTTTTCTTTCAACACTTGCTGCATGCTGAAAAGAACCACTTTCTCTTAACTCTGCATGAGCACTTACATGAGACTCAGCTGTCCCATCTTCTTCCTTAACATAATTCAGATTCTATCCCTCTCCTCCATTCTTTGTGACAATCTTAGCCAATTGTCTTTCTTTACCTGTTTCACCTGCAAACATACACAAGATGTCAGTTTTAAAACATTGAGACCTCTTGGCCTCACTTAGAGCTTCAGTATTCAAGTCTTCTCCCAGACACTCACTTGTCTTGAGTATCTCATCCTCCCATTGAGCATTCACTAGTTTCTCTTTTCTTTTCTGTAGCTTATGCCACTTCAACTTTATTTTCACAAGAAAACCACATCTCTGGTCTTCCTTCTCGTTTTGTAACAGCTCCATCAGTACTCCTAGATGGACTTCTATCTCAACCTTCTCCTTCTCATATTCTTCATCACTCATCTGCCTCCATATTCCATTGACTATGGCATCTTCTTCCTTCACTTTGTGGTTTCCTCCTGAACCTCTGCTATGACTCTTGATAGTCATCTTCTTGAGTTCTTTTCACCCTCTATGAGTTGCACTTACAACTCACCTACTCTTGAGAACACAAATGTCCTCTTGTATTTCAACCTCAGTTGAAGTACTAGGTTCCTGGCCACACTTTACTTTCTCTCAAAAACCTTCACTAGTTTCCTTCATCACTGTCCTCACTGGCTGTGATCTTCTTGATGAGATTTCTTCACTAGTTGTTTCTACCTCTTGCATGCAAACACTTCTTCTTTAAAGACTACTAATGTTCTGTCTTCTCACCTTCACAGAACACTCTCTTGTTCCTGTGTTCTTTCTCTCTTCACTAGAGTAAACTTACTCTCTTCCCTCACTCTAATACCAATTGATGCAGACCTAATACAAAGGTCTGCTCTTAATTTAGTTTTTTTTTTTTTCAAGTTCTCCTCTCTGTGGATTAGCACTAACAATCTTCGACCAACAACTCATACGTAGCAAACACTCTGAGTAATATACTACCAAAGCCTTCCTTCAAGATTCCCTTCTATAAATTCATTACACAAATTCCTTCTACATAAATAAAATAATGTAACATATAAGCACTTATTCTCTCACATTCCACTAGTTCTCTCTCATGGTTAAACACTCATACGTATCTTCATATGGTTCATAACATGTATGAATTGTCATTTAAATGACTCACCTTCTCATCTCTCACGGATTTGCATAAGATCAACTTACAGGTTGAACCAATGGTTCCCACCATCCATTATGCATTGCTTATTTACCAACAATTTACACAAATATCAATTTACCTTCATGTAATTGACACAACGCTTTCTCAAATCTTCAACGCACTTCTACATTCTGTCAGACACAAATTTAGGACAGGTTCTTGAATCTTTCCCACTAGAATAACTTATGTCTCCTCATATAAACTACTCCAACGCAAGGAAAATACGGCTCCAGCTCAATGGGAAATTTCTTCTTTCTCAGAATTGTTCCAAAATCCCAAGATACTACTCCAAAGAACGTTTCATTACTGATATCTTCAGTTTAAAACAACTATCGATTTCCAATCTCATACCGAGTCATGCGTTGAACAAGATCTTACTTACCATTTGGTTATTGGCCTGCGTATGGGTAATCACACTCCAATATCATATGTTGCTATTACATAACAATACGTTGAGACTCGACCTCCTTCCATCGAACCTCTGCCTCAAGAACGCACTTCAAGGACTTTCTTTGGTCTTAGTGCTATCAACACATTCTTCAACTTCCCAAATCAATTTCAAGATCGAATCCCTCAAAGGGGAATTGTGTTGCAACTAGGGTTCTGCAAATTTAGATAGATTAACCAAATCAAATGCACATAGCATTCAAGATTCACAACATGCAAATCATTAAACCCCGGGAGTACCCAGATCCTCTTCCCATTAACAAGAAATACAACTGTACATGTATAAGATAACCCTATCGTAATTCCCATGGCCGGATCTAACATTTCATGGCCAACTTCTCTGAAATATCACCCATTCTTGGCTTCTTCTTTTTTAACTGACTGTGGGCTTCTCAGAACTTTTTCTTTTTTTAAAACCCCAAACTACTATGCTCCCTTCTCAAGAGTTACTCTCTCTTTTTCTTGTCTTTTTTTTAGACTCTCTCGAATTCAGTTATATAAGCCGCCCTCTTTAGCTTCCACTAACTTTCTATATTCCATCCACCTAACTCTATAATTAGAAACTACACTTACTTCACCTATGTCTCACTCAACTAGTAACTGAAAACAAGTAACTATCTACTCAGTTCATTCCCTTTCTTTAGGTATTCGTTACATAACTTTGATGCCTTCATCATTGTTCATCAATTAACTACTAACCCTAAGCATATTCACTATCCAATCTTCACTAGGAAATAAGATACTTTGTATAAGGAAATTACAATGGCCCCTCCTTGGCTGAGGTCAATACCTAAAGGTCTGACTAACAATTGCACTCAACCTTGGAATCCAATGCTCCTGCATCAAACTCCCAAGGTAGGAAGAAGACATGATCACCTGATCATGTTCCTTCAATCTTGGTCTTTCCTGGATCCCAAACTTTGAGTTGCGCCTGTCCATAAGCTGCATTATCTTTATCATCCTTCAGCTGCAACCTTCCAGGCTTCCATACTTTATGTTGAAGTGTTCCACTTTCTTTACCCTTACTGTTTTGCACTTCCAAATCATCTCCACGGTGGACTGCTTCCGTCATTCTGTTGTAAATCTTCTTAAGTATTTGCATTAACTTCCATAGTTCATCTATGGCCTTTTCCAATTCAATATGCTGCTGAAAACAGACCTTGTTTTCATTGCTTTGCCACAGCACTCTATTTTACCTTGTGCACTCATCTCTAAACTGCTGACTGTTTTGTTCAGCCTTCCTTAACTTTTCTTCCGCTTTCCTCGACTCAATTTCTGCTTTCTTTCTCGAGCTTGTTTCCAATGCTGCTCCAGATATTGTTGCCACCCATACTTTCCTTATGCTTTTGTAAGCATCTTCCCCTACAATATCTAGTTGTTGCTCTTCATCTTCTGTATTGACAACATGACATTGTTGCCCTTCATCTCCTTGACTTATTTTAGTAACTAGTTCATCCTTCTTCCATTCCAAAACTAATTTCTATTTAGCATGAGGCATACATATCTCACCTTCATCCTCATGTCTTTCTTCTTCGTCGTCACAAGTCCAGTATTTCTGTGACACAATTTCAGCATCCTTCATCAGAATAGAATTCTGATCCTCTACCTCCGTGACAGCCCTAAATGTCTTCCCACCAATCTTTTCTTGGCCATTCAAATAAGCCAATTTCTCTTTGTCCTTATCAAGAACAAGTTTCATCTCATGAAGCATAACTACTTCATATCGATTGAAGTTACTCCCTTCATTAAACAAGGAATTTATGGATTCCTTCTGCTGCAACAACTCATATTTGTCTTCTTCTGAAAGATACTCTTCATCATATCTTGCTTGACAACTTTCCACTTCACTCAAGACATCTCCAAAAGATGGATTGCCTCCATTCATACTTGCAAACACACTCAGATTGTCAATCTCAAAATCACAAGACTCAATAATCTTGTTTGATGATCCAATCATCAAATCTTCCTCTTGTTGTCCCATGTCTTCTGTAGGATTCAGAAAGTCTTCAATGCTTTTTTGTTCAACTCCCTCAAGCACATTATTAGTATACTTGATGTTCCCCTTTGCTTCTTCTTGTTCTTGGCCATCATCATCGACCAAGCTTTCTTTGCTTTCAACACTTGCTGCATGTTGAAAAGAACCACTTTCTCTTAATTGTGTATGAGCACTTACATGAGACTCAACTGTCCCATCTTCTTTCTTAACATAATTCAGATTATGTCCCTCTCCTCCATTCTTTGTGACAATCTTAGCCAATTGTCTTTCTTTACCTGTTTCACCTGCAAACATACACAAGATGTCAGTTTTAAAACATTGAGACATCTTGGCCTCACTTGGAGATTCAGTATTCAAGTCTTCTCCTAAACACTCACTTGTCTAGAGTATCTCATCCTCCCATTGAGCATTCACTAGTTTCTCTTTTCTTTTCTGTAGCTTATGCCACTTCAACTTTCTTTTCACAAGAAAACCACATCTATGGTCTTCCTTCTTGTTTTGTAACAGCTCCATCAGTACTCCTAAACGGACTTCTATCTCAGCCTTCTCCTTCTCATATTCTTCATCACTCATCTGCCTCCATATGCCATTGACTATGGAATCTTCTTCCTTCACTCTGTGGTTGCCTCCTGAAACTCTGCTATGACTCTTGATAGTCATCTTCTTGAGTTCTTTTCACCCTCTATGAGCTGCACTTACAACTCACCTACTCTTGAGAACACAAATGTCCTCTTGTATTTCAACCTCAGTTGAAGTACTAGGTTCCTGGCCACACTTTACTTTCTCTCAAATACCTTCACTAGTTTCCTTCATCACTATCCTCAATGGATGTGATCTTCTTGTTGATATTTCTTCACTAGCTACTGCTACCTCTTGCATGCAAACACTTCTTCTTTAAAGACTATTGATGTTCTGGCTTCTCACCTTCACAAAACACTCTCTTGTTCCTGTGTTCTTTCTCTCTTCACTAGAGTAAACTTACTCTCTTCCCTCTCTCTGATACCAATTGATGCAGACCTAATACAAAGGTCTGCTCTTAATTCAGTTTTTTTTTTTGCAGGTTCTCCTCTCTGTGGATTAGCACTAACAATCTTCAACCAACAACTCATACGTAGCAAACACTCTGAGTAATATACTACCAAAGCCTTCCTTCAAGATTCCCTTCTATAAATTCATTACACAAATTCCTTCTACATAAATAAAATAATGTAACATATAAGCACTTATTCTCTCACATTCCACTAGTTCTCTCTCATGGTTAAACACTCATACGTATCTTCATATGGTTCATAAAATGTATGAATTGGCATTTAAATGACTTACCTTCTCATCTCTCACGGATTTGCATAAGATCAACTTACAGGTTGAAGCAATGGTTCCCACCATCCATCATGCATTGCTCATTTACCAACAATTTACACAAATATCAATTTACCTTCATGTAATTGACACAACGCTTTCACCAATCTTCAACGCACTTCTACATTCTGTCAGACACAGATTTAGGACAGGTTCTTGAATCTTTCCCACTAGAATAACTTCTGCCTCCTCATATAAACTAGTCCAACGCAAGGCAAATACGGCTCTAGCTCAATGGGCAATTTCTGCTTTCTCAGAATTGTTCCAAAATCCCAAGATACTACTCCAAAGAATGTTTCATTACTGATATCTTCAGTTTACAACAACTATCGATTTCCAATCTCATACCCGGTCATGCGTTGAACAAGATCTTACTTACCATTTGGTTATTGGCCTGCGTATGGGTAATCACACTCCATTATCATATGTTGCTATTACATAGCAATACGTTGATACTCGACCTCCTTCCATCGAACCTCTGCCTCAAGAACGCACTTCAAGGACTTTCTTTGGTCTTAGTGCTATCAACGCATTCTTCAACTTCCCAATCGATTTCAAGATCGAATCCCTCAAAGGGGAATTGTCCTGCAACTAGGGTTTTGCAAATTTAGATAGATTAACCAAATCAAATGCACATAGCATTCAAGATTCACAACATGCAAATCATTAAACCCCAGGAGTACCCAGATCCTCTTTCCATTAATAAGAAATACAACTATAAATGTATAAGATAACCCTATCGTAATTCCCATGGCCGGATCTAACATTTCATGGCCATCTTCTCTGAAATCTCGCCCATTCTTGGCTTCTTCTTTTTTAACTGACTGTGGGATTCTCATAACTTTTTCTTTTTTTAAAACCCCAAACTACTCTACCCCCTTCTCGAGAGTTACTCTCTCTTTTTCTTGTCTTTTTTTTAGACTCTCTCGAATTTAGTTACATAAGCCTCCCTCTTCAGCTTCCACTAACTTTCTATATTCCAGCCACCTAACTCTATAATTAGAAACTACACTTACTTCACCTATGTCTCACTCAACTAGTAACTGAAAAAAAAAAAAAAAAGTAACTATCTACTTGGTTCATTCCCTTTCTTTAGGGAATTCGTTACATAACTTTGATGCCTTCATCATTGTTCATCAATTAACTACTAACCCTAAGCATATTCACTATCCAATCTTCATTCGGAAATAAGATACTTTGTATAAGGAAATTACAATGGCCCCTCCTTGGCTGAGGTCAAGACCTAAAGGTCTGACTAACAATTGCACTTGACCTTGGAATCCAATGCTCCTGCATCACACACCAAGTCATCATACCATCATCCATATTCAAGCATACACAATCATAAACACAAGCATAAAACATAAATAAAAACCTGACACCTCAAGATCATAGTCATAGTTCTCAATATAAAAATATATTGTACAGAACATTTGACATGCACAAAACAAGTAAAATGTGTACTTTATAATTTGAATTCAAAGTTTTTTTTTACACTCCTATTCATCATCATTAAATCTTACACAATCATCTTCCACAGAGAGGCACCCTCATGTCCTATCATATTCTTCGCTTGCACAGTAGCTATGGGTGCATCGTCAAAATCCTTTACAACAGTGGATGGTTGAGCCACTTCTAATTGTGGCTGACTAGTCTTTAGGCTAAAATGATGCCATGGGTCTCCTATAGTTCTCTTAACCATGATCAATTCATTTCCAATATAGTTGAAAACATCGCAATGGAATGTCGTCCTCAATTATTAGTTCATGGTCATATTTGGACATTTTCCATTTTCTAGTTTTTAATTTTTTTTTCCGATGAAACTTATACTAATTTTATTCGAGATGCACATACTAAATGACTATATTGACAACATATAACATCAAGTTCATAATATTGAAAGTATACATAATTTTTAGTCATATGGGTTTGTTGAAAAAAATAACCTTTTAAAATTATTTTTCCTCTCTCATATGTAAATCCTTTGTCATCGTAGTCCTCCAATAAGTTCATCTTTCTTTCAGTGCATCGCATCAAATAATATTTCACTTTTTATTTGTTGTGTAAAGGTGCAATCATAGCGAAAACATCTCCTATGCAAATTACAATTGACGTCAGGGTTTTTAAATGAATTAAACTGACTATACACATAAGGTGATGGACAACAATGAACAATCAACAAATAATTTGTAAGTTCTATATATATACATAAGTTATATGAAATGAACAATCATTTTTTTTAGTTTATTTCATTACCTTCTCTAACAAGATCTGAAATTATATCACCATTAGATTATATTGTTATTTCTTCTGATTCTAATTCTTCTAAACTTGCTAGTGGCATTTTCCCCTTTGGATTAATCTCTATGTGTTTTCAATGTTTTACGTAGTTGTTTGTTATGTTTTCACAAACTTCTGTAGATTCAACATTTTCAGTGCAAATATGACAAAAGCATGATTGCTTTATACTGTCAAATGCAAACACGTTTTGGAAGGATTTTGTTTGAATAGAGTGTAAATCTCTAGTCCCATGTATGGTACCAGCCTCGTATGGGATTGATCTATCTATATATTGGATTCCAATAAGCCAAAAGAACCTGCACAATATATGACAAATCGCAAAGGAAAACCTTTAATGTTAGTGTACATATACTTAAATGATAGACTTGCAAATAACATTTTCTAAATTGACAATTAATATAAATTAAAAAAAACTTTGTACATACCTGCGCACATCTTTTGATTATTGATTATAATCATGGCTTAGATGTAATTGACACCATTAGACAACTTCTGCAGCTGAATGAAATCGTGCAGAAGAATGGTTCATTTTCCATCTTCGAAGTGCTCTTTTTACACATGCTCCTGCACCATCATGTTCACCTTTTCCATGTCCAATTTCAAATAAATTCCAACAATGTTTAATGTTCGATGCTTTATGAAGTCGACATAACCAAAAAAATAATCGTGAAGATTTAAATTGTCCCCCACATCCATCCGACCATATCCAATGTTCATTGAATTTAACTTCACGTCTTTTTAATGATTCATAGAAAATATTTTCAATACAATGTTGAACAAAATGTGTATCGTGTGTACGATCATCACTGATATAAAAATGATATTATTTAATCACATCTCGATTGTCACATGTGCTTTCAATGCCATCTGTTTGTGTCAGAAATTGTTACTAAGGCTAAGGTAACAAGCCAACACAATCTCAAAATAAAAATCAATCCAAACTAGGTTTTTAGGGTTTTGTTTTGTAGGTTTTGGTTAGAAACTTCAAGAGCATAAGGGAATACATTCAATAGATAAGTAAAAACTAATTCATATACATATATCCATGAAGATGCATATATATCTCAGGAATCCAACAAAAGATTGCAATGAAGTTCATACAATAAAAGACAAGCACCACTGGAAATTATATCTAAAACCAGAAATGAATTTGTCAATCAAGAAACTGTATAAGTTTAAAATGAAGCCAACACATATCAGAAGTGGAATAAGGAGTTATATATTCATAGTTTCATCAAAAATGCAATATGAGAGTTTGCAATACTTAGCAGTGAACAAGTCTGGATGAAAGCACAGTTTGCAGACCTCCTCTAGCTCTCCAAAAATTCGAATCCTTACAATCTCTTTTCTCCCTCTCTAAATAGTTTTTCATCTCCCAAAAACAGTTAGGGTATTTCCTACTAATCCTCCATCGAATGACTAAGACTAGGTAAAGTAGCATTTACATTTTTACAAATTACAATTTTGCTAAAAATAGCAAATCTTTAACAAAAAGCTTTAAATGAAACTAACTGCCCTAGATCTCTTTCGATGCCTCCACTAGCAAAGCTATGCCATCTGGACTTGAGGATCTTTTCTTCACTCTTTTGTGCTTTTGCTCCAGCTCAGCTATCCTTTTGTGTAGGTGTTCATTTTCATGCTGCAAGGTTTGAACTGTCTTTTCTAATTCTGAGCAATTCCTGTCAGCAACCCTTTTTCTTCTGAGTGCCTCCTTTGCATCAATCACTAACTCCTGAAAATTGTCATGAGTATCTTGAAGATCTTCCCTCAATCTTCTATTTGCCATCATTAGACCATCATTAACTTCTTGCATGTAGCTCATTTGATGCTTGTACTGTTTGACAGTCTTCTTCAAATTCTCCTTGTCAGAATTAACCAGTTTTTCTATTGCAGCATCCTGATCTTCACTTGGTTTCCAAAACATGTCAAACTTCTTAAACATCAATTCCTCTGTCAATGGCCTTACAGCAGTATCTTCAATGATAGGGTTTGAAACACCTGTTACCTGTGCTGATTTAATATCTTCTGTTAACAATTTTCCAGAATTGTTTTCAACAATAGATTTAGAGCTTTCTTCACCTGTTACATTTACAGACCCAAAATCCTCTCTTTTAACTGAATGCAATTCATTTTTCTTTGATTGCTCCTCCATGGATTCTTCATCAGAGATGGTCACCTTATCAGTCTTCAATTTTGGATTTAACAGCTTTTTCATGCTTAATCTTAATTTGTTTTTAGACCTAGTTTTAGGTCTCCATAAAGAAGCTGCCTCTGCCATCATTTTTAATTTCCTTCCTTGATATTGGATAGATGCTAACTCTACCACTTCTAACTTTTTGATCTTGCTCTTAGGCTTTGTGGTTTTATCCTTTATAGCATGATTTTCTTTAATCTCAGCTTTAACCTTGATTTCAGGAATGAATTGCTCTTCCTCTAACATATAGCCCTCATCATCTGAAAGGACTGTAATAGGGCTTTTTGGCTGATTCTGGACTTCTTCTTTTGCTACAGGAATAACTTTGATATCAATTTTCCTCTCTTCTTGAACCACTGTTATAGATGATGACTTCTTTTCAAGAATTTCTTTTTCCTTTTTGTCATTGAATAATGAAAATTTGACTTTATTATGCTGTGGAATTTCCTGAGGCTGACTGTCAGTCTGTCCTTCATCTGCTACCTGCTTTGTTTCCTTTTTAGCTTTAATGCCATGTTTGTTTGCAGGTTTAGCTGAATGCTCCAACTTTTGTATCATTACTTTTCCCTTATCAGTTTGCCTTTTGGGTTGTTGGTCTTCTCCTTTAGAATGAATCCCTGACCAAAACAAAAAGAAGTCCCAAGTTTTTTCCTCATGCTGCAACACTGTAGAGATGATTAACTTGATGAGACCATGATGAAACAATGATTGAGAAGTATGATCATCCTACTGTTTAATTTTGCTTGACATTTTCTGCAGGCTTTTGAAGAAAAAGAATGGCAAATTCATTTTAGACACCCCTGCCATGTGCTGTAGGAACCTGAGATGGTATTTGAACACTAATGAGTACCTCCCTTCACAAGTTATATAACTCTGAAGAATCCTTATAGGTTCAATCCATTCCCTCTTGAAATTATGAATGATAATACCTTTGTTCCAGTCAAGAACAACATTGGGCAATAAGTATCTTTGAGGATCAAACTCAAAAGGAGACTTCTTAAACCAGAGCTCGCCCTCATTACTAATTTCAGTGGCTTCTGAAATTAAATCTACAGTCAATTTGAATCTCAAAGGATCCATTATGATCATCTCATTCTTAAGTCCTTTGGCAAAATTGCAGGATACTTGGGCATTAAAACCATCTATCTTCTTGAAGAATTTCAACCATCCTGCCTGTTGGAACAACTCTGCACAATCTGGAAGCTTTTGAATCCATGTCAAGTCTGTGGGTTCAGCTCTATTAACCTTACCACTTTTACTGTTTTTTCCCATATCTTTCTTTTCAAGGAACTGGAACAGTCTAGTTTTAGGTTTCAGAAATGTCTTATAAGTTGTTTTCTGGGAAAATAATACTGCAAGTTATAACAATTTCAATGATATTTAAATCCCCTGCACAAATTTACAAACCTCCCTGTGTAACACCTGTATCAAGCTAGCAGACTTCCCTCTGTGTAAACAAAAACTGAGTTTTACAGACAATTCTGTGAGTTTTTACGACGCCCTATTCTGATTAGGTCATAAAAGAAACAGTCATGCAAATTCCTCCTATCATGCTTCAGGTAACTATTTCAGTGATGAATTCTTCATCCTTTCATTCTATTACATCCTTCTCAGCAACCAATTTTTTCAGAAGAACACGCAGCAGCAAAAACCCAAATTCTCCAGCTATGAGGGTTATACGTAATACCTGTCAATTACTCCTCCATCGTGGCGTAATGTCTTCAATTTGGGGTGTCAATAATGTTCTTCTTCGAGCACAGGTGTCCTCCTAACGATTCTTTGGCTGCAGGTGAACGAATTCAAAAGCCCTAATTTCTGCTGGCGCCAGAATCACAGCTGTCTCCTTCCACAGTAACGTAATCCAACGTTCAACAGTGAAGTCTCCTCCTCAAACACTAAATCCTCAGTGATGATGCGTGTGACGAGGGAAACTTGACAGCTAAACCCGGAATTGGCTGGTCTCTGTGCAACTGAACCCGCATAACCTGTAATGATGCCCTTGTCTTCTCTTCGTGATTATCAACCAACTAACATCATGCTCAAAATGCTGCATACACGTGTTAAACACTTCACACAATGTGATTAGATACTCACACTCTTCATGATGATTGAAATCAGATCGAGAATTTACAAAAAACTCATGCCACGATATTCCTGTAGCGCACTCTGTGTTAAACTTTGGTGTAGCGCTACAAGAATATCTTTTAACCAAAATTTAGCAATTTTCTAACTTTTTGCCAACTTGTCGGAAATTTTGGAAGCTATTTGGTTTAGGACATTAGTTTAGCTACTCTCTAAAGTCATTAATGATTCTCCTTTTGAATATATAATTCACATTGACCCACTTTCAATATAAAAATGACCAAAATCAAATGAAATCTGAAAGGACTGGGCTCAAACTTTATTCAATCATTCATAAGATTCTTAAGAAGGCAAAAAACCAAAACTGAAAACCAACAATTAACTAAGGTAAACTCAAAAAACAAACCAAAATTTGGAGAGAAAAAACTAAAAATGCAGAAAAAATTACTGACTTAACATCTGGCTCCAGCTGCAGGATGAAGTCCTCCCTGTGAGGCTTCAAGAACCTGTAGACTAGTGCCTTCAGTCTTCCATTGGGCTATGGAGTTTTTATTCAATCTCACTCACACCGGTATAGACAATGAAAGTCAAATCTCTTTCTCTGAGGAACCTTCCAACTACTGAATCAAATAGAAATCCCATTTCCAATGTAACCAAGAAAACATTTGATCAACCCACCAAAACTTGTTTCCAACTCCAAATATATATATAATCAGAAATATTGGAAAACATGAAGAGCAGAGATTTAACAACTTATACCCACCTTCATCAAATAGTTTCTCTGAAATAACAGATTTATAACCTGGTATTGACTCTAAATAATCTGCTACTGGATCATAAAAACTTCCACAAGTTACCTCTTCCTGCTCTATGAAAAAGACAAGCTGTCCATGAGAATATTTTGTTCCATGAATATCAATCAGGCATTGGCGATAAAAGAGATCAGGGTCAGCCCGAATTTGCTTCGAAAATTTTTGAATAGTATCACCAATAATGTCAACACTTTGAACCTCCTTTTCCACATTGTCTTCCAATAAATGACTATCATGCATGGGCTTTTGCTGTTCGAGAATAATAGATTGAATGCATACTTGAATCTGCTGATCAGATTGTAACATATTACACTCCTCACAGATTTCTGGGTCTTTCTTTTCAATTTCATCATCATATTTATTAAAAATTAGACCATCTTCATAATGATTTTGAACAGCAGATTTATCATAACCATGAATAAAAACCACTTCTGAAAAATTGTGACCAGCCTGACCTTCATCAAATTTAGTATCAAAATCAAGAGGAATAGGATCTAATTCATCACAAATTTCTTGACTTGGAAACCTAATCTCTTCATCATAGCAAGGAGTAATCTGAAGAATTTCTAATGATGATGCTAAAGGTTCATCTTTTTCTTCAATACAAAGCTGATCTTTAACACAACACTGATTTTCAAAAGTTTGTTGAACTAGAGATTGATCTTTAAAAGGGTTATCATTCAAACTGCTATTAAGGCTATTGAAATTGTTATGAGAATGTTTCAAACTGTCTTTACTGATCTTATCACTTGTACAATCCTCAAACTGTCCTAAAACAACAACCTGGTTATCACAATGATTATAGCATTCTTCCTTGACAGCAGTATCTAAAAATATTACCTTCTCATCTTCAACAAATTCTGAAACTTCAACTTTTTCATGGCATGTTTTGAACTCTTGTCTGTACTCATCATCATGGTTTTTTAAATCAGGAATTGTATGATAAACATCAGCCTGCTCACAACAATCTGTTACAAAGAGTTCAGCTAAGTACAGATACTTACAACGTTTCCGAAAGCATGTGTGGAATTCTTTCAGTGAGGAGATGCTAGCAGCGGGAAAACAAAAATACCAATCTCGTGCATCTTTTTCAAGTGAATAGATGAACATTTTCATGAGCACATCTTCATGCTGGATATTTAACTGGACCATACATTGATGAAATTTGATGAGGTGATCTGAAGGATTATCCTCTTTGCTTTCTCTAAACCGTGGCAGACAATCTCCCCAAACATCCATAGTAGGTACTGGATTTGGAAAGCCTGGAATATCAGAAAAATTTAAAGGGGCAAACCTGCGAGCCATAATAGCTTCCATGGACATTGGTCTCTGCATCTTGAAATAGTGGAGTCGCCAATCAATTTGTCAAGAGAGATTTTTTTTCTTCTTCTCAGAAAGAGAAAGGGGTGACAGTGGCTCAAATTAATCAAGGCTGTATAAAGCTAGGCATGACTGAAACCTTCTAATTCTTCTAGCAGCCACTCTGTCAAACCTGGTGAAAATATAGCCTTCAAAGTGCTGGTTTAAGTCCACCTCTTAAACCAGGAAAATGATGAGTATCCCAGGGAAGATATGCTTCAGCTTCGTCCCCGGCAACGGCGCCAAAGATGTTTGTGTCAGAAATTGTTACTAAGGCTAAGGTAACAAGCCAACACAATCTCAAAATAAAAATCAATCCAAACTAGGTTTTTAGGGTTTTGTTTTGTAGGTTTTGGTTAGAAACTTCAAGAGCATAAGGGAATACATTCAACATATAAGTAAAAACTAATTCATATACATATATCCATGAAGATGCATATATATCTCAGGAATCCAACAAAAGATTGCAATGAAGTTCATACAATAAAAGACAAGCACCACTGGAAATTATATCTAAAACCAGAAATGAATTTGTCAATCAAGAAACTGTATAAGTTTAAAATGAAGCCAACACATATCAGAAGTGGAATAAGGAGTTATATATTCATAGTTTCATCAAAAATGCAATATGAGAGTTTGCAATACTTAGCAGTGAACAAGTCTGGATGAAAGCACAGTTTGCAGACCTCCTCTAGCTCTCCAAAAATTCGAACCCTTACAATCTCTTTTCTCCCTCTCTAAATAGTTTTTCATCTCCCAAAAACAGTTAGGGTATTTCCTACTAATCCTCCATCGAATGACTAAGACTAAGTAAAGTAGCATTTACATTTTTACAAATTACAATTTTGCTAAAAATAGCAAATCTTTAACAAAAAGCTTTAAATGAAACTAACTGCCCTAGATCTCTTTCGATGCCTCCACTAGCAAAGCTATGCCATCTGGACTTGAGGATCTTTTCTTCACTCTTTTGTGCTTTTGCTCCAGCTCAGCTATCCTTTTGTGTAGGTGTTCATTTTCATGCTGCAAGGTTTGAACTGTCTTTTCTAATTCTGAGCAATTCCTGTCAGCAACCCTTTTTCTTCTGAGTGCCTCCTTTGCATCAATCACTAACTCCTGAAAATTGTCATGAGTATCTTGAAGATCTTCCCTCAATCGTCTATTTGCCATCATTAGACCATCATTAACTTCTTGCATGTAGCTCATTTGATGCTTGTACTATTTGACAGTCTTCTTCAAATTCTCCTTGTCAGAATTAACCAGTTTTTCTATTGCAGCATCCTGATCTTCACTTGGTTTCCAAAACATGTCAAACTTCTTAAACATCAATTCCTCTGTCAATGGCCTTACAGCAGTATCTTCAATGATAGGGTTTGAAACACCTGTTACCTGTGCTGATTTAATATCTTCTGTTAACAATTTTCCAGAATTGTTTTCAACAATAGATTTAGAGCTTTCTTCACCTGTTACATTTACAGACCCAAAATCCTCTCTTTTAACTGAATGCAATTCATTTTTCTTTGATTGCTCCTCCATGGATTCTTCATCAGAGATGGTCACCTTATCAGTCTTCAATTTTGGATTTAACAGCTTTTTCATGCTTAATCTTAATTTGTTTTTAGACCTAGTTTTAGGTCTCCATAAAGAAGCTGCCTCTGCCATCATTTTTAATTTCCTTCCTTGATATTGGATAGATGCTAACTCTACCACTTCTAACTTTTTGATCTTGCTCTTAGGCTTTGTGGTTTTATCCTTTATAGCATGATTTTCTTTAATCTCAGCTTTAACCTTGATTTCAGGAATGAACTGCTCTTCCTCTAACATATAGCCCTCATCATCTGAAAGGACTGTAATAGGGCTTTTTGGCTGATTCTGGACTTCTTCTTTTGCTACAGGAATAACTTTGATATCAATTTTCCTCTCTTCTTGAACCACTGTTATAGATGATGACTTCTTTTCAAGAATTTCTTTTTCCTTTTTGTCATCGAATAATGAAAATTTGACTTTATTATGCTGTGGAATTTCCTGAGGCTGACTGTCAGTCTGTCCTTCATCTGCTACCTGCTTTGTTTCCTTTTTAGCTTTAATGCCATGTTTGTTTGCAGGTTTAGCTGAATGCTCCAACTTTTGTATCATTACTTTTCCCTTATCAGTTTGCCTTTTGGGTTGTTGGTCTTCTCCTTTAGAATGAATCCCTGACCAAAACAAAAAGAAGTCCCAAGTTTTTTCCTCATGCTGCAACACTGTAGAGATGATTAACTTGATGAAACCATGATGAAACAATGATTGAGAAGTATGATCATCCTGCTGTTTAATTTTGCTTGACATTTTCTGCAGGCTTTTGAAGAAAAAGAATGGCAAATTCATTTTAGACACCCCTGCCATGTGCTGTAGGAACCTGAGATGGTATTTGAACACTAATGAGTACCTCCCTTCACAAGTTATATAACTCTGAATAATCCTTATAGGTTCAATCCATTCCCTCTTGAAATTATGAATGATAATACCTTTGTTCCAGTCAGGAACAACATTGGGCAATAAGTATCTTTGAGGATCAAACTCAAAAGGAGACTTCTTAAACCAGAGCTCGCCCTCATTACTAATTTCAGTGGCTTCTGAAATTAAATCTACAGTCAATTTGAATCTCAAAGGATCCATTATGATCATCTCATTCTTAAGTCCTTTGGCAAAATTGCAGGATACTTGGGCATTAAAACCATCTATCTTCTTGAAGAATTTCAACCATCCTGCCTGTTGGAACAACTCTGCACAATCTGGAAGCTTTTGAATCCATGTCAAGTCTGTGGGTTCAGCTCTATTAACCTTACCACTTTTACTGTTTTTTCCCATATCTTTCTTTTCAAGGAACTGGAACAGTCTAGTTTTAGGTTTCAGAAATGTCTTATAAGCTGTTTTCTGGGCAAATAATACTGCAGGTTATAACAATTTCAATGATATTTAAATCCCCTGCACAAATTTACAAACCTCCCTGTGTAACACCTGTATCAAGCTAGCAGACTTCCCTCTGTGTAAACAAAAACTGAGTTTTACAGACAATTCTGTGAGTTTTTACGACGCCCTATTCTGATTAGGTCATAAAAGAAACAGTCATGCAAATTCCTCCTATCATGCTTCAGGTAACTATTTCAGTGATGAATTCTTCATCCTTTCATTCTATTACATCCTTCTCAGCAACCAATTTTTTCAGAAGAACACGCAGCAGCAAAAACCCAAATTCTCTAGCTATGAGGGTTATACGTAATACCTGTCAATTACTCCTCCATCGTGGCGTAATGTCTTCAATTTGGGGTGTCAATAATGTTCTTCTTCGAGCACAGGTGTCCTCCTAACGATTCTTTGGCTGCAGGTGAACGAATTCAAAAGCCCTAATTTCTGCTGGCGCCAGAATCACAACTGTCTCCTTCCACAGTAACGTAATCCAACGTTCAACAGTGAAGTCTCCTCCTCAAACACTAACTCCTCAGTGATGATGCGTGTGACGAGGGAAACTTGACAGCTAAACCCGGAATTGGCTGGTCTCTGTGCAACTGAACCCGCATAACCTGTAATGATGCCCTTGTCTTCTCTTCGTGATTATCAACCAACTAACATCATGCTCAAAATGCTGCATACACGTGTTAAACACTTCACACAATGTGATTAGATACTCACACTCTTCATGATGATTGAAATCAGATCGAGAATTTACAAAAAACTCATGCCACGATATTCCTGTAGCGCACTCTGTGTTAAACTTTGGTGTAGCGCTACAAGAATATCTTTTAACCAAAATTTAGCAATTTTCTAACTTTTTGCCAACTTGTCGGAAATTTTGGCAGCTATTTGGTTTAGGACATTAGTTTAGCTACTCTCTAAAGTCATTAATGATTCTCCTTTTGAATATATAATTCACATTGACCCACTTTCAATATAAAAATGACCAAAATCAAATGAAATCTGAAAGGACTGGGCTCAAACTTTATTCAATCATTCATAAGATTCTTAAGAAGGCAAAAAACCAAAACTGAAAACCAACAATTAACTAAGGTAAACTCAAAAAACAAACCAAAATTTGGAGAGAAAAAACTAAAAATGCAGAAAAATTTACTGACTTAACACCATCAACATCGTGTTGAGAATGTCTATATATAACATGAACAAATATTGAAACTTGGTCAGAATGATAGTATTCACTTTGTATCTCCTTTTGTGCAGCAAATGTGTAGTTTTCTGCAAAATCAACCACAGACAAAATTGTTCCGGGTGAAAAAATTTCACGAGACTGTTTAAATTGAAGGTATTTCCATCGTGCTTTATGTGAATTCTTGGTGTATCTATAAATTTCACTTTCAAATTTCTTCAGAAAATCCGTCACACATATTGTATCTTCTCGCAAATCAATTCGTTTGGAAAGTGCATCACTAGAACTTGTAGCATAATTGATGTATTCATATATTCTCCAATCAACGATTACATTTGACAGCAACTGATCATTATCAATAGGATATTTATTGCGGAATAAAACTAGATTTCCACAATGATGACAATGTTTTCCATTGCCACATTTCTTATTGTAAAATAGTTCATCGTGATCTCTCTCACATAAAATTTGAGATATGAATTCACGTATTGTGGGTGGAGTTGGTGAATTTGTCCAAAACATTTTACCAAATTCAAGAAAAGTGTCGTAATATAATTCAAATTACACATGATAATGACAACAACATGTGTCACGCATAGTAATAGGTCTAACATACCATGGTTTTTGTTGTGCAAATGTAGTGATTGACATATTAATTCCATGATGCTCCTCCTTGAATTTATTGAACAATTGTACTTGTGTCATTTCCATTATATTTTTTGCATGGATTTCGTATTCATTTCATGATACTCTTTGTCGTATCACTTCCCTTGAATTTGGTGAAACTCAAGCATGTGCCAACCAATATTTATGTACAATATATTTAACACCTTCTCTCATTCTATCTTTGTAAGGTTGTCTACAAATAATTGCCCAACAAGCAAGTTCATCATTTTCATCTATTTGCATTCTAAAATTTTATGTTTGTATAATGTCTTTCTTGAGGTTCCAATTGTTTTTGCTAGTTGTGTTGTCAAACGATTTTGTCTAGTACTAGTTGAAATAATTTTTGTCTAAATTGATCTACATGCAGCTTTGGTATCTTTCTTCCTGGATTTTCCAAAAAAAATTATTGCATCACTTATATTTTCTATCACATTATGTTTCAATTTTAACTCTTTATTCACCTTGTGAATACCCAATAATGACATAGCACCTCTTAACTTCTTGGACATTAATAAAGTTTAAACATCTCAAAATTTGCGCTTGTTCTGCTATTGAATATTGTTTGAGAATATCATCATAAATTTGCATAGCACGATATGGTGCAACATGTGTGGCTTCTTTTTCTCCATATTTGTTGCAATCAATTTCTTCTAACATTTCATCATCAATGGTGAAATCACCTATACATTAAGTTAAATTTAATTTAACATATATCCAAAAATACAATTCATTATAAAAAATGAATTTGGAAAATAAATGATATATACATGCCAGGTCCAATTTCTTGTTCTTGAACTTGATATTCAAAATTGACTTCATCAACATTAGCATGTAAATCCTTATTTACATCTTCAACAATGGTCTCTTCAGCTTCAATTTGTTCTTCTTATACTCTATTTTCAATATCCATTTCATCAACACTATCATGTAAATCTGTATTTATATCTTTAATAATTGTCTCTTATATGTTTGTGCAACCCTTGCTTTTTTGGCATGATATCTGAGTCTTTCTCTTTCCCTATGAGCATCATCATCACGTTTACGATCACTTTTGATTTTTTGGTTTCTCTTATTGTCCATGATTGTTTAATCTGTAAAGGTTAAATTAAAGAATTATCACTTTATAGTAAAAATAAAAAATTAAGATTTAAAAATAGTTACTAAATTTGTTTTTTTGAGTTTTTAAACTATTTATAAAAACATAAAGTGAAATTTACTTCACCTTATAAAAATCTTGTAAGAGTCCTTTGAAGAAAAACTCCTTGGAAAGAAATTTCCTTTGAAAAAACTCCTTGAAAAGAAATAAGAAATCTCCTTGGAAATAAATCTACTTTGAAGAAAAACTCCTTGGAAAGAAATAAGAACTCCTTGGAAAGAAATAAGAACTCCTTGGAAATAAATCTCCTTTGAAAAAACCCATTGGAAAGAAATAAGAACTCCTTGGAAATAAATCTCCTTTGAAAAAACTCCTTGGAAAGAAATAAGTACTCCTTGGAAAGAAATCTCATTTGAAAAAACTCCTTCAAAAATATTTTATACAGACCTCTACGAAAAAAAGAGATGTGAAATAATGACTCCTTTATATTTATTTATACAATTTTAAATAATTTAATTTCTTCTTCTTATTTTTTCGACCGACGGAATATTTTTTGCGTTTTGTTTTTCGGTCGAACAATCGTTGTTAATTTTCACAGTTTGCTAACAGAAAAGAATTATTTGACCAAATAATATCTGATACCTGAAAACTTCACTGTTTTCAGGCTTCTCTATTTTCAGAAGGGAAAAACCATTTGTTACAATGAAAATAGACTATCGGACTTGATACCATTAGTTTAGTCATTGAATCTACTCTCTGTTGGTATAGATTTTGCTGTGTTTAGGTGGTATCTGATAATTGTAATTATTTTTTTGTTAACATGTGTCTAGTTTGGTTTCATCGCTTTCAAAATGCGGTGAAATGAACAATCCATAACTTTAAAAATACACCATAAAAAAATGAAAAAAATATGGTGTCGTTAATTAGAGTGTCTACTTCAAAAGGGTATTTTTAGATGTTTTAGTTTTAGTGTAAATTGAGAGAAATGTCTCGTAAAAAAACATGTTGAAAATCAACAATCTTTCTCCATTGATCGAATTCAAAAAAATATAATAATTAGTATATAGATCCATTGGTTACAAAATCATAGTCATGCATTAGTACATTTTGTGTATATTGTCATAGAATATTTTTTTTAACAAAACACAAGTTTAATAATGATTTCAGGCTCGTAAAAAAACATGACTATTTTTTAGTCATTTCATTTTATAAGAACATACTGTCAAACATTTTCCAAATTTACATATCAAATCTCAATAAAAAAATTTGAAAAAATAATGAATTGAAAGCTAACATAATTCTCTAAAGGTTTTCTTTTGACTGAAAAGTGAAATTCTAAACAAAAATATCACTTTTGTTCGCCCAAAGTTGAAAAACATGAAAAAATCAGATTTATTTTCTCATAAGACCCCCCAAAATAGACATCCATCTTCATGGATTCACCCTCAAACAACTTGTAGGATTTTGAGTCTTAATGATAGCTCGTCATGATGCAAGCATGACTCTTTGCATGCTATTTTTTTTTGCATTCACCTGGTATATGTGCCCATGCAATGTATCCAAACATTCTAAGGTGATCGACTAAAGGTTTCCTTCCACTCCATTTCTCAACAACAGTCATGTTAAGGACTTCTCTAGTCAAAATAAGGTTCAATGGGTAGTTTGAAAAGTAGACAACTTCTACCCAGAAGTTGGTTGGAAAATATTTGGCCTAAAGAAAACAACATGCCATCTCAACCAAGGCCCGATTTTTCCTTTTAGCCACCCCATTCTACTAAGGTGTGTAACAGAGAAAATTTTATGGGAAAAATTTAGCGAGTGGGATAATTTTCAGTATTTTTTCCAAAAAATATCACCAATTTCCATTTTTTTCTAAAATGATTCGCCCAATTCCACATGATAATTTTTTTTGCTCTAAAGATCACACAAATTGTCCATAAACTATATAAAATCCCTAGAAATTTGAATATTTTTACAAAAGTATCACCAAACATTTTATGGTTGGAAATTTAAGAATTAGTGAGATTCGCTAAGGTTTTACACTTTAAGCAAATTATGGGTCCTTAAATTTCCCTGGTGTGTGAAGTACATATAGTTTCTAAGAGGTTCTATTTTGTGACAGATAGTTTTCAAAAAATATTCCCATGCATTCATCGCCATTTTTTAATCTCAAACATTTCACAGGTTGACTGCATTTAATGCCCTACATTCCTTGAATTTTTCAAAGACGTGGCTCTTATTCTTCAAGAAATATACCCAAGTATACTTGGGTAAGTCATCAATGAAGGTTAAAATATACCTTTCACCTACAAGTGATGGTTTATTCATGAAACAAAGGTAATTGTGCACAAGTTGCAGTCGATTCTTTGTTCTCCATGCCTTTTTGGTCTCAAAGGGAGCCTAGTGATGCAAATGCCAAGAACACACCCTACTCATACATCGCCAGGAGGATTGATCTTAGGAAGTCGAGCAGTCATATCATATTTCACCATAAGTTTCAAGCTTTGGAAATTCAAGTGTCTAATTCAATCATGCCAAACTCTGTTGCAGTTGTCGGTTTGAGATCTGAGTGCAGTTGGTGTTATATCTCAAATCGACACTTCTCCATTCGTGACAACAATCCAAAAGACGACACTTAAAGTGTCACTGTTCATTCACACAAAAGCATATTTATGGATGGAAGAGCCTTTATTTGACCTTTTTTTATATGGCCCTGAACATTCAAACAAACCTCAGATTATTCCCAAGCATATTTCAAAGTTTTAATCCTGCAAAATAGCTCATTTGTTCCCAATGATCATGCAAGATGCGAGTTATTTGCTCCTTGTCTTTGATTTGCCAGCGAATGCAAGAAAAAGTTGCATTCGCTTTTTTTAATGTCCCTCAAAATACACCCTAAACTTTTTTATTAAGGATCTTTGTATTGTCGTAACACACATGTTTACATAAATTAACTTCAGCACTGAGAAGTTGTGTGATGTTTTCCGTGTCTGCACTCTTTGCATTTTTGTTTTGTTCCTTCGTAGTCGATACAAAGACTTGGAAATTCATCCCTATTCAAACTTGCGTATTTTGTTTTTATTTAACTTATGGATCTTAACTTATCCTGTATGTGCTAGGCTGTTTCTTAAATACTTCTAGCATTCTTTACATATGTACGAGTTGTTATAGCTTACTACAATTGTTTGTATTTCTCTTTTGGAATCATATTAATCATAAGTTTGATCATGATATGTTTTCCTTGTTCATTGAATTCATATTATACATGAACTGTTTGTCTCCTTGAGAATTTAGGCTAAATTATTGTCGAAAGAGTTTGCTTTCATCATGATTGGATTTTGTGGCCCATTAATATATATCCATATGTATATATATTTTCATAAGCCACAAAAACAATTTAAATATACGAAATTGTTTTCAACAAAAGTTCAAACTACTGCACTTGCACTATGATTAGGTCTATATATATGTAACCATACCCCTCAATTCAATGCTATTAATACATTATATATATTTACTCTTATATATAATGATAATCGTACCCCTCACAATATTTAGCTTCTTATTGATCATGCTATTAATACATTATAATGCTTTACCCTCCTTGTAGAACACTATAATCATTAAACTTATTATTATTATTATTTATAAAGGGAATTAATTATATGTACACATAATCAACCATAAGAGAGTACCACATCGACCTTTCCTAGGTCATGATTGTTTATGTGTAATATGTATTATAAATTCTCAATTGGATTACAATATTTAATTCCACTTTCATTTACAATGATTTAATATCACGATTTAATATAAATTATTACATTCTATATAATAATCTCCATACAGTAATTATTTAACATGCAGAGTTATTTACATGCATACCACTTATGTAATGCGTAAACCACATAGACCAGATAGATTTATCTAGAAATTAAGACTCGGATCAGGCAGGGTTATCTATTGAGTACGGAGCTCCCGAGGAGGAGGATTATGCAAGAGCTGTCAAGCAAGGAAACATTACTATCAAAACTCTAATAGGATTTACTCGAACTGATAGATTTATACGAGAAACAATTAACAGTCAAAATTGAGCAAGCAATAGAGCTGTCAAACGAAGGGATAGACAACATCATAAAATGGAATCACAGGTGACAGGATGACTGTCTTACCAAGGCGATAAAGCAAAGAAAAGAACAAACTGATGCAGGCAAAGTTTACATGACGGGCCAGAGATGTCAAGGAAAAGTGGCGTGATTCAAGAAAGAGAAACATATTTTATTGACAGTCGACGTGGTAGGTGAACTACCTATGGGTTTTAGTGTAAACAAACACCAACTCTTAACTCAAAAATTTCTAACACAGTCAAAATAAAAAGCGGATCTCCTAAGGACAAAAAATATCAAAAGGGTTGGAAAGTATTGAAACATTGGAGAGATGACCTGAACAGGGAGATGCGGCCAACGTATAGGCAGCATCGAAACTCCATGAGAATACATGCATACAATATTACAATTAATTGACAGGGGTTTAAGTAATCCAAGCCCACTATAACTTCTGAAGCGGTGAGAGAAATACGTTAGACTATGTAAAATCAACAATTGACATACCAAATTTCACAATGGGGAAAATAAACAGAGTTTAAATAATTATCAAGCGTCCAGATTAAAAACCACTCGACAGAGTTGAGATATCCAAGTCACTATAACTCCAACGTTGTGAGGGATTTAAATTAAAATTGAAAAATCGGTAATTCTTCCAGTGGTGAAACCATTTGACAAGAGTTTAAGCGATAATGTGTATAATGCAGCTCCCTGAATCCTGGTGACAGTCCTGCTCGCACGAGCTAGCTCCCCTCTGGAGCTCGCCACCCTCATCAGAAAAATAGAAAGATGACAAGACTTAGACATGTTGGGCCCTCAACCTGTCAGCACACTCACCAAGACGACTACTGGGAGTTAATTCCGGAGGACCCGCTTCAATGCATAGCATTAACTTGGCCTCATGCAGAAAGTGCCTCGACGTTGGAGGATGGTGCTGGAAGGCACCTCAAACTTTAATTCGCCACCCTTCTAGATAATCGTTGTGGATTTCATTAACTCCTTTCGCGGGGATAAAGCAAGCAAGCTAGGCTTCCTGCATTTCACTATCAGCATTCGTGATTATCCCACCATTCTGGCTCTTGCTCGGAACTGTATTGTTGTTCTAGCACCGGCTCTGAGTCCATACGTTTTTAGCTTCCCTACTACTATGACAAGGCCCATAGGCACTCCTCGACGAGGGGGTAACAGGAAAGGTTCCGACAGGAGACCCAGAAAGATCACTGACTGGACAACGATGGATAGATATGCGGAGGGCATATCTGCATCCACCTGCAGTCTCATAGACAGTTGGGAAGCACGCAAAGTCGTGGCCATGCTTTCCTCGAGAATAAATGGTGGAAACATTAACCACTATTGGTTAATCAAGAACATTATGAGCACCATGGTGGAGGAATTTTTGGCCAAATGGTCCCCCAACAAAGCACGCTCAGGAACTTCAAAACCCACCTGACAGAAATAGGAGATGATCTGAGCATTATGGACACCAATCTAAGCTGGGGGAATTTCCCCCTTGGGCGCAGCAACGATCTGGATATGCTCCAATAGATCGATGGCAATGAAGACCCGGCTGTACAAGAAGACGCTATGAAAATGGTGGATGAACATGTCAAGGCGAGCGACGACCATACCCCTGCAATGTTGTCCACACTCAGCTCTGCGCAGAAAGGCGGCACTGAGGAGGTAGAGAATGACAACACTCTCCCTGAAAGCAGCACCAGGCCTCCTTCCCATGCTCTCCCCTCCCCTGAGACGGTGGAATATTATTTTGGCAGTTGTCCTATAATTGAAGAAGAACTGAACACGTTCCATGCCGGAACTACTCCTTAATCGGTCTCCTAAGGCGTCGGGTTATTACTGTGACTTCCAGCTTTTCTGTTTGAATTTTTTCTATAGTCTGTTTCTCAGAACTCTCAGTATTCAGACTATGTTTTTTTTAACAAGACCCAGCACCATAGTTGGGCAGGCCTCTTTTATAAGGTCTTTTTTTGTATATTTCTAGTTTCTACAACATTTTTGAGAGGTTGGGATGGTGGCTTCATCACCCGAGGCCTCCCCAGCCGACTCACAATAGTTTTGACACCTGTGTAATCCCTGCCACTTTTTTCGGCTATAGTAATTAAATATTCCTCTGCAACTTTACAAAAATAAAATAAAAAAATGTGCATAATGCAGTTATCTAGAACCATTCAATTTAAATCGATACTAACAACGATCGTTATATTGTTAACTAAATTCACATTTTCATATATCGTCCTACAGTATTAACATAGATCGTTCCGTTACCAACTGATTTCATAACTTGAAACAACATTATGCATTATTGAAAGGGATTGGATCTCTGTGCATATTCAATTTCATATATTATACTAACTCCATATAACATCAACAAAAATAATTTCCATTACTAAACAAATTTCATAATCTTCAATTAGCTTTATGCAATAGTGACATAAATTATATCTCTATACTAAGAAAGGGTATGAATCAATTAAACTCTGTGTAAACCACAAAGAACTAGTTATTATCTGCGAACTTGGAATAAATTATCCACTATAAAAAACACATACCGCTTAAATTATATATTTAATACAAACACAGCTACATTATGATAAGAGATAAATCTAAACTAGTAATAAAAATTTAACCCAAAATACTTTTCTACCCTTGATGAAATTCTTAAGCATGCACAAAATAAAATTACTTACTTGATAACAACTGAGAAAACACACTTATCTTAGCAGTTTTAGAATGGGGCGACCGAAAACTTGACAGCAGTGTTCCACCCATCCTATTGGTCTTTTTCTGATGTAGGTTTTTCCGCTAAGAAACCACCCCTGAGATGGGCACAAATCCACTAGGGTGAAAGAGAATTACTCCATTTTCCATAACCTTTCTCTGATCGATCTTCTTCTTCTTTCCTTAAATTCTTCGCCTCTAAAGATCCCCCTTATGAACACATCTAGTCCCCTCTTTATAGCTAAAATTACTTTTTGTTCTTTGAATTCCAAGATAAGTTCTTTCTTGATCTTATCTTTAACTTAACTCATTAACTTTAGTTAACTTTAACTGATTAACTTGGCTTAGCCAATCTTTAACTAATTAGCTTAACTTAGCTACTTTTTAATTAATTAACTTTAAGATCATTAACTTATCTCAACATAACTACTTATCTTAGCTTATCATTAACTTTCACCTCATATAATAGGTCATATCATTAGTTGCTAGTTTTCCATGCATATCCATGCATTAGCTACTAATTATCCATGCATATCCATGCATTAGCTACTAGTTATTTATTTATTTATTTTATATTTCTTTTCTACTTCTGTAGATAAGCTTTTATAGCCTCTTAATACTTTAAAGCATTTGTATTTTTAAAAAAATACAATTAGTCCTTCTTTAAAACAATAATCTAACTTACTTCATTTAACTTATTTACAATAAATAGTTATTTATAAATGCTTATTATACCAATATTTTTCTTTGGTATAATAAATCATTTTTATCTTTATTCCTAATTTATAATTAGGAAAAATGTTAACCCTTTTCCACCTAGGAGCTTAACAAAATCTCTTGTTGAGGCCAGAATATCAATGTTATTTAGGTTAACTCCTTACTTTTACTTAATGGCACTTAATATTGGTTAGCCTCATGCTAATAGTTAGGTCGTAGGAACTTGTTACTGCCTTGCGGCAACTAGTAGTTTCTTTGGCGCCCTTATCTAAGACTAATAGTTAATAATACTTATAAACTTAAGTGTTTGCTTAGTGAACATCACATTTCACTTCAAGTTCCCACGGCATTAGATTGACCACTGTGATCAAAAACTCATGGCTACCAAGCCATTCACCCTTTCTCCCTAGTGGATTCCATGCCCCTTTCATTTCATTGTGTCAAGCCTTTCAGTCTCCTAAGTCTACAAATTCACTTTACAACTTAGGAAAACATAATCATACTTACAAAGTTTTACATGTAGATCTTTTTCCTTGATCTCCTTGACATCGGCGGGTACACAATTGCACTTTATGTTGCAAAAAACCTAGGGGAAGAAGAGGGATATTACATCCTCCCCCCCTTAAGAATAACATTGTCCTCGGTGTTCATACCCTTCAAAAAATTAACTTCAACCTTCAGTTTCCTTTGTAAGCATAAATTTCAACTATTTTTGCTTGCTTTGATATCTCTTTTGGGTATCTTCGATGTTTCTTACTTTTCATACCTGTACTTTTCACAAACAACACAGGTTGTTTCTAGCATTTCATCATAAAACACATGCATACATATGATTTTTCAAAATAAATTAGATCACAGGTAATAATGTATCCCTTGCAACATCATGGTGTTGCCTTTTCATGCAAACTCTTTTAGAGTTTGATCTACTTACAAAGATTTACTTTGTAATTTCATGTACCTACATGTCTCTCAATCATACATGATATATATATAAATCATGATCTAAGATAAATATTTTCAAAATTCTTGTCATGGCACTTCTTTCCAAGTACCCTTAGTCAGTCTCTACTTGTTTTTCCTCACAAAAGAATCATATCAATGCTCATAACAGGAGCTGCGCATGAACATAACATAACATATACATAATCTAAGCATAAATGTGCATAACATATGCATAAATTAAGCATAGAATGTGCATATCATAAGCATACCATGTGCATAACATATGCATAACATAAGCATAAACAGCTCTCAGTGCGCTAGAGCTTACCAGCTCAATACTAAATAAGATTTATCATTCTAGGTGATCTAGAGCATACCAGCTCAACACCAAGTAATTATGGTCAATCTAGGTGCTTCAAAGCATACCATCTCAACACAAAATAAGTTTGATCAATCTAGATGCTCTAGAGCATACCAGCTCAACACCAAATAAGACTTATCAATATAGGTTCTCTAGAGTATATCCACTCAACACCAAATAAGTCTGATCAATCTAGGTGCTCCAGAGCATAGTATCTCAACACCAAACATCATACTGAGTCAAAGTAGCTTAGGTGCTCCAGAGACAAAAATCTCAACACCAAACATCATACTCAGTCTAAGTAGCTTAGGTGCTCCAGAGACAACAATCTCAACACCAAACTCTCATCAAGTACTTAGAAAATTTTCCAATACCAGAAGAATCTTAACTCTTTTCCATGGACTTGGTCACAATTTCAGTTTTTTTTTTCTATCTTTATTACTAATGCAGAGTAGCCGCAAGGTCCGTTTACTAGCTCTCTGTAGAGTCTTGTAAATATTTCCCCTTTTTTTTCCATGGTCCTTCTTGGACTCACCAAATATCTCAATTTGGCAATTTGAGCACTCAAAGACCTATGACTGGACCCTCCAATGTACTAGGGACCATTACCCCTTGTATTGTCTACTCTCTGCAACTTTCTTTTTGGGAAAGGCTCTTTATTCGAATTTAGGTCCTCTTATTTAGACATATGTTTTTATTATTCAATTGCTTCTTTCATTTATTAGTTAAATCTCAAATAAATATTTTTGTTTAGTGTACAGAAATTTTCTTAAAATTTCCAAGAGCCTTATAATCCAGGGAGTCCCCCATGATTAGCTCAAAAGGTTTTATAAATATTTTCTGAATTTATGTTTATTCTTCTTTATTTCAGGTTTCATAAGTTCAAGATCTTTCTCAAGTTATGGTCTTATTGAAGCTGACATAGCTCCTTACCTGCAATAACCTCAAAGCACTGTTAGTCACAACGACATATAATTAACACTCTGAATAAATGAAAATATCACAATCATCATATCGTTAATTATACCTGATGTTCCAGAGCCTACCAGCTCAACATCAATTATCTTTCAATTACCTTTGATGCTCTAGAGTTCTTCTCAACATCAGGGAATACATATTTTTGTCTCTTTATCCTTTATGCTCCAGGGTTCTCAACCCAACATCAAGTCATTATAAATAGTATTGATGCTCCAAAGTTCTTCTCAACATCAGGGCATACATATAGTTAGTATTGATGTTCCATATCCCTTCGACCCAACATCAATCAATGTATTAGTCTTCCCATAATTTTACATTTTTTCCTTGAACCTGCATTAACTCATTTCCTGCGGTTACAATGTCAGTTCTAATGAGATATAATATAATATTTTAAATGAAATATCCCTTTCCATATATTAATTCAGTTATTTTGTCATTTTATAAACAATCATGGGCTCATCTGCCCAAGTGCACATTACCACATAAATCATTCATGTCTCACCTCGAGTTTAGTTTTCGTAATTAAAACATTCATGCATTTCGATGCAATAACTTTGCACTAATCATTCCACATTGATTTTTCTAAAGCATTCATTCAAGTACATCATCCCAAACACACAATCAAAATAATCTAAATGCCTTAGAGCCCACAAGCTCATTATCAATTCGACATAATAAGTCTAAACCATAATGATGCTCCAGAGTTCACCAGCTCAACATCAAATCAATCATAATAAATCTAGGAAATATTGATTTCCCAAATCAATCGCTTTAGCATGCATAAACCATATATTCAATTCTCAGGAATGTTTTCAATAGGATTTCAAATCTATCATTTTTGTTTCGTATTCAGTTTCTTATTCAACATAATTAAATCATTCATATAGCTGACTATCATTTTTTCATCTTCTAATTGCATCCTGCTATCTTTCCAAAAACCGTCATTGAATCACAATTCATATTTAGAAATTTACCTCGTGTACTGCTTTCCATGTACTTACGCTTGGTGAAGCTTCTTGTACCCATACGGTACCTGCATGCTTCACTTAAAATCTCTTTCCAGAAGTTATTTATATCATAATTTCTTCATAGAGAAAGACACAAAATATATCAAGTTCCTATCTTGATTGCACACAAAATTTCATTGCAATCAAATATTCTCATGCATTACTTCTTTTTCGACAAGTATAGTCACAACTAGATTTTCATGTATCTTTCCATTGTCAATATTTTAAGCATAATTTATACCTTCTTTTCTTATAAACTTGCATATTATACTTTTAGTACTACTACTAGTTTTATGTCCTTTCCTCAGACATCTTTAACACAAGGTATTCAATAGCAACTTTCATGAAATTTTACTGTATGCATAACCTTTCTAGCATAATCTCACAAGTTACACTTCTTTTTGCAATTTATTCTTCAACATTTATGCATGTGAACATACCATGAACATATATTTGTATAGGAATGACCATTTCCATTACTATGACATTCTACTATTATCGTAATGCAATTAGTTTCGTTTGCATGCTTTAGTACTCACAACATATGATGCAGATGTCCATAGCATAAGGTAACCACATATGCATCGATAAACATATCAATAACCTCAAATCCTTATGACTAAGTATACCATCTACATTTATGATAACTTACAAACTTTTATGAATTCAACTACCCATGTCAAGTTTCTGAGACTCTTTTCATGCCATTATCAGTCATAACATTTAGTTTATGCTTTTCTATAGTATTCTCATTCATACTTTAATATATCAATTTTCTTTATACTTTCAACACCATGCATTCAAATGGTTTATACATTTATTTTCCTAAGCAAGTAGGCTACATCATACTGATATTTTTTTTATTTTATTTTTTTCATGCGGTTCACTTTAATCGGCTTAGCCGACCGCTACATCCACGAAATAATTTCCGACGGACCCGCCCCGAAGGGGTTTCCGCCCTGCGGCCGCTGCGTGCCTAACCCCAAGAGGGTCTATGAGGATGGATCCCGTGACCTCGCATGCTGGGAGGCCTAACTTCCGAGAACTCAACCGATCGAGCTAACTCTTGGGGCTACATCATACTGATATTGTAGATACACCTTATTCTTTTACACAATGTCATGGAACTTATAACATTCTATAACATAAGATAATTGTTATTTCTATGCATGCCATGCCTCTCTACTCATACAAGAAGGTAACCATTTATATCCTTACTAAAACATTATATACTTTTCCCAAGCAAACATTTTTGACAACATGTTTATGACATATTCAAGTCTTGAAGCCCATTTTCATGCTTCTTTAGTACTTACGACACAACACATGTGACCACATATGCAGTGATAATCATCTCAAGCACTATTTCAAATACTAATGACCAATGCACCTACGATGCATCCAACTAGTCATGCCAAGTTTTGGAACTCTTTTCATGCCATTATTAATCATGACTTTTAATCTGTGATTAAAGTATTCCTCATAATCAACTTACGTCATGTCTCCTAGTATAGTTAGTCACACCATACTATTTTTGGTATATGCACTCTGGGTGAATCCACGAATGTGGTTCACCATTTTTGGCGGATCGAATGGGAAAATTTTGTTTTTCGGACCCTCGATCGAGGTATTTTAAAGCCCTCGATTGAGGGTTTTAAAATACCTCGATCAAGGGCTGCAACGAACCTTGATCGTGGGTGTTTTAAACCCTCGATCGAGGGTTTGGTTAGACCCTCGATCGAGGGTACGCGACAGGGAAAAAAAACAAAACAGGGCCCAACCCGGCCGGCCGACCCTATTTCTGCAGGTAATCGACAGTGACGGCTACAGCGACACATCCAGACTCCCTCGACCGAGCTCACGCCCACGCCACCTCACCACAGCGACGCCACCTCACCACAGGGCCTCCACCATGTCTTCTATTCCACCAGGTGGGTAGAATTCATCCAATGTTTTGTTATTTAAAAAAAAATTATATTTTGTTTGTGTTGTATAAAATTGGGTTTTTGATAAAATCTAGTTTTTATTTGGTTTTTATGAATTGGTTAAGATGTATCCATTGAAACTAAACCAAGATTGAAACCGAAAACCACCATTGAAACCAAACTAATTTAAAAAAAAACCATTTGAAACTAAAACAAAAACCCCTTTCAAACCAAAACCATTTGAAATTTGAAATTTGAAATAGATTTAGGGTTTTAAATTTATTTTGCAGTTATTTGTTTAAATTATTTGATTTATTTTTGTTTATATCAACCGGTAGCATTTCACCGCATAAATGCTACCGGTTTTATTTTTAAATGTGTTTTTACAAGCAGAAATGCTGCCCATTTTTTTTCAGTCCTCTGAGAACGCCAAGAGGATTGAAAAAAAAATCATATATTACATTACTTAACCTATAACTCTAAACCTACCAATATAACATCACAAAAAATTAATATTAATAATATCATATAAAAAATTAAAAAATGAATATTAATAATATATATAATCATAAATTATTTATTAATTTTTACTTAATTTATTTAAAAAAATAATATTTAATATTAATAATATAATATAAAAAATTAAAAAATTAATATTAATAATATATAATCATATATTATTAATCATAACCATAACCTAACAACTTGCCACCATAACCAGTTCATGTAGCATCATCCAACCACCTAATATTGTAACCAGTTCATATTTTGCAAAATAAACAATGTCGGATTCCAATGAAAATCCCTCATCCAAGCCAAATCGTTGAGTTTTTAGACAACTCCTTATCAAAGTGCCATTCCTAATCAATGTGAGGAAAAAATGGAAGTTGTATCTTATTACATTGATTTCATGGCATAGTTAACATTTTTCAATAATCATCAAATATGATTATTAGTAATTGATTATTTTTATTAAAAAATAAAATTGTAAAATAGTTAAAAGGTTTAAAAGTATAATAGATATTTTATTGTGTATAATACTTGGGAGTGAGGATCCCCAAGGGAACAAGATCCATTGATTGCTACATAAAGTCCAGGAGATGGCGCACCATGTCGCCTAGATGTAAGGGTGTTATCTCATAGCAATTACACACACCAAATACAAATACAGTTACAAATACTTTAAATTCATGTATACTAAATATCAAATGCAACAATAAAATATATAAGCAAAGAAAGTATAAAAATTATGGCATACTAACCTCATCCAAGAAATTGTCATAAATAGGATCCTCTCTTAGGCCATGAAAAATATGTCCACAATGTGAGCATCAATGAAGATAATTGGCCTGGAACCATAATGGATAGCTTGGAAAAATTCCCAACATCAGGTGGCCTAACATCATTAGATGATGTCTCTGAATGATAAGCCACTACAAATGCCTTTTGCTGGACTATACTACATGTGTTTGGATTAGATTTTTCCACTATCTTTGTGGAATACAAACTACAATTCAACAATAAAAACACCTTTTTAAAAATATGGACATTTCTAAAATGTATAAATTATAAAAATGGCTAGACAAATAAAACTTACGGAAATGCTCCTTGGAAATTGGTAATGGATGACTATAGGTCCTCCTAGAACAAGCTCATATTACCTCCTTATACAAAAAATTTTGTCGGTATGGGAGGGTCAAATAAAAAATAGCAATCAACCTTATTTTGTTTGTTTGTATATACGCAAAGTAACATGCACGTGTTCCTACTATTTGTATGCTTAGAATCATGTAGCACTTTCAAGAATGCACATGTGTTCCTAATGCATGCACGCTCTTTTAATTATAAAATATGATGTGGAATATATATTGAATGTGACATATGGTTGCATGCATAAGTTTGTATTTATATTTATGGGTTCATAAATGGAGTGCATTGTTAAATTAACTTTGCATAATCTCCATTAACGTACATATGTATTTTGTAATGAGTTTATTATAAGAATGTTGAGGTTACATAATGGTACCATAGTGAAGAAATTCAATGTGGTGATGGTGGATTATGGAGTGCCCCATGGAATCAATAGTGAAAAAAGGCTACTAGGTATGTTACACAAAGTAAGAATCCATAGCTAATGTGAGAAGCCAAAATCCATAGATAGAAATAGACCCCTTCCAAGTTCTTTAAGTCACTAATGGTTTGAGGAACAAAAACCATCCCAATGGAGATGTGGAAAAGGGAAAGAAAGGATTAGGTTGACACGAATGCCATGTAACCCTAACTTCACAAGAACTAATTGATTGAAAATTTGGAAAGAAATTATTGGATATAAATTGAATATTTAAAGGATTCAATAAGATTTGAGGAAGACAAAGCTCGATTACTAGAAACATAATAAGGGTTCACATTTTGCTGAGGAAACAACATAAAAGTGAGGATGGGATGAACAACCTCATTGTTGCGCCCATTCTTGTTTGTAGAGTTAGGAAATGGTTTCTTGAGAAAAAAATTGCTTCTTAGACCTATTTCTTCTTTAAATCCTTAACTTTCTAAGCCCTCTCTGAGCCACTGATGCAGTAGCAATTTTTTTGCAAACATTGGTGATTGTAAGATGCCTCCATAAACCTCCAATTCTAGATTTGTAATGGAGAAATCATGATAGAATAGAAGAAATCCCTATTCCATAGTTACCAAGTTTATCCAAATCACGTCAAAAGATTTGAAAATTTGACAATGGTTTGATGTGAACTGATCTAGCCAAACAACACCTCAATTTTGTTTAGTCAAATAGCATCTCAAGTTGGTTTAGTCAAACAAATTTTAAAGCCACCAAATGACCCCAATTTTCTTCTTCTTAGTTCTTGCCCAATCCCAGTGGAACTCATGCTTGTGCATGAAGAGTCGAGACTTTGATTGAAATTTCTACTCAATTTATTCTATGTAATAATGTTTATTTGATACTTTCACAAATCCAAAACATAACATTGAACTCCTTTGATACTTTCACAAATGCAAGACATAATCTATAAACATAGATGCAAATGATTCCAAACACCAACACACAAGACTAAACTAAGAAGTAAATAACTAATTATTTAGTGAACTAGAAAATAATTAGATATTTCCTTTTTTTACAAGTATATGAGTTCATCGCCATTCTCTTATGTTTTAAAGATTATTTAAAAAAACCACAATTCATATATGCCTATGATCCCTAAGAAATAATGCTAAACTAAGAAACATTGTCATCATCTAAAACAATGATTGTAGGAACCTTCCTCTCACTCGATGGTTGAGGATCAATAGGAGCAAACTCTAGTCCAGTGGTGGCCTTGAATTTGAATTTGAAATTGAAATTTAATTTGGAATTTAATTTGAAATTTAATTTTGAAATTTGAAATTGAAATTTAATTTGGAATTTAATTTGAAATTTAATTTTGAAATTTGAAATTGAAATCAAAATTTGAATTTGAATTGAATTTCAATTTGAAATGTGAAATTTGAAATAGAATTTGAAATTTGAATTGAATTTGAAATTTGAATTTGAATTTGAAATGTGAAATTTGGAATAGAATTTGAAATTGAAATGTGAAATTTGGAATAGAATTTGAAAATTGAATTTGAATTTTAAATGTGAAATTTGAAAGAAAATTAGAATTAGAAATTGAAATGTGATGCAGAGTCTTGAAGAGAGAGATTCATTGCTTCGTGCTCCGCGAAGCACGAGAGCATCTGACGTCGCCCAACAGGGCGGCCATCGGCAGCGCTCCCGTTCACCGAGGAGTGATGTCAGGATGGGGTCAGCTGCCACTGGTGGCGGAAGCAGGAGAGTTAGTGTGTCGGTTCATCCCAACGACATACATGTGGATCCCCCGACGGAGGATGTGCAACAAGACACGAGTGCATCAGGTGCATATTTTTTGTTAGCACATTTTCAGTAAATTTTTAGTATATAATGCATTGAATTTCAGTTACATGTTATAATATATATTTTTAGTAACATTTTTGTTTTGGTTTGGATCACAGGTGCCCCGTCAGGGGGATCGTACGACGATGACGTCGCACGGATCACTCTCGTTGATATCACATCCCAGCGAGAGTGGGTGACCTCATGTATCTGCACATTGAGGGAGGATTCTCCCACACGGAGATCTTTTTCCATGATGTTATCGGCAGTTGATGATATGTTGGCCCTCTACAGGAGGGTAGGACCTCTCAGTGACATTTGGCGTCATGCATGCCAGAGGAGAAGACAAGATGTCATTGGGATCCACAAATGGGATGATGTCAAAGTCACCATAAGAAGGCATGACATCAAGGGTACTTTGTTCGATATCCCACCTGACCGCACTGTCGATCAACCGCTTAGACTCGGGGAGTTTAAGTTTAAGGTCGTTGAACCACATCTATATGATAGATTTGTCGTAGCGTAGGGCATGTTCCCCCACCATGACCAGGTCCCATTGTACTTTGCAAAACATGTTTATGCAAAGTTTGTTTTGGACATGCACCCGGATTACACCGGCACAGGGTCCTCGTTCTATGGGGATGGTAGGGGACGCTCCTACCAACGTCCTGGAGCTCGGAGAGACCCTGCCTTCGTGCCAACTGCTCCAAGGTTGGTACCATTTCCAGACAGGATGGTTATCAGGTCGGGGGATGTGGCACAATCATCCCAGCTTGCTGCAGAGTCTAGACAGGACCTTGCAGAGTCGTTGTTCACTGCCATGGGCAGTGTTATTGTCGCTGCGCATGGAGAGGCATCTAGAACACCCCCTCCACTTGCAGAGCCAGAGATAGAGTATGTCCCTAGTGACATGCTCAGGAGTTTCAATGGAAAGGACCTATTAAGGTATGCTGAGTCAGCCCGAGATGCATACTTTCAGTTGTATCGTAGATGCGTCACTACAGGACAGGTATACTTTTGTACAATTATGTATATATGTTCTTCATGTTACATCATATTAATGTCGCAAATTGAATGGTCAATAATACTTAAGGGAGTTGTATTCTATTGATCCATTCAGGGGACCCCATTCATGGATCAACTCTTTGGTAGCGAGCCATCGGTTGGTCCATCCGCTCGTCCCCACCCACAGACGCCAGTAGTCGAGGTAAGTTATAATTTATGTTCCAATTTAATTTGTGTTTGAATATTATTTCTCAGTTTAAATAATTTGTGTTTTATTTCTTAATTTTCGAGATTTTATGTTTTAGATCTTAACTTCAAATGAATTTCAAATTGTACAGGGCAAAGGAAAGGGGGTAGATCCTGATTATGGACATGAGAACCGCGAAGGTCCTGACGAGTTAGGTTCAGACACAGATGTGAGTTTTAATTTATGTTCCAATTCATGTTATTTAGTCACATTTAGTAATTGATTTTTGTACTTTATGTTTCAATTTTTTACGGATAACTTTTAAATTATGTTAAATAGTTTTAATTTTTAATAAATCTAACTTATTACATGTAATGGCATATTACACGGGCATTGCTATGGGTGGGTGTCAATGCTGCAATGGATTTCACATATGGTTTGGATGCAGCTCGAGTACATGGTCCTGATGAAGGGCCATCTACCCGTATTCCTACCCAGATCCCGGATATCACCTTTGACACGATGGATATGGAGGAATTCCTTGAGGGTTTAGCATCTCAGAGACAGTAGCGGGCTACTACACATGAGGGCAGTCGGAGGGACGATCACGGGCCTCGTGGGGGTAGTGGCCAATGAGTCGATGATCTATACATTTCCATGTTTTGGATATTTTCATATTTTATATATTTTCATGTGTTTGGATGATCTATGTATAGGTTTTCATGTTTTGGATATGCATTTCTATCATTTATACATGGACTTTTATCATATATGGCCTTTGGATATGGACTTTTGGATATTTTGTATATTTTATCATATTGATGTCTTCATGTGTATTTTGTATCTGATTTGATTGTTTTTTATATTAGATCTGGATATAGTTATTACAGTTACAAATTTATGTTTTTTCGTTTCAAATGCAAATTTAATGTGTAGTTGCAATTTAGTTCAATTTAAAATGCAAATTTCGACTACATTACAGAACATCTTCCAAAATTTAGAATTGAATACATACATTACGTTTTAAGGTTGAAATTACAATTCCAATTCGATTACAATGTAAAATTTCAAATTTAATGTGTAATTTCAATTCCAAATCAATTACAATTTAAAAGCTCGTTTTCAACTACATTACAATTGCATAAATGAAATTAAAATGTAAAATTAGAAATCATTTGAAATTAAAAATTGAAATTGCAATTACATTATGTTGTCTACACATTACAATTCAATTACAATTTACACATTCCAATTCAATTACAATTTAAAATTAAAATCTCAAAATAAATGTATACTTCACATCTTTATATTGTTTTAATATGCTTTAAATTAAACGTAAAATGATATATTTCAATGTGTGGTTGCATCTTTTCATAATAATAATGTGTGGTTGAAATATGTAATAAAAGATGTAGTTTATATTTCTACAAGTTTAATTTCTTTTGCCACTCAAAATTAGTTCATTGGATCGAGTGCTAACAAAAATATTGCCAAATATTTTATGCTTGGAAATTTAACAATTAGTAAGATTTCTACACTTAAACAAAAATGGATCCATACAGTTTTCACTCCTAATATTTTTATGTTAAAAAATATGATAATTGTCTTCCTTGAATGTTTGTTCATAACTATTACTCATACATATACTATATTCATGATATGCACAATAACCTCAAAACATACAAAGATTTGTCTTCAAATCAAATTATTTAATAAATTTGTTGATTAATCTATGTTGCTTCCATGTTTACATTAATTTTCCAATGAATGTTTATCCATAACTGTAAAACCACACAAAGTTTTATATGATCGTTAAAATCAATCAGTAATTAGATTTATCGACTAGGTCACAACTCTTTTAATGATTGTGTTGGCGATCCATACTAGGTCACAACTCTTTTAATGATTGTGTTGGCGATCCATGTTGCCTCCCATGTCTACAAACTTGGTAAAATGGCAACAGAGAAACACGATCATAATATGCAATGCTATTTGATGAGTTCACAAAACTAGGTAAACTAAAAAAAGCTTTGAAGATATTTTGTAGAATTAAATGGCAGTAGCATTTAAGTCAAATGTTGGTGTTTACAATAAATGGTTTAGGGTTTTATTGAATGAAGGAAAATTAGATGAAGCTTATAATCTCTTCCAAGGCATGGTGGATGGAGGCCAAAACATTGATGATGTGGCATACAATGTACTATACAAACTTTTGAGGCCAAGGTCATTGTAGTAGTGTATATTAGTCCTATACATTTTGAGAGGGGACTACGACCAACAACCATGCTTCTTGTATTTTTGTTTGAATACCTACATACATTAGAGTCAATTTACAAATAAAGCCAATAATGCAATCTCCATGTTAGATCACTAGCCACAAAACCCACGATAAAACTATTGGAACACGCAATGTTCAAGACAAATACACCACAAATAACATAAGCATGAGATATTTTTCATTACGGATATGTACATATTTTCCATGGATTATTATGTTTACGTTTCAACTTTCATTATTATGTACAATCCATGTCTATCAAAAACAAAGGCATGTACAAGTTGTGTTTTGGTTTGATAATTGAGGTTTTTTTTACTCAAGTAAGGCCATATAATAGTAACTAATTTCTCTCAAAGAGGTTCCATGCCTATGCGTGCAAAACTGCATGATAAAGATGGTTTTTGATGCATGTAATCCAAAAATTGAGAAGGTTTAATGGTTAGAAATTATATTGAATGTTTGTGAGTTGTGCCAACAATGGGTATTGTTTGCATGAAAATATATTCAAAGATTATGTGTAAGTGCCCTTTAGTTGAATTGTACCCTCTATCTCCTATTTTATATTCCATGTAGCACCAAGTGCCAATATTTTTATTAAATGGAATGAGGAGAGGCAAAAAAAATTGGTCCTAACTTTGATATCTTCTTGATAACAAAACTAATTCATTATTGTTGAATGAAACATTTTTTCAATACATTGGTATTTGATAATATTTTTATATAATTGATAATGAAATACAATGTAATTGATGAAGGAAATACAATGAGTGGATTATAATGTATAAAATTTTGCAAATTTGAAATCAAAATTTAAAATTAAAATACATTGTACAATTCAAAATTTAAATTTTACAATTCCACATGGTATAGATGTATTTTAAATTCTCAATTACATTACAATTTTATTTGAAATCAAAATTTAAAATTAGAACATGTACATTCAAGTGTATTCACATTGGAGCACCATGACCCAAATTTCACAAAAGCCTCCCATCTAGTATTTGTATTCTTGACATTAAAGCATCTACAAAAATACATTTATAAAACAACCTCCACAAAAATATCCAAAAAAATACTACACAAGACAACATGAAAACTATGCCAATGATGCAAGTGGCATACATGTAACTCATTCATCTGGCCAATGTGTTATAGGAATGCAAGTCTCCATAATACGATCATGGTCAGCTTCTGTCATCTTCCATCTCTTTGGCTCACCTCTCTTCACCTTGATTTCTATTAAAGGTATCCGAGTTGCCACTACCAAATGACTGTATTGACATGATATATATTCAGGCATAAAATCTCTGTAAATAATATGAGCACCCTGTTTTTTCACATTTTCAAAAAAGTGTCCCATTAGAACCATGTCTCCAATCTGGTATGTGAAGTCCCCATCTTGGTAGGGTCGCACCAACCTACTCTTTATTTGCATGCACCGCATCAAATAGTATGCCACATTTTCTTGGTTGTGGGGGGGTGCAATGACAACGAATACATCACCTGCAAGATACATTACAAATATTATTCAAATGTCCTACGTGCAAATTTATACAACATTTGTATATGTGTAATATATAATGAACTAATTAACTTAATGAAGACTCTTGTACCTTCCCTAACCATATCAGAAACTCGATCATGATCTAATGAGACCATTACCTCTTCAGTGTGCATCTCTTGCCATGTTGGAATTGGATGTGGGCCCTTTGGATTAAGAGAGACATATTTCTATAGTTTGACATATACATCATTTTCACAGAGATCAAGCTCGCATCCATTTGCATCATTGCAAAGCAAAAACAGGCATACTTCCTCGTTTCAATGGAAAATATGTCACCCATGTCTTTACTTCGAACAGAATGCAATTCCCTCGTACCAGGGATGGTCTCACAATACCACAGCATGGATCTATTAACATCTCCAAGGGCAACATCCCAAAAGAACCTGCATGGAATTCAGTTTGTCATATGTAAATTCCTATCGAGTATGTGTTCTTTTGGAAATTATGATATTGAATGTTATTAGCTTATTAATTGAGTTTGGAGTTTATTAGCTACACACCAGCCTTGCTTTTTCATGACCTTGATGTCCCAAATGACGTTTGCACCAATCAACTACTTCAATGGAGCATTTGAGTCGGGTTGCACCATGACTCATTTGGTACCTCCGAAGTGCTCGTTTCACACATGCACCTGCGCCATCATGTTCACCCTTTCCATGCTTTGTCTCAAAAAATCTCCAGGTGTGTCGGATTCCTGTCTGTTTGTGAAGGTGACTCAACCAATAAAATGAGTGTGCCGATTTGAATTGCCCTGCACACCCATCTGACCAAATCCAATGTTCAGTAAATGATACGCCTCTCTGCCTGAATGAATCATAAATCAACCCAAAGCAGTGTTGAACAAACAATGTGTCATGCTCGCGATCATCACTAACATAAAAATGGTACTCCTTGATCACTTCACGTGACTAAGGAGTGCTATCCCTACCATCAATTCTTTCCTGAGCATGTCTGTACAATACATGTACAAAGATAGGCACTTGGTCAGTGTAACAAATAATTAATAATACATTAATAATAATAATAAGTAGGAGTAATAGTTAATGAGAGGATGCGTCCCCTCAAATAGGCAATGCCCAAGCTACTATAAAAGCGGGCCAACAATTGTATATTTATCATCTTATCTTATCAATCTATAAATTTATATATCATTTTACATCTACGGATTTGTGGGTTATTTCAGAAAGCATGGGTTCAACCCTAACTAATTGAGAATATCCAAATATGGATATTACAGTGGTATCAGAGCCTCATTGGCTTGATCCGGCTTTTGGCCACAATTAATATCAGAGTTTCTCTGCATCTCTCCTTTCCCCACGCACATTTCCTCCATCCATCCGCTACCCAGACCGCTGCTCACCTCCATAGACCATCTCACTTATTTGAAGCACTCCATCCACGACCTACCAGCCTCGCTCCTTCTACCTTGTCATTGCTTCAACATTCCCCTCCTTTTCCACTCTCCACTCTTTCCACCTGCACGCTCCCTTCCCCACACTCGGCTTCCACCTCTCGTCATCGCCGCCTCCTTCCCATCTCCCCACACGATGTACTCCCAAACTGTTCTCCTTCCTGCCCCTGCCCTAGTCTCCCTGCACCTTCCCCCAGTTCGTCAATTCCCACGCACCAACATCCATTGCACTCCACAAACCCATCACAGCTCTTCATCCTCCCACTCCCCACACACGCTGCCACTCCCACCATCTCCCTCGTCCACACCCTCACGTAGCCCTCCCTCCCTCCGTCTCCACCTACGTAACCCCTCCCTCCCTCCGCTCTTCGTCCTTTCCTCCCCACAGCCCCTGCACGCACCTCCACAATCCTCACTCCCCACGCGGTCTCCGCCATCCCTCGCCTCCACTCTCTGCAACCTCCCCTTCCATCCTCGCCTCGCCTCCTTTCGCCCACGTACACCTGCATACAACCAAAGACCAAAAATTAAATATTATAATATTTTATTTTTTTTAAACCCCTCATCGCTTAATTCAATAACACTATTATTATAATTATTATTTTTGAAATAATAATTATTTTATTGTAAAAAAAATTATATATTAAACTATATATATAGTTTATATAACATTAATAATATTATTATTATTAATTAATTAAATTAATAATTATTATTATCGGACAAATGTTAGCAAAAATGGAGTCTTATAGTGGAAATCAAGAAAGATTCCCTAAGACCTATTCAAAAGTAGCCAATAGCATACTAAAACTTGAGGGAACTATTCAAGGAAAAGATATTAGTATTGCTATTTGTCCTACCATACTAGAAAATCGCATTAGCAACAGTTTGGCAAATCAATTATTAATCTTAGAATCAAGTATAATCGAAAAGACAGATAACTACGATGAGAAGCAATATGAAATTACGAACTTACAACTAACAATTAAGGATTACAAGTTCACATCCCAATTCAATGTTTCGACTATACATTTAAACGAAGTCGACATCATTCTAGGTTCACCCTGGATGGAAACATTGGGATCATTTATCTTAAATATGAAGAAAAAGTTTTTAACGTTTTCATACAAGAAAAAACAAATCACACTGCAGGATGTTTCAATGAAATCAGATTCAAAGGATGTGTCATCTGAAGATTTCAAAGACATTTCGAAGCTGATTTCACAAGAAGATCAAAAATCAAGACAAAAGATGCAGAAAGAATTAGACAAAGTCATAAGGAACAAAGAAGAAGAGATATTTCGTTTAAGAGATCATAATCAGAACTTGCTCTTTCAAGTCAAGAAGGCGAAAAATAGGGCACAGGACCATCAAAATATAGAGGAAGAAAATTGAGATCTGCAGTAGAAACTATTAGAGCTTAAAGACGATGCGAAATCGCAAGAAGAAACGATCAAGAATCTTAAGAATGATAAAGATTTACTCGGAAAGAAGTTGGAAAACATTCAGAAGAGGACATCAAAAACTTTGGGCTCAAAAAAACAAGTTGAGCAAAAAGAAGCAAATACAAATCCAGTCATGAATACAGATAAAAAAGAAGTCAATCTAGCAGAAGAACAAACAACAAAAACTCCTTATTGACACCCCAATTATAAACGTCATTTTGACCAACGAAAGGGTCAAAATGAACATACATAAAGAAATTACGATGTCAGACAAGCAAGAACCTCGAATCGATATACTAAGCATCAAACAAAAAGTTTCACCCCACAAAGCTTTCAAATAGCTCCGATTAAAATGGACCTCGGATGGACCACATCAGAGACGATGCGACAGTTCTTCCTTGGGATTCGTAACTCATATCGCCTCATTTCATCAAGTATCACAAATACAAAAAAAATCCAGAGATGACGGTTCAAGCTAAAAGAAGACATAACCCTCGTCTTCAATAAGCTTTGAGGACAAAGCTTCCTTTAAGGGGAAGGCAATGTAACAAATAACTAATAATGCATTAATAATAATAATAAGTAGGAGTAATAGTTAATGAGAGGATGTGTCCCCTCAAATAGGCAATGCCCAAGCTACTATAAAAGCGGGCCAACAATTGTATATTTATCATCTTATCTTATCAATCTATAAATTTATATATCATTTTACATCTACGGATTTGTGGGTTATTTCAGAAAGCATGGGTTCAACCCTAACTAATTGAGAATATCCAACTATGGATATTACAATCGGAGTGATAGTACTCACTCTGTATCTCTCTCTCAGGAACAAGGGTGTAGTTCTCTGCAAAGTCTACCACTGATAAGATTGTGCCCAGCTCAAATACATCACGAGAATGTTTGAATTCTGAATCTTTCCACCTGGACCTATGGGAGTGCTTTATGTATTTATAAATATGACTTTGAAACTTATCCATGAATTCTGAAACAGGAATCTCATCATCAAGCAAGTCGATCCTCTTGGATGGCACAGATGAAGAAGATGTTGGATTCATGGTGACGTACTCATACCTCTTCCACCTAACGGTGATATATGACAATCCATGGTGTGTTGGATCGATAGGAAAGTTCCTATGGAACAATGTCAAATCACCGCATCCATGGCATTTTCTCCCACCTACACACCTCTTATTGAAAAACACGTGTTCAGAATTCCTGTTGCATAGTATCATACAAATAAAATCTCGCATTGTGTGAGGAGCTAGTACATCGTTCCAGTGCCTTTTGCAAAAATCCAAAAATGTGTCATAGTATAGTTGAAATTCAACGTGGTACCAGCAGCAACAAGTGTCGTGAATCGTATTCGGCCTAATATACCACGGTTTCAATTTGTTGAACATGCTAAATGATATTTGAACACCAGGATTGGTTTCTTGGAATTCCTCGTAAAGTGCAACTCTCGTCATCTCCATCACATGCTTACAGTGCTCTTGATAAATGCCTCTGGATAAACGTTGTCGCGGGACATGATTTCGATTTGGAATAGCACGAGAATGGCTATCCCAAAACTCTATCACCTTATCTCTAATGCCTGCTGTCATCCTCCCTCGATAGGGTTCCCTACAAATAAGAGCCCAACAAGCAGCTTCATCATTTTCATCTATCCGGACCCTGGATTTAGTATATTTGAGCAATGTTCTTTTTGAAACATTGAGCAATGATGCCATTGTTGATACCATTCAATTTCTTGAGGTGTTTTGTGCCACAACAGCCGTTGTAATTGCCCTACGAGCAGCTCGGGTATCATTGTTTCTTGATTTTCCAAACGAAGATAATGCAATTCTTACATTTTCTATTGCATTCTCGCATGTCTTTTTTGTTTTAACATCTTAAAAACCCAACAACTTTGTGGCACGTTTCAATTTTTTGTGTTTTATCAACCCATGTAGGATTTGGGCTTGTGCCATCATTGAATTTTGTTCAAAATATGACTTGATTATGTTATTGACATGATCTCTAACTCTCCGACCAGGGATCGAGTTTCCAATCTCTTCTTGTGCAGAAACAACTACACAATCCTTTAGAAAATTTCCACCCCTTCCAACCCCACTGCAACTCCCAATTATATTATCAATGTGAGAGGGAAAGGTGTCATGTGATGGCTGATCAGGATCATGAGGGGCCACAGGGTCATGTGATTCTTGATCACCATGATGTGATGTCTGACCATAATATCTCCCTACATAACATGTAAATTAACAAATTGAAAATTGGTTACTTTATAGTTGTGCATTGAACTTTAAAATTGCTAGTAACTTGAAATTTGATGTGGAAATTGAAAAATTGAAAATTGCATGTGAATTTAATACATTTAGCTTGAAAATTGTTCTAAGTAAAAATTGAAATTGCTAGTAACTTGAAATTTAAAATTGCTTGAAAGTAACTTGAAATTGCTAGTAACTTGAAATTTGAAATTGCTCAAGTAACTTGAAATTGTTAACTTAATTAAACTTGAGAATTGTTCTAGAAATAAAGTTTGAAATTCCTAGTAAAATTTGAAATTGCTTGTAACTTGAAATTGGTAGTAACTTGTACATTTAACTTTAATATTACTAGTAACTTGAAAATCAACTATATATATTTAAGTCGAAATAATTATTAATAACTTGATAAAAATTATTATGGGCATAAAAATTAATATCATTTATAATCATCACATTATATAATTGTGGGCAAATTTTATTTATGTCCATTTTACTTTTACATTACAAGAAAAATGTTATTTTAACTTTATCGTATAAAATAAATAAATAAATATTTAAAATACAAGTTGCAAATCACCACAAAGAATAAATGATTACAACACTTCTACCCTAGAATTTCAAGGACAACATCATGCATCTCATGTTGTATATACGTGAAATAAAAATTTAAGATTGGTTTTTTACCCATGATAACATACTTATTATACTCTAAATGTGGGAAAAAAAACATTGATTTAGAGATGAATACGATATTTAATTAAAGACATTGTAGACTGTAGTGATATTATTGAGGAGAAATTTATAATTTTTAATGCAAAATAACATTTTCATTAGTTGATGATTTTGCAATTTCAACAATAGACAATTATGGAAATTGTAATTTTTATCATAAATTGCAATTTAATGATTTTTTATCAATAATGCTTCACATATCAATGCAAGTTTGCAAACATTGCAAATAATTATTTCCAATTTGTCCTAACAAAATATATGATTCTAATCATTAATCTTATCATGGTGATATGTCATGTTATGTAAATAAAAGTACATGTGATAGATGGAACTTTTTTTAAAGTAAACATTATAATTAAATATCTCTTTGAACATTCATTTGTATTCAAATATTCATTACTATGAAAATATTGCCAACCACCATAACTATGAAAATATTGTCAACCACCATAACTATGAAAATATTCATTCATTTGTTTTCAAATTGAATAAATTCTAACTAATACATAACTATCACAATATGTTCATTTCAAAATATTCATTCATTTGTTTTGAAATTGAATTTTCTAACAAAACAAGAATTGAAATTACATTTAACTTGAAATTGTTAGTAACTTAAAAAATTGCAATTAGTTAAATATGTACAATTTAACTTGAAAATAGTGTCCAAGTGTACATTTAATTTGAAAAGTATTCTAATAACATTGAAAATTGTTGGTAAAGTTTTGAAATTTGAAAATAGTTAATATGTACATACATTTTAACTTGAAAATAGAATCTAAGTGTAGATTTCATTTGAAAATTGTTGGACAATAAAATTGAAAATTGTTAATAAACTTTGAAATAATTTGTAAATTGTTAAAGCAACTTCGAAACATAATTTGAAAATTGTTAGCAACTTTGAAGTAATTTGAAAATAATTAAAAATATGTACATGTATTAACATGAAAATATAATATAAATTTACATGTTTCATTTGAAAATTGTTCCAATTTAACATTTGTTAATCACTTGAAAATTGTTCATTTAACATAAAAATTGTTGCAAACTTTGAAATTTAAATAGTAAATGGATGAAATAAATAAGAATATCATTACAAATAAATATGAAACAAACTAAATTATGAAATTTAGTTAAATTTATTGAAAAATTGTTACTAATTTTGTAAATTATGTAGCATGATATTTAAATTATGATAGCATGTAATTCAATAATTTACTTTGGTTTTCCTCCATTGGAATTTGTTGCACCAAATGTGCATCTTCTTCTTCTCATTCGTTCTCTATTCTTCTCACGCTCTTCATTGTCATTTTATTGTCTAGCATGTTTTCTTTGTCTTTTTTTTTAATTCCCCATCAATCTACAATGAAAACAAACAAACAAAAATTTCAAATTGTTATAACAAACAACAATATGTTAGTATGAAATCTTGAAATATGCCTACAAAGAAATCTTACATGTCTAATGAGCTCTAATTCAACAACATGAAAATGACAAAGCTCTAATTCAACAAGATCAAAATGACAAAGCTCTAATGGAAAAAAAACTAGCAATGAGTTAAATTGTTGTTTTTGATTAATTATTTGTTGGTTATATTCAGGTTCACTGATGTTTTTACAAGGGAAGGGCAGTTGGAAACATTAATTGTTGCCAACTCCTTTCGCGGTTTCGCTTGGGTTCATTTATATTTTTTTTTACACAGACAAACCCTCGATCGAGCATATTTTATAGACCCTCGATCGAGCCAATACCTCGATCGAGGGTTTATCAAGACCTCGATCGAGGTATGTCTAAACCCTCGATCAAGGTCTTGATAAACCCTCGATCGAGGGCTTAAAAACCAGTCCGAGAGCCCTTTTCCCTGCAGAATGAAAGTTTTGTCTTCCTTCCACACAGTTAAACCATGTCATTAAATGCTCATTAATGAGTGGACTTGATACCATTGGATTCGTCAACGAATCCTCTATCCAGATACATAAAATTTACGAATTTTTATCTTCATATGTCTTTTGTTTTCAAATTTCTACTAAAAATTGCCCTAAAAACCCCGCCGACAACTTCGATTGAGCTCAAAGATAAATCCACAAAATTCAAAATACACATCCAAAAAATTTGAAAAAATACACAAGCCCTAGATAAACACGTCCTCTTTAAGATGGTATTTTTAATTTTGCAAATTATGTAAAAAATCAAAAGATTTCGTGTACACACACACATGTGTGCAAAATGCGACTTAAATATTCATTGGTCAGTTTCGAAAAATAATAATTAATAGAATTTTTCGAGAAAAATTAAAAGAAAAATATGTAAGCCCTAGTGCATTCTGTCTAGATCATGTTCACATATTTCATTTTTTTAAATTATTACTTTAACATTAAATTATTGTGTACACACACAAACTACTTGTTAATTGCTTTTCAATTTTTTAAGTACACACGTTTCATTAAATAAAAATTCGACACTATATATGACATTGGTATATTTCGAAAAAAATATCATTGGAAAGCCAACATAATTCTTTACATTTCGTTTTTCAACCGCATGTCAAAATTCGTGTGGAAAGTATGAGTTTCGAGGGCTTCAATTTAATACATAGGTAAAATTTATGTTTTTCACTGTCATATTTGGCCAAAAAGAGTTACCCGTCTTCATGGAATCACCCTTAAGGCATTTCCGTTTGGTTCCTTCATAGTCGATACAAAGACTTGGAAAGTCATCACTATTCATACTTGCATCTTTTGTTTTTATTTAACTTATGGATCTTAACTTAGCCCATATACGCCAGGTTGTTTCATAAATACTTCTAACATTCTTTACATATGTACGAGTTGTTATAACTTACTACAACTGTATGTCTTGCTCTTTTGGAATCATATTAATCATAAGTTTGATCATGATCTGTTTTCCTTGTTCATTGAATTCATATTATACATGAACTGTTTGTCTCCTTGAGAATTTAGGCTAAATTCTTGTGGAAAGATTTTGATTTCATCATGATTGGATTTTGTGGCCCATTAATGGCCATGGCTTACTTAGATGTGCTAACATCTATGTTTTATTTCCATTCAAGAATCTATATAAAACTTATATAGTTAGACTATCCATTTACATTTCCTTATAATCCACACATATATAAAACTCTTATACATATTAAAAACAATATCTTCCTTCCTTAAATATACATCAATAAATAATTAAGTATCCAATTTTCCTCTTCAAATATATAAACTTAAGTCATCTTCATATTACATCTTAATCAAAAGTATTAACATATAATTGTAATCCAAATATATATCACCACAATTACAATATATGAATACCTTTTAATTGTAAATTCAAATATATATCCATATGTATATATATTTTCATAAACCACAAAAACAATTTAAATATACCAAATTGTTTTCAACAAAAGTTCAAACTATTGTACTTGCACTATGATTAGGTCTATATATGTAACCATACCCCTCATAATATTTAACCTCTAATTGACCAATTCAATGCTATCAATACATTATATATATTTACTCTTATATATAATGAGAATCATACCCCTCACAATATTTAGCTTCTTATTGATCATGCTATTAATACATTATACTGCTTTACCCTCTTTGTAGAACACTATAGTCATTAAAATTATTATTATTATTATTTATAAAGGGAATTAATTATTTGTACACATAATCAACCATAATCAACCATAAGAGAGTGCCACATCCACTTTTCCTAGATCATCATTGTGTATGTATAATCTATATTATACATTCTCAATTGGATTACAATATTTAATTCCACTTTCATTTACAATGATTTAATATCACGATTTAATATAAATTATTATATTATATATAATAATATCCATACAATAATTATTTAACATGCAGAGTTATTTACACGCAAACCACTTATGTAACGCGCAGACCACGCAGACTATGCAGACCAAGCAAATTTATCTATTAATTAACATGCACATCAAGCAGGGTTATTTATTGAGTGCGGAGCTCCCGAGGAGGAGGCTTTTTCCAAGAAAAATATAACTTACTATTAATGGGGGAAATAGTAAATAGAACCATACAAAAAACGTCATGAAAGCCAATCAAAGTCAGCCATGGGACATATCCCCATAGTACCTTCTACATACAGTAATCAAAATATCATAGGATATGTAACCAATACCTCCATCCCCAATAACCATGAAAAAATAGAATAAGTATCAGTTCAATCACCAAACAGAAAACATAAATATCGGCCCATGACCAAGTCCATGGAATATAACATAAAGGGACCAACCCCTCCAGATAAATAACGATAATAAATAAAGCCTATCAAAAGTGTGGCTACCACCACCAGGGCCAAAGAATCCAACAGGTTGTTGGATACCCAGAGCTATGGACCTGTAGGAGAATCAAAGAAACATATAAAATAGGAAGTAGCCAACAAAAAACATGATGAATAGTAACCAGATAGGAGTCAGTGCACATCCAAGGAACCATGTGTGATAAACCTATTGTCTCGCCACTCATCCCATAAAATGAGACCATCCGGAGAAGATAATGCTAACTTGGAGAGAGAATCAACTTCCTAATTGCATTCCCTTAAAATATGGACAAAATGAATGTGCTCAAATCCATTGATAAATGAGCAAATATCCTCCTTCCAAAAAGAAAGGATCATAATGTCTAGAGGAGCCGAGTCCACAGCCTAAGAGATGATCGATGAAGAGTCCCCCAACACCAACAGGGACGAGACCTCAAGACGGCGAGCAAAAGGTAACAACAGCCAGAGAGCACATAACTCACTACGGGTATTAGAGCCAACCCCGGAATGCAGACAAATGCGGAAGTACTAACAATTAGTGAGATGCAATATCACACCAGCACCACATGAGCCTGATCCCCAGTCCACAGCACCATCAAAAAAACCACATGGATAGACCAATACCGGCGGATTCAAACGATGACAAGAAATCATCAGTGGTCAAACCGGAACAGCATATAACCTCCGGTACTCCGAAAAGGCCGCAACAGATCTACTACATGACAGCTCCAAACAGGGAGAAATGTTCTCAAACACCCCACTATTCCTAGACTTCCACACCTCCCAGACCATAAAGCAGGGGAGTGTGACATAATCAGACAGACTATCAAGCCATGTAGTCAAACAATTCCGAAAAGAAGTGGATCTCCAGACCATACTCCCACCAACTGAGATACATATAATCCGCCAGAGATCCTGCACAAAACTGCAGTGGGAGAATATGTGATCAACCGATTCAACCTGGGAACAACACAAAATGCATCTGCTCGGACCAGCAAAACCATGATGACAAAGATTATCCCAAGTCAGGATCCGATTGTTCATTGCCAACCAAATGAAGCATTTTATTTTCAGCGGGATGCCAAGTTTCCATAATGTCTTGTGCCACCGCACCCCATGTTTTTGCAAATCAGCAAATAATGAATTATAGGCAAGTTTTGCTGATACAATACCATGCGCAAGATCCCAAGACCACACCAATCTATCCGGACCACCCGTCAATTGAATATTACCCCAATTTAAGTACCTGGTATAATCTGACCATTCCACACCCAAGCTACCCCAAAGGCCTAATTGCTAGGCATATATCCAAGTCGATCGACGGCCCCCAACCCGCGGCAAAATAGATGCATGAGAAAGCCTATACAGTCCTTTAGCATTCAATACAGTTAAAAGGATCGGAGATAAGTGATATGCATGCGAGCCCCCAAGAATAGGGTCGATCCCCAATCTAATCCCCATGCCATTGTTGGGGATCCAAGAGAGCCAATCAAAAATAATAGAGAAAGAACCCATCAACCCATTCCAGAAGTTAGAGACACCAATCAAAACCAGTTGGCCCCTACGGAACCAATCCTCCATAGAATAGGATTTTAAATATTTTGCTCGAATGATGAGGCACCAGATCGAGTCAGAAAAAAGGGCACGCCAAAGACTTTTTGCATGGAGTGCAGCAATAAAAAGTTCCAAGTTTTTTATATCCCAACCCCCCAGCTCCGGGGTTGCCAGAGTACACCAGTTAATGAGATGATTTTTTTCATTTTCAGCACCCCCGACCATAGAAAGCTGAAGAACAACCTCCTCAATCGATGAATAATAGATTTGATCCCGAGGAGGAGGCTTACGCAAGAGTTGTCAAACATGGAAACATTACTATCGAAACTATGATGGGATTTACTCAAACTGAGAGATTTATACGGGAAACACTTGACATTCAAAAGCGATCAAGCAGTAGAGCTGTCAAACGAAGGGACAGACAGTAGCATAAAACAAAATCACAGGTGAAAGGCTAATTGTCTTACCAAGGCGATAAAGAAAATAAAAGAACAACTGATGCAAGCGAAGTTTACATGATGGACCAGAGTTTTCTAGGAAAAGTGGCGCGATTCAAGCGAGAGAAACATATTTGATTTACATTCGACGTGTTAGGTGAGCTGCTCATGGGTTTTAGTGTAAACAAACACTAAATCTTAACTCAAAAATTTCTAACACTGTCAAAATAAAAAGTGGATCTCCTAAGGAAAAAGAATATCAAAAGGGCTGGTGAGTATGGAAACATTGGAGAGATGACCTTAACAAGGAGATGTGAACAACATACATGAAGCGTCGAAACTCCATGAGAATACATGTGGACAATATTACAATTAATTGATAGGGGTTTAAGTAATCCAGGCCCGCTGTAACTTCCGACGCGGTGAGAGAAATATGTTAGAATATGTAAACTCAACAATTCACATACCAAGTTTCACAATGGGGAAAATAAATATATTTTAAATAATTATCAAGGAGACAGATTAAAAACCACTCGACATAGTTGAGAGATCTGAACCACTATAACTCCAACACTATGAGGGATTTAAATTAAAATTGCAAAATCAATATTCTTCCCGCGGTGATACCATTTGACAAGAGTTTAGGCGATAATGTGCATAATGAATTTATCTAGATCCATTTAATTTAAACCGATACTAACAAAGATCATTCTATTGCTAACTAAATTCATATTTTCAAATAGCGTCATACAGTATTAACATAGATCATTCTGTTACTAATTGATTTCATAACTTGCAACCAGGGTTGGAATTTGACGGGCATTTTGCCCGTTATTTACGGCCAAATTTTTTACCAAGTCGTCCAGTGAAACGGGTAAATATTTAAGTATAATGTGTTTTTGACGGTCAATGTTTTTTATAAAACGCCATTAATATCGGTTGATAAGTAGTTGCAAAATAATTAATTGATATATAGTGGGGAAGTGTGTTGGTTAATGCATCCCGATTTCCATCAACATCTACCCAGTATCCATCCACTGTAACACCTGGGCCTGTACGAATACAAAGCTGAAAATTTGAGTGTAACTTTGGCGGGACACAGCTTAGGAGCTTCTCTGGCAACGTTAAGTTCATATGACATTAAACAAATCCTTATGGCACATTCACCTGCATGTCCTATACCTGTGACAATGTTCGCGTTCGCATCTCCGCGCGTAGGGAATCTCCAAGTGTGTGTTTTTGTCTGCAACAGATAACAGAACTAAAACTAGGCAAGCTTTAATTTATCGCCATATGGGGTTCCTTTCCTTTCCTTGCAATCCTCTCCACAAGTTCTCAGTACAACAAACCCCCAAGTATTCATCTCTTCCCTCGCATTGCATTCTTAGTCAATTTTTCATTCCCCTCCTTCATATCTTCCTCATTTCTTCCTCATTTCTGTGTACTGTATCTTCCGAATGGCAATGGCTACATCCACCTCCACTAATCCTAAGAGCAACAACAATTCCTCCTATGATATTTTTATTAATCATCGTGGTCCCAATCTCAAAAATACCTTCGCGAGCTATCTCTACCATCGGCTAACTCGTTCACACGGATTAAAGGTCTTTCTAGATCAGGAGGAATTGGAACACGGATACTATATGACCTCTCAAATAGAAAAGCTATTCAATCATCCTCTATCCATGTGGCCATTTTCTCAAGTGGATATGCTGAATCAACTTGGTGTCTAAATGAACTAGTATTGATGTTGGAGTCTATGGCTCCCATAATTCCAGTGTTTTACAACGTGAATCTGAGCTTCGGTGTGGCAAAGATGGAGTGTCTACTCGAGCCCTACAGAAACTTCAAGAGAAGATTGAGTATGACTCAAAGACTGTTGAACAATGGAGAGATGCTCTTTTTTCTGTTGCATTATTAAGCAGTTTCGATCTAGAGGCGTTTAACGGGTGAGCACTCAAACCAACCTCTCCATATTTGCATTACCTTATGTGTTGGATATATGTACCAGAAAAATCCTCTGAGCTGAGCTTTCAGCAATCTCGGCTAAAAAATCCTCTAAGGAGATTGATTTTATAACCATACCAGAAAAATCCTCTGAGCAGAGTTTTCAGCAATCTCGGCTAAAGCTAAAACCGAGTCATATTGATTGTAATTAGCTTTATAAGTAATGTGGTTAAATTCTCAAATGGAAATGGGTGCGCGAGTGAATCCACATGAGACTCTTAGCAATGGGTACCATACTTGCTATGTTGTTCATGACCATGCATCCAGGGAATGGCATGATATGTTGCAGATCCAGGGAATGGCATGATATGTTGCAGGTGACTGAAGGCGAGGATGTAAACTCATATAGCTTATGCATTTGTATGGTTGTGCCCTCAAAGTACTCGAGCTTTGACACTCTACACCAAAACGAACGTTTGGATCGACAGGGAGGTCAGTCAATTATTTAGTTTAAATGATATTAAATTAAAGCATTTGAGTATCTTTTGCAGTGGCTTACAAATACAGTCAGCAGAGAATAATCTTGTAACTGTAACTATAGTGAAATAGAATAAAAGCAATAATTATTTATTGTTTTAAGTCATCTTGATCTATCGGTGTATTTCTCAATGTCCCGCCTACACCACAAACGGGCTCTAAACGTTGGACAGGAGATCCCATGTGTGGAGAATGACTTTTGGTTGTGTTTTGAGAAAAAAAAATTTAACCGAAGGTAATTTTATTGAAGGGTAATTTTTTCAACAAAACGTTAAGTGACGGGGAAGATTAAAGTTCAAAACATCAAAAAAATTTAGCCTGAAGGGCAAAGATGAAATGAAATTCCAACCCTGCTTGAAACATCATTATGCATTATTTATTGACAGGGATTGGATCTCTGTGCGTAATCAATTTCATAGATTATACTAACTCCACATAACATCAAAATAAATCATTTCAATTAATAAACAAATTTCATAATCTTGAATTAGCTTTATGCAATAATGATAGAAATTCGATCTCTATACTAAGAAAGGGTATGAATTAATTAAACTCTGAATAAACCACAGAGAACTATTTATTATCTGCGAACTTGGAATAAATTATCCACTATAAAAACCACAGAGCATTACGCACTCATACCTCTTAAATTATATCTTTAATACAAACACAACTACACTATGATAAGAGCTAAATCCAAACCAGTAATAACAATTTAACCCAAAATACTTTTCTACCCTTGATGAAATTCTTAAGCACGCACAAAATAAAATTACTTACTTGATAACAACTGGGAAAAGACACATACCTTAGCAGTTTTAGAATGGGGCAACTGAAAACTTGACTGCAACGTTCCACCCATCCAAGTGGTCTCTGTCTGACGTAGGTTTTTCCGCTGAGAGATCACCCCCGAGCTGGGTACAAATCCACTAGGGCACAATAGAATTACTCCATCTTCCATAAACTTTCTCTGATCGATCTTCTTCTTCTTTCCTTGGATTCTTCGCCTCTGAAGGTCCCCCTTACGAACACATCTAGTGCCCTCTTTGTAGCTAAAATTACTTTTTGTTCTTTGACTTCCAAGATAAGTTCTTTCTTGATCTTATCTTTAACTTAACTCATTAACTTTAGTTAACTTTAACTAATTGACTTAACTTAGCCAATCTTTAACTAGGACCCAGAGTAATGAGGAGATCTGAAGGAGCAAAAGAAAAGCTAGGACCAGCCTTCATAAACAAGGTGCAGTAGATTCTTGTCTTTCAATATTTTAATATATATTTGTTTGGTCTTAATTTGTAATAAAGATTCTAAACAGTTTGCAATCAAACCCTTGGGTGTATGTCTAAATGAACCCAGTATGTTGGTAAAATAACCCAAATCATTTGGAAGTTTTCCTTAACAACACTCGTTCCGATATCCTTTTTGTGAATATCATGGAACTTGTATAGTCCATCATTGGGGTCAAGAAAACCTTCAATAAGGATTTCCCAATTGTTCACATCCTTCACAACAAACTAATCTGGCTAAAATTCAACCTTCTTGCCAATCTAGGTGAGTTTGGATACCGACAACAAGTTTGCACTTAGGTTGGGTACATGAGACACATTGGTAATCACACCATTTTGACATTCAACACTACCACAACCAACAATAATAAGTGCTTAATCCTTTGCTACAAAAAAAATATTTTTTGCATCTTCATCTAAGGAAGAAAAAATAGGAGCATGTTTAGCCATATGACAGGTACAACCAGTGTCAACTATGCACTCACTCTAAGTAGTGTGGCCATGTAGAACCTAAGAAGAACTAAAATAAAATGTATAATTATCTACCATGACTTATATAAGTTGGTGCTAATCATTGGTCAATTGTCCAATTGACACATCTGCTTCAAGTTTCTTGACCTTCTCTTCCAGGTCACTAGTCTTGTTCTAGAAATCCTTCTCCATATGTCCTAATCTCCCACAATAATGACATGTTTTCTTAGTAATCTCATCACACTTATTATTCTCAATTTAGTCAACACACTCCCAACTTTTCTATGGGTCACTTTGTCGGCATTTTTCTTTGTGGTTTTGTCGACCTTTTCCCTTCAACAGATGGTCCTGCTGCCAAACACTTAATTTCCCCTCATCAAGCAATTACTCTTGTGACCTAGTTAATAAACCACGTAATTAACTAAGGGTATATTATTTACCATATTCTTTCCAGGATGCCCAACTAGCACAAAACATCAAACAAAATACATCATAGGGTGTCTTCAAATTCAAGAGGATCAGTTCAATGAGTTTTCCATCTTTCTTCAAAAAGTCCTTCACACATTCACCCAATTTCAATGCAAGTCCTTGACATGAGCCAAGTAGTCCTCAATCCTTTCAAAGGAGAGAGGATCCAAAGAGATCAACACTTTCTCAATCGACATGACCTAATTTTTTAAAACTTTGTCAAATAGACCCTTTAGTTGCTTCCAAACCAAATGAGGATAGTCGATCTCACTTGTATGAAATTCAATCTCACTCGAAACATAGGTGGCACTGACTCCTACAACCTCATTCTTCTTGCCATCGAGAATGAACTGTTTTTTATCATCCTTTGGATATGGGATCGGGGCCTTGGTAAACTATAAGAGGACCTTACTTTTCAGCAATCTCTCGATATCTTGTTCTCATATTTCATAGTTGTGACCATTCAAGATCATGGGTTCTTGCTTAAAATCCATAAATTTGATATGTCAATTTATACCTTGATACAATCTATAAGTCAAAACCTAGAGTCAACACAAATATATCTGACTCAATAGAGTGTGCCCAATTGACACCTAAAAAATACTTGTATGCAAGAGGATATGTATCAAACCAACAACTCCGATACCATGTTGGAGAAACCAAGGGAATTAGAAAGAACAAAAATCAACGAGTTAAGAAATTCCAAGAAGAGGTGTTTTCTAAAGACATCATTTAAACACTTAACCACAATATACAATAAATTGAAATGCATTGTTAACACATCATCTTCATTCAACTTCATTCATAGGATCATCCTTTTATAGCTCCAAGATGTAACCAAATCCATGAAGTGAGGAAGAATGTGTGCATATACATGGGTCATAGCACATAACAACCTCCTATATATCTATCATGTTTGTGTCACAGTCGACGATTCTATTTTAGCTGCATGACTAGTTGGTCGGTCAGTTGACTCCTCCATTGGTCAATTGGTATGACTAGTCGAAAGCCTAATCAACCCATCCATCAACCACTTATTCGATGCTTATATTCAATCATCACCTATTGTTTTTCTATATTCAAAATATCCATAGATGTGACAAACTAGAAAGACCTATTATTCCAACCCAAAATAGGTTAAGGAAACAAGTTCTCAGAAAATTAAATTTTGCAAAGTTTCACAGAAATAAAACCATTTACACTTGAAGGAAGTCATGAAACATACTATATTCAACTATGTTTTTGAAAGAAGTTGTAACAATTAAAACATCAAAAAAAACTAAATTTGAAAGTTTATATAGATTTTATATTAAAAGGATGGTAAGAAAACAATTTCCATTATAAAAATTAGAATATTGGAAGGCATTACCTTGTAGTCAATATCCTAATATGCTTTGAGACTATGAAAAATACATAAATAAAGTAGGATGTTGGATACGTTATCCTACATTCAATTTCAGGCTTGTGGTAAACTTTATTCTAGTGACCTAATCCAATATATATTGTGTTATTGAAGTAGGTTGGCCACAGAAAAGAAAAATCAAAGCAGTTAAGAAAAAATTATGAATCCCGTGTTCAAAACATACGTAAATAGATCTTCTAGCAATATAAAAATATATTTTTTCATTCACGTACTAAGAACTGAGCCGTTGAAGTTCCAAAATCAAGACTTGGATTTATTATTGAAATAATTTTACTTGTAGTAAACAAAGTTACTATTGCAGAGGTCGGTAGAAACCACTATGTTGATGAACCATAGTCACATTGCAACCAACTTAGTAGCACTATTGTTGCAAAGGTAAATAGTCAAAACCTATCAATAGTTGTTAAGGTACAATTTTGCATGTCTATATGGAGAGAAAATTGAATAGCTAATTGAATACTGAGGGCATAATTTTTATTACTTTGAAGAAATTATATTCTTGATTTTTTCGTAGAGACTTCTATTATAGCACGAGGAAGATGTTAGCAAAAATAAAAAAATACATGTATGTTCAGGGAAAATAGAAAAAAAAAATATAATACAAAAATGGAAGAATGCTAAGTACATGTAAAGTATCTAGATGATTTTATGTGGATCTTATTTTAGCATAGCTACCAAATTGTTTTATGCTACATTCAAATGTTTTTTTATTATGTTCCAACGCCTTAATATCATGGCATTGACAAATAACACTTATGTAAGAGTATCATTCAATGTTTTGTATTGATTCTAGCAATTTGTCGAAGTGCTTTTGACTTTTTACATTACATGCTTAAAAGTGCACAAAGATTTAGAAATGTGCTTGTCAAAATTGGGAAATGCCAAAGCACAAAAAATGGTTGCCCATGAAAATGCATGAATTAATAGCACAATTTGCTACATTGCATCATATTGTATCTAATTACTATGTTCAAATGAACTTGAAAAAGATAATAATTTAACACATTACAATATATTTGTTGTAGGGTTTTCCATCACATGGTTAAAAGCCTAAATGGTTTAAGGAAAAAAGAGCACAATATCCTGGTTTTATAACTAAAGTCTAAAATTCTAGAATGGAAAGCCATGAAAGACAAACACAAGTGCAATTTATGTTGGCATGATGTTGTTCTAATTCAGATTGCAAGTTGAAATCAAATAAAAGTCTATGGAAACAAATCTATTCAAATATCAAATGAAAGACTTTAACATCATGAGAGCTAGATCTAGAAGTATGTTTATCAAAATTTCCAAATGTCAAAGAACAAAAAATGATTTTTCATGAAAAAGTATGAGTTAATAGCATTGGTTGTCAAAATGCATCACATGTAATCTAGTTGTTATGTTTAGGTCAACCTGAAAAAAATAACAACTTAACCTAATAAGACTTAATATAGTATCCTGATTCTATAAATGTTTAAAATTGAATTCATTGTATTTGAACACTTATTTGACTTCAACTTTGTTCATTGATATCCGCTACTACATTGTCCATTGTCATGGTGAATATTGGTCTTTTTTGAAACATTATGAAGAGTTCAAGAGTCAATGAGATGTAATCTATGTATTTTTCATATGGGACCTTAATAAGCTTTGGTAGCATTTTGTCGAGAAGAGGTTGTCTTAGAGTATACCCAATCTGTAGCATCCCCATCCATCATTCTGACTATATGAGTGAGGTAAATACAAATTTCACGTCTATGGTTTTTTCCCCATGGGCCATTATTCGAATTCATAATTAATTTAAGCCACCCATGGGAAACATAAACTAAGAAATGCATGTACAAGTGCATGAATGTAAAACACAACAAAATTAAAAATATATCCACACACACATCATGCATAAACAAGAATGTTCATCCCAAGAAGTAAATAAAATCATTGCACATTCATAGACAAAGAGAATACTTATCTTTTAACAACAGAATATTCAAGCAACTAATTGTGTAAGAGCAATTTTCTACCCAAACATAGGTATCAACTGCATATACCACCCCCAATATCGAAAATGAGGCTACCAAGGTAAAGGAAATACCTATAGGATTCTCTCTCTCATCCCAAAACCCATTTCCTCTCATGCTTAGCCAATCTCCTCACCATTGAGAAATTGCATGAATCTCACGCATACATCCTAGCCATGGTTCTTTATTAGACTACTCCACACAACACAAGGAAGACATTTCCATTCACTATTATATAGTTCCCTCGAGAAATCCAACCCTTACAGTGCTTACCAGTGTGTGAAAAAAGAGTCCAACTTGTTGTATTATCATAGAGAACCTCTTGTAACCTCAATGCATGGCTTCTTAAGCATTCGAAAGAAAAAAATGCACAGTGGATAAAGGTTCCTATCTGGACCAACCTCTATGCTCACCTATAACCATCCTATTCACTCCAATGCCTGCAATTTCCTCTTCATAATGTTAATTTTGGTTAATTTCATAGTTTGGTTATTGGTTATGGAGAGAACAACATGACAACTCTACGTAGCGTAAAAATTTGCATGGAAAATGAGTGATAGACTCCAAAGGAGATGATAGGATTGGTGAAAATACAACTCACATTACATTTGACCATAGAAGGAAGGAAACTTACAATTGTCATAGAAGTATATTCATCCCATGCTTCAATAACTACATGAGAAGACATTCGCCACCAATCTCATGCATTCAATGATTAGATTTAATAAGTCAAAAGGGAGTAATTGGATCATTTTGAGGCACATGGAAGCAAATGGATGAGTTCTAACGTTGGCACTTGGAAAAATAGGATTTAATAACCCATAGGTCCCCTTTCCTCTCCCCCTCTAGCGGAATCATAACCCCTGTATTTCTCTTTACACAACCATCTTGGACCATTTTATTATTTTTCCACATAATCTTTACATAGATTTTGAGTCATCGTGACAAGCCAACCACATGTCCCATATAGCAATATTTACATTATGCATGCCTAGATATTCATTAGTCATGCATTGGTATTGAGCTCCACGTTAGGAATACATACTAGCATATTTACATCATTTTATATAATCTAAATCAATACATTGCAAGGGTCAAAACTAGGGGTATTACACAATCTCTTTATCTTATGTTTCTATTATTCAAGAAACACTATGGTTATATAAGAACAGCTTTTCTCTTTGGCATTTGATGGAGTAACAGACCGTGATATGATAGGGCAGTTGCAACAATGACTTGGTGTCAACTATTGCAAAAAGGCTCAAATGGGAGTGTATGAACATTTTTTTCTTTTAAAATGCCTTGTACTTGCAATATATTGTACATATATTTATTTAATTTGTCTTATTTATATTGTCAAAATGAACCATCTTAGATAAAATTGGCAAAGTTCTATTTATATTTAAATATGGAAACATGAACAAAAAAATCTAGGAAGTTTTAAAGATACAACATTTTCCCAAATGTAGGCATGAGGTGCCATTACTTTCCCGTATACTTGACTTTGAAAGGATTTGTAAACATGCCATTGCACGTTGGTGATTCAATGGTTCAAAAATAATGGACATTCCAAGACATAGGTTGTGAGATGCGCTTGATCCATTTCTAAAGATATATTTTTAAATAAATACATGGCAAGACATCCCAAAGCAAGTTGATGTTGTACTTGGAGGAAGAAATATTTAAAAGCTTCTCCCACTTATAACTGAAACACATGACAACTATGTTTGTTCTTATCATTTTCAAATGAACGATTTTCATTTGGGATTCTAGCTATTTTGTTAAAAATAAAAACTCAAAGAATAGTTTGACAGAATCGATGTTGGTGGAATAGTAAATATGCAAATGAAAATATACTCGCGATTGCAGTGTCATTTGTAGATTCTACATATTTTATGTCGAATTCATAGACAGTGTTGTTTTGTTGACAACTCGTTACATATTTTATTATGTTTATACGACTAAAACATAATAAACATGTAAACAGTAAAATGTTTGTTTTCCTTAAAACAAGATAAATATATCAAAGCTAAAATGTGTTTTATCTAGCATTGACCGCATTACCACTTTGATTCTTGTGCATGTTTCAAACTTTCGTTTTAGTCCTTTGAGGAAGGAGGATCTTTGTGTAGAATGTTGTTGCTAAAGGCATAAGTAAGAATAAATGCAATATTACATAGCAAAGTTGAGCATAAATGGGTATGCACGCAACTATTATGCTACCTTTTTGAGCCATGGGTTTCCTGAGTGTCCAAAGAAGCATGCTCAACAACGGTAGAAGAAGCCATTGTAAATATGATATCAAGGAAAAAAATGCAATATGTTACATAAACATAGTGACAATGCAAATTGATTATATATGTATGATTACAAAAGACGATAAGTGAACCAAATGGTTTGATTGCATATCAAGTAATTAGACTGATATCAAACCAAGTATGTTATAAAACAATGGCTTCAATTTCAATGGTAGTGAATAAGATGATATTATTATTATGCAAGAGTATGTTGGCTTTATGCAATAGTAATTATAGTATTGTAAAAACACAATTGATGCAATTGCATATGTGGTGATAGTTATATGTGTTTATTTTATTTTCCGATGATATAACATGTAGGTAGGTTGTATAAAGGAAAGAAAAACAAATGGCATAGTGATCAGTCCAATAGGTTTCAAGTACATGAAAATGAACAGAAAGAAAATGAAATATTTGAAAAAAAATGGTCGATCAATGTTTCAACATATATTGTTGACCTATTTGCTAATAATGTCATTCAATGACTTTGCATTAATTCAGATAGTCATTTTTGTGTGGCAGTGGTTTGCAACATGTCAACATTGAAATTCGTTGCCAAAATGATATTTGTGAAAGATGGGAACATAGCTTTTGTTGTTGTAATAAAAGAAAACAATTCATCTATAGGTGTGGAAGGTCTGACATAAATGTTTTATAGACTTATAACATTTTGACAAAAATGCAACTTAAGCACAATGACTTCAATTCGGTTTGTTGTATATCTTTCACATTTTTCAAAATTATTTTTTTTGCAAATGTCACAACGTCATGGAGGCCATTAGTATAAAAGTATTAAAAATAGTTTTCAAACTTTGAAAACATTGTCCATGTCTGCATGGATTAGATCATAGTCATAAGGTATTTTATCAAAATGTAATGGAAATCTTCTAGTGTGTGGTGAGCATAATACATTCTAGTCAATGCTTTGCAAAGAATGAACATTGCATTCATGTTTCCAAATTGATGTATTTTCTAGTCTTTACATCTCAAGTTTTACTTTGTTAGTTGTTGCAAAATTGCATCCATGCAAATCATGAAGAAGATAAACTGACAAAATGTTTCGAATGCATGAAATGGATATGTAAATAAGCCCATGTTGTTTTATGCCAACATAATCAAATTATATTTTTTCCATTGTGATTCCTTGGGATCTATGTATAGTTATTGCACACACCACTTGAATTGGGAATTGTTGTCAAATGAAAGTGCACACACCACTCGGAATCATTTGTCACTTACATTACATTTTATCTACAATTTGAATTTTCTTGACCTTGAAATTGCAATAATGAGGTTTTAATAGGTGGTCTATGTCTGTACCGATTGGGATAGTTAAAGGTTGTTTTTAGCTACCTGCGGTGTATTTTCACCACTTTAAATTACATTTAAACCTCTCTTCAATGGAGGTACTCGACAGAGTTTGAGGTTGTTTTGCTTACAACAGCTACAAGGATGTAAGAGCTCACTCAATATTTGTTTATACTAGAAACTTCCAAAGTATATAAAGAGTCCAGCTCGAGATTGAGTGGTTAAGATGCAAATGTTGAGATGCCAATCAATTTTAAATTTTCTCACAAGCTTGTTTGTTTCTTTTTTAGTGTATATCTCTTTATTTATCCTTTGATCATGAGCTTAATGATCATATGAAGTTCATTATAGTTTATATGAATATTATAGTACTTAAATCTAAAGGCTTTTTGACAATGATGCAACTAAGCAACCTCAAGTTATGTACAAACACAACATCAATGAGCCATTTAGGGTTGAATTCATTTCTTTTTAGAACACCTGCAATCAAATTTCTGCGTCATTTGCTCCAAATGGGCACCATTTTATTTTTGCAAGTGAAGATTCACATGTTTCTATTTGGAATCATGATAGTCCTCGTGGATCTGGTGCAAGGCATGAAAATTCACGTTGGTCACATGACCGCTTTCTATCACAGTGTATTTCAGTTGCAATTCCTTGGTCTGGTATGAAGCTTCATCCCGTAGTTTGGAATTTTCCTGAATTTATGCCTGGTCAGAGGCACACTCCACCTTCATTGTAGGGAGGTAAGGATGCTAGATGCCAAAATGGTATTCTTTCAAGAGAATTTGGTGAGGGGAAGGAATCAGAGATTGCTTTGCATTATGTTTCTCAAGTATTACATTCATGCGGTTCACAGAATTTGGTAGATAGGAATGGCCAAGATGATATTTCTCGATGTTCAACTTGTATCTCATATTCACATCAGGCATCTTTTATGGCCTTTTCTGCATCTCCTGGAAACCTAGATAATCTAAATTCAAGCCATATTTATAGAGACTTTTCCAGCAGGATTGTGAATGAAAGCCTGTAATAAAACAAAGCTTATAAACGTTTCTTAATAAGAAGACAAAAATATTTGTTGAATTTGAAAATATAAAATAAATCCCATGAACAAAACCTACCGCAACTGCTCATTTCCTTATTACAAGATAACTATTTTTGGCTACCGAAATAGATTCACGATCAAACTCCTCGCCCTTCAAATGAATTCATATAGATTTACAATTTTTGGAGATTTTGCTTAGCATAACCTAAATTTGACCCTAATTCACTTGTCAAAGTTTTAAAAAAAACCTTTAGAACAATTTTGTGAGGGTTGTATTTTAAAGTTGTTTCTCTTACTACATTATATTAAGTTTACCATTCAAGATCCTTGTTCATCTATATATTTATTTTAAGGAAATCTCAGAGGAGGTCAACAAAAGTATTTTCAGTGAGTTGAGTTCTGAAGCAAGGCCTCAAGTCTTTTGGCATATCTGGTCATGGTGATGGCTAGTTTGAAATTGAGCCCAATATTCCTGGGTCCTCATTGCAGGATAGCAAAGAACACCCATTCCTTTCAAAACAATTTGGTTCCAATAGCAATTAGTGATGAGGGATAAATTTGTGCAAACAGGGGCCTGTTATCACATATATAGTAGTCGGGCTACCATACATTATTTTTCTGATTCCATTACACTATTCAGCCAGTTCCCTTACATTTGAGATGCTGAGATGAGCATCTATATTGGATCACTATCAGATTGTGGACAACAGTATATATTCCCCATGCCATGACTGAGTCTCAGGACACTCAGAGAGATGACCGATGTAGCCATTATACCATTGGTACAGAGCAGTCAGTAGTGCCCAAAGTTACAGCAGCAGTTTCAGAGGACAGATGATGGTACAGGTTGATGAGCATACAGGTATATGATTCAGCAGGTATATCATTGTGTTATGGTTACATTGCTTTTATACTTATTCTTATAGCATGTCTTAGCACTTAGTGTCATGATCTGGCGATCATATAGATATGTGGACCTGTTTGATCTTATTATATATATTATATTGTCCCTACTCAGACTTAGAGGTTCACTATTCATACTCATTAGTCTTACCCTCCTTAGGGAGAATAGAGGTGATCATTCCACCATACCTTGGCTTGCTAGTGTCAGCTCCATTATTCATTGTCTTCATCCATCCATTGCCTACCTTTTAGTTTATCACCCCGACTTACTACTTGACTAGTGACATGGAGGATATTTTCCCCAATGTAGCCTCTGTATTGGATGAGCTTCCCTGTTTATTGTGTCTCGGCTCTGAGTTGGTGACAAAACTTGCCTATGGTGAGTTGGAGTTCCTTGTGAATTCCCCCTAGTCACTAAAGTTGTGTTGGCTAAACCTGAAACTTTTAGTGCTGCTATGAATACAAAGTCTGGAAAAAATGAAATGCTATATCTTGTATGAAAAGCCCATTCATGCAATGTGTTTCTAAACACACATGAATGAAAGGCATGCCAAATGAAAATGGCCATGAAAATAAAATGTTATATCTTTTGGAAATGTAAATACCTAGGTAAACAAGCTGTCTGTGACACACCTAGAAGTGCTCAGGTAAACAAGTGCCTTAAAAACACACCTGTAGCAGAAAGCCTAAAATAAATGAAAATATATGCAATGTGTTTATAAACACACATAGACCAAGGCTATGGAAACTTCAGGCCCAAAAAGCAATGGAACTTAAATGCTATATCAAAACAATTGCTGGCCTTATTTGTATTATGGATTGTGCGCATCTCTTAAAGGTGAATAAACCCTCTTTGAACAACTCATCCATTTGTGAGACACCGCCATTCCCTGTGTTGTTGCTCATTCAGTATATACTATGGTGCGTATTCCCTTTCCCTTTGCCAAAGTGTCACGAAGTTAAGTCAGTCAAGTCATCCCTTAGCCTAGCCAGTTATTTTAGCCTTCACCCTTCACTAGCAAAATGATCACAGCTATGAAGTGAGTATGATCTTGAAAGTCTAGTCTGAGTAATAATAATAATTAATGACATTATATATTTGGATTTAGATCACCAGTAATGATTACTTTGTGTTATAATTGTTATTTGAATAAGTTGTAGAGCATGCATTAACCTTTGACACTTTGCAACAGCTTCCAATGATAGATCTGAGTTATATTTGGTCATGTTGACTTGGTCAAACCTAGTTTGACCAAGGTCAACCATAGGACATGAGATGGTTGGACCTTATGATGATATGGATAGATGATATATGTTCTATGTACACATACATGATGATTCTATGCAGCAGCTACAAGGTTATGATGATGATTCATGGTTTACAGCAGTATTTGATCATTTACAGATTGTTATTATTTGCCCTGTTCCGGTATATTGGATATATATATTGATCAGGAAGAGACTCATATGGTGTATGAGTACACATATTGGATGGATTTGGACCTTCTGAGTCCAATGAGATAGTTTGTTTTCAGTTCCGGACACTTACAGTGATGATTAAGCCTCAGTAGGCTATCCCAGTGCAGTTTTGGTCTGTCGGAGGCCCTGTCAAAGCAGATGTGATTTTTATCCGGTTGACCTAGGGCACTGTGCTTGGAGGGGGTGGTCCAACCACTTTTTTTTACCATATTACCCCCCTCCCGGACACACTGGTGCCCTCACCTTGACAGCGCAGGAACTCCAGGAGGCAGTTTGGGGCAGTTTCACGCTTCCCGAGGCATTTCAGGATTGGTAGAAATGGCTATTGAGGAAATCGATTTGGGCTACTAAGGCAATCTTATGGCATGGGATGATCAGTGATGATGGATCGATTTCTTCCACACCTCCTCCAGTAGTTTCAACTTCATCGGGGCCCGCATCCATCACTTATGGCACTTTCTGATGATTTTTGAGGTCTTTTGAGGCCTACGATTTGACCATAGAGGCATGATTTGGTATATTGATGACTATTTTATTATTATTGTGCTATGGCGATTGACCAAGGGTGGATAAAATTACCCCTTGGACCCACCATAAGCCTCTTATTATATTTTGTCATCATGATTTGGTGGGATTCCCCTCTTCTAGGGTGATTTTGTCCACTCATATTATATTTTATTAGTGATCCATGTATTTTATTGTTGAGCTCATCTAAACCATTGATTAGACATTTGTATCTTTTAATCTTAGCCACTCATTCAAAAAGTGGTTAGGATTTTGATGCCTCTCCTTCCTATTTAAAGGAGAGAGCTTCTCATTGTAAAGGGGACTAGTGGCTCTGGATTATTGGAATGGAAAATTATTATTGCATCTATCTCCAGTGTTGTGGTGAATGTTTTTGGTGTTCGTTCGTTGGTTCTTCCTTTGCACTGAGTTATTGGATATCTTGTTTTTCCATATCTTTTGTACCACATTTTTTGCATCTACAGGTGGAGGCCGATTTGCTTTGAGGAGGAAGTATTGGTAGGGGAAGACTCTCCCTACTTCTTCTTTGGATATTTTTGTTGGTAACAGGGAGTATTACTGTCCCAGGACCTTCTATTCTATGTTATCATTGCATTTTACTTGTATTTCCTCCATATTTGACCTCTCTGATTGAAATCGATTTTCCTTGGATTGACAGGTAGAGGAGGGCGCACTTGTGGGCTAGGGCATCAATTTGGCAAGCAAAATCAACAATCTCTCATTTGATCTCTGCGGGAATCTTCCTCAACATCAAGGAATCTCATTCACATCACTCAGGTATGATCTCAAGGTAATTTCTTTCCATGATCTATCCACTTGTCTAAAACATTTAAAACCCTAATTAATCAAAACCCCCATTTTTACATTTTTTCAGATCTACTAAGATCTAGTGGCTTCTTGGGTAAGATATTAAAAACCCACCTGTATAGTATCCACGGCATCCCGGATCTATAGTTTGGTGAGGATTGGCTTCCATTTGACCCTCTTCCCAAGGCATTTAGCCTCTCCAAGCAAGGGCGCACTTCCTAGTTTGGTGAGTTGACCTAGATCTAGTATGTGGGTAGGTGAGATCCCACTTGATTCATGATCTACACATCCAATAACCTACCCCCAGATTGTCACTTTTCTGATTTCTACCTTGTGGGCCCTATTCCACATTTTAAGGGATTTAATCCCCATTTTGGACCACTTGGTATCTTCAAACTCAGATCTAGTAAGATATAGCCATCGGATTGCCTTGAAATTGTAGATCCACACTCCTACTTGATTAACCTACCCGGATCTAAAGTTTGGATGCCATCGGACTTGTCTTGACCCACTTAACCCACATTTTAGCCTCCTTGGGTAAAGTCGCACTACCTTGGAGAAGGGAGTTGTCCCACTTCTAGGACGTGGGTACTTGAGATTTTCGTGGATTTGGAACGGGAATAATTCAAAACCTAGGTCTAGTAGGTCACCTTGTCAAATCTTGCCTTGGGGATAGCATTCCTTGTTTTAAGGGATTGTGGTCCACTTAGGTCAAACCTAGATCTAGACCTATTCATCCATCAAGACTTTAATTGCCCACTTGTCTCATGCAATAGGAGTCCTTAACCACAAGTTAACTTTACTTTGACTCCATAATCCCAACTCCCAAGGCACTGGTCTCTCTCCAAGTCAATTCGACTTTCCTAGATTGTTGGATTAACTTGTGGTTTGACCCTTGTGTGGTAAACTAAACCCTTTGATGCCATCATACTGCATGATCAAGCGTGTCACTTGTACTAGTTAGCCCCAATTCAACCCCTAAACTACCCTGCATTGGACACGGTTCCCAAGGCAGTGGATTTTCTCACATTGAACTAGTACTTTAATCCTGGATCCTATTTCACAAATCATAAGTCACTCTCACATCAATAATGAACCAAAGCTATACTCATTGAACCCCTCACTTGTCTTGTGACTTCATCCTAAGGTCTAAGATAAACCATACACCTTACTTCACTTAAAAATAACTTGATTTGGTGTCTTGGTTTTGATCTCTCCTGTCGGGAGTAGATCGGGTCTCCCCCTTTGTTATCTAGGCTAGATAACATAAAGTGAAGGTTGCCTCGACTGGCGTGACAACCATCTATTGGAGGTCGAGGTGATCGTGGTTGCACCTTTTGAGTTTCCCTTCCCTATTGCCATCCATGAGTGGATACATCCATAGGGATGACTAGAGTTTAGGTGATTACAGGGCCTTCCACTGTAGGCCCCCCTTTGGTGATCATTTTGATGCATGTCAGAAGATCTGCCAAAAACGAAGCCTACAATCTTACAAACGTGGGATTTCAATTGCATGTGAATAGTGTTGGGATGTTCCCACCACCTAGGATCTTCCCTCAAAACAAGAAGTGGCTCAAGTTCACTCCTCACACCGTATCAGGGGACTGGTTTTTGTATAAAGAATTTATTTTCACCAAATTTTATGGATTTGAGGAGGAGCCTTACCAACTCCCAGCCCTACTCACAACTAGGGTCTTTGCAATGGAATATGCGAGACACATATTCAAGGTAGATGAAATGCATTTCAAGCACTTTAGGCACTTCAGGCACCAAAGAACCTTTCTATTGCCACAAGAGGTAGGGCCCTTCCAAATTAGAGTTTTGAAGGCTATCCAATACCTGGAAGGCTTCCTGCACCAGTTGAGCTTGAATAAAGCAGAGGTTGTACCCCATGACCCTCATGGAGTTATCTCGAGGCAAAGGTCAAAAAATAGTAATTCTAAACATACACCTATGCCCAGACCAGACTTGCAAAGAATTGCTAATTTGGAGACCTAGGAGGAAGTTCAAGAAATCCAGAAAAGCATGGAAGAAGATGTTGAATTTTCAGAATTTACTTCAATCTGATCTAGGATCTTAACTGAGAGAACAACATGTACAGCAAATCTACAGCATATCAATCATGGACACAATAATGCAAGCAAACAAGAGACACAGAGTTTACTTGGGGAAAACCATAAAGGTGAAAAACCCCAATAACTTCCTCAGAGATAGATAGAGCAATGATACAACCAGAATACAAGAGATAGTCTTCTCCTAGCAGCAGAGCCTCCTCCTCCACAGTGTGAGTGAGAGAATAGAATGTGTGAAATGAGAGAGACACACTCTCTATTTATACACTAACTTGACTTGACCTTTACTCAACTAGGTCGGCCTCAAGTTAACCACTTAACATAATGTTGACTAGGCCGACCCCCACTAGGGTGGTCTAATAACCCTTTGACCCACATGGCTGACCCCCAATAGGGTGGTCTAATAACCTTTTGACCCACATGACTTATACAGGGCCGACCCCAACAAGGTGGTCTAATAACCCATCAAGTATAAGTTACGACACTTACAATATAAATGACGACACTTCCGTATAGAGGAATAATAACATCTCTATAAGAATACAACCACTTCCGTATAGAGGAATAATAACATCTCTATAGGAATACAATATACATATATGTGAAATACATTCCGAAGTTACATATACATCAACACTCCCTCTTAACTAGGAAGGTATTTCTCGACACAGGTCTTCTAGCACAAGTCATCTTCTCTGGATCATCGTCACTGCTGCTGCTATCTCAATCAATCTCTGAATCTACTCGTCATAGGAAGTTCTACAGAGCCAGTCCTTTTTCATACTAGATGTAGGCCCACCACCTGCAGGTCTTCGTCATCACTGGCCATACTGTGGAATTCTCAGGACTTATTACGTGCATCACAAAACCTGGCTGCAGCATCCCAGGCTATTACGAGCACACAGCTCTACCTGTAGGATCTCCCAGGAGCACATTACATGTGACCCATCACAAAACCTGGTTGAAGCATCCCAGGCTGTTACGAGCACACAGCTCTACCTGTCGGATCTCCTAGGAGCACATTACATGTGATCTCACCACAAAACCTGGCTGAAGCATCCCAGGCTGTTACGAGCACACGGCTCTACCTGTTGGATCTCCCAGGAGCACATTACATGTGGTCCACCACAAAACCTGGTTGAAGCATCTGAGGCCTTTTTCATCCTGTCCAGATCTCCCAGGAGCAAATTACATGTGGTCATGGCAAAACCTGGCTAAAGCATCTGAGGCCTTTTTCATCCTGTCCAGATCTCCCAGGAGCAAATTACATGCCATAGGACAAAACCTCGCAAGAGCATCTCAGGATGTTACGGGTACACAACTCCGACCTGAAGATCTCCCAGGGCACAAATTACATGTCCTCCCAGAGCAATGTCTCGAAAGAGCAACCCAGGCTGTTATGGGTATGCAACTCTGACCTATAGGATCTCCCAGACATGCTCATCTGCACAACCTGATCCACGGCCACAAAGTATCATCTGATACTCATCATACATCATCCTGATGTACACATGATCATCCTGATCATCATCACTACAACATCCTGCTGCATGTCATCTAGAGAAGCTCGTCATCCACGATCACCCTGATCATGCAATGCATCCATCTGATGCACACCAAGTATCTACCTGATACATATCATCATACATAGTGTATCCACTTGATACATAGATACATGATCCACACAATGTATCCATCAACATACATGATCTACCTGATACATATCAATATACATGATCTACCTGATCATACAATGTATCCACCTGATACATATACAGATACATGGTCCAAGCATCCAACATGATGCATATACACAATACATACAAATGATCCAACCGATGATATCCATCATCCAACATGATGCGTACATACATATACATATGAATGATCCAACTGATCATATCCAGCATCCAACATGATGCACACATACATATAAATGATCCAACTGATCATACAAAGCAGAAACTAGAACATCATCTTGATGCTCATCATCCAGCGCTTACATCCACAGCCATGTGAAGGATCCTCCTTCCAACATGCTTGGAATGGCTTCAGCAAATGTGTCCATCACTTCTTCCTCGAAGTGTCCTCGATCTGAAGAACACCAAGCCTCTCCCTGAAGTACTCGAACTTCACCCTGGCTAGTGGCTTCATCAGCACATCTGCAATCTGCTCGTCCGTCACAACATACAGGAGCTTCACAGCTCCTCTCTGCACCATATCCTTGATATAGTGATATTTGATGTCTATGTGTTTCGACCTATCATAAAACACTGGGTTCTCGGACAGCTTCACACAACTCTAGTTATCACAGAAGATACCAGTAGCATCCAACGGGAGATCAAATAACTCAGACAGTAGCTTTCGTAGCCATACTGCCTCACAACTAGCTGAACATGCTGCAACATACTTTGCCTCAACTGTACTCAGTGCTAAGCAGGACTGCTTCCTGCTAAACCAAGAGATCACACCTGATCCCATACTGAAGCAGCACCCAGATGTGCTCTTCCTATCTGCAGCAGTGCTAGCCCAATCTGAATCAACATAACCCTACAGGTTAAACTTTTGATTCGCTTCATACTTGAGCCCATAATCCACTGTACCCTTCAGGTACCTCAGAACATGCTTTACAGCAACCAAGTGAACACTCCTCGGATCCGTCAGGAACTAGCTCAATGTGTTCACCGCAAAGCAAATATCTGGTCTCGTGTTCGTCAGGTACATCAAGGACCCAATCATCTGATGATACATAGTGATATCAACCGGCTCAGATGAAGCATCACACAGACGCTTCAAGTTCGATGCCATAGGTGTGGCCATAGCCTTGCAGTCCATCATCCCGAACCTCTTCAGGATATCTACTGCATACTTCCCTTGTCCAAGGAAGATTCCATCACTCTACCACACCTCCATGCTAAAAAAAAATAGTGCATCATCCCAAAGTTCTTCATCTCGAACTCGGAAGCAAGCTTCCGCTACGTGTCAGCAATCAATCTATCTTCACCTGTAACAAACAGGTTATCCGCATACAAAAGTAGTATCACTGGATTGCTTTCCTCAACCTTGTAGAAAAGGTTGGAATCCACTTTATTCTTCGTAAAGCCCAAACTGGATAGAAAGCTGTCTATCCTACCATACCAAGTTCTGCACACATATATGACTACACCATGCTGTCTTGAAATCCATCTGGTGCATCTTCTATTTCATCACTTTTATATTTCTCAATGCTGCCATCTGCAACATGCTTGATCTGATAGTTCCATTTGGAAGTCACAACAGACTTCCCTTCAGCTCTTGGGACTGCATCCCAAACATCGTTCTTCATGATCGACAGATCATGGCATTCTTCCCGTATCCTGGGAACTTCAATAGATAATTTTGTTGCTGAACAAATGTTGTAGTTCTTCTTTTGTAGGTAATGGCATACGATCTTTCCTACAAAACAAGTTAAATTGCATGATTAGAAAACATCTCATAGTTTTTTTTTAGAAGAAATTCTTACACATAAAGAAATATGTCATACAGTCATGCAATTATCTTAGCCAATGCTTCAATACAACATTTATCCATATTCCGTAACTTTATAGATGCCTTCCAATCTCTACCAGAACATTGTTAAGAGTGTGCACAACTCCCAACATGTCATAAAAGAGGTTTCATTCTAGATAAGTAGCAATGGAATGTTGTACAGTGCCATAGGCCACTTACCCATGCATATTAGTAGTATACTGTTTATCAATGCAACTATTCTAATATGCATAATACACAACCTAATTCTAGGAACATCATTATATACATTATTGAACAGTATTATTTAAACAATAAAATATGCAAGTAATGACAATTCAAATACTTATCTTTGTGTGTTTGTTGGGTTGACTCCCTCTCATTCTTTGCTTCTTTTCTACAACTCCATTCTTATGTGGATTGTGAGAAGTGGTCAACTTCCTCTGAATATCTGCATCCTTGCAGAAACTACTGAAGTGTGCTCCTTTGCTTTCTTGCAGGAACAACTAGAGTGTGCTCCTTTGCTTTCTTTGCTTCCTGGATTACCTGTCCTTGAACTTACATCCATCCTTAATCACTATGCATGCTTATTAGTATCATCATTGTGTTATCCTTAAGGTCTCATACATAATCACACATTTATTAGTATAATATTAATACTATCAAAACACAATAATCGTAAACATGTATATTCATGATCATTCACAGATAATAAACATTAGTATTCAAGGTTTCAGGGAAGTCTTCTTTTACTCATACATTTTCTTATTTGATCATAGGACTCTTCTGGTTAGTTGAGTCATCAATTATGGTAAGAAACATAATATGCATACAACCATGATTATTCAAACCTATGACTTCATGAATAATCATTATCAACAACACAACAGTATAAGATCCTAACACAAGGTAGGATTCTAGCTTGATATAGGAAAAACATACCTGGATTAGCATGCTAGCTAGTTATGTCTAACATACCCGCATAATGTCTTCTGGTTCTCTTTAGTGACTTGTGCTAGTAACCTGCATGTCTCATAAGTTAACCATTGTAGAAACAAGTTATACATACCTCGAAAGTAGATCTTCTATGTGATCCATGACAATGGATGAATCCTTGTCTTCATGTCACCATGATCATACGTTCTTGAAGTAGAACATGATTTGTCTTTCTTGGTGTACCTTTTATGTTAGTAGACAACATAAACCTCATACAACACCATAATGCATCAGTACAATCATAAGTGTCAACACCCTAACCAATGAATATCTTCTATCATGCATTCATAATTTTGTTAAGGTGATACGACAAATCTAAAATCAAGATTGTACTAACCATAATAACATGAAGACAAAATACCATAAACTTAATCATGAACAAATATCGAAACATACCTCGATGAGTCATACCTGTCGAGATCGCTTGTAATATTCTTATGTAAGGCCTTAGCCTCATCTCCCTCTGAAACAGGAACTTCTTCACTTATGCAGGTGACCAATCCATCTTCTTCTAGGATTAACCCAATCCACTTGATTTGCAAGAACTGGACCTGGAGCTGGATATGGGTTTGTCAGAGAAACCCCAAGAATTCAAACTTTGAATTTCAAACTTTCGAAAGGATAGAAATATGTGCCTTGATGAGCTGATCAAGCTGGTATATTCAGAATTTGAAAACTGCAAAGTTTCACTCCTCAATTTTGCCCTTGAAACTTCCAAATTCACTGGACGTGACCCTGAACTGGGGTTTGATGAATCCCACTCTTATTCCCAATCAAAAGGTTTGATCCAAAGCTCTAAGCTTCTATTTTTATGAGGAGCTTCCAGCCATGGTCACAGATTTCAAAAATTTCCATTTTTGCAGAAGCCCTAATTTTCCACTTTTCTGATCAAAGTCCCGAACTAGGGTCTGATCAAGCCTGGCCTTCTGCCCAAACAAAAATTATGATCTTGGTCTCTAAATTTCTATTTTGATAAGTAGCATCCAGCCGTGGTCTCCGATTACAAAAATTCCAACTTTCTCCGAAGCCCTAAATTCCAGAAGCCATGAATGAAGGTACTCAAAAATAATTCTGTTTTGACAAAAATATGTACCTGATTGTTTCTGGTGTAACTCTGAACTTTTCGATCCATAAGGTCTGAAAAAGCTTCCTGAGATAGCCCGACCTGTTATCTTTCCATCCCGACAGGTCTGACCTCAATTGGATTCTCTGAGAGAGAGTTATGCCAAGTGTCGCAACGTGACCTGTTTATTGGATAATACAGGAGAGCGAACTTGTACAGCGTGCCATGTGTCACTGTTTCAACTTCGGTCTCTGAAAATTTTTCCTGAGATAGCCCGACCTATTTTATTTCCATCCTAACAGGTCTGACCTCAATTGGATTCTCTGAGAGAGAGTTATTCCAACTGTCGTAACGTGACCTGTTTATGAGATAATACAGGAGAGTGAACTTGTACGGCGTGGCACATATCACGGGTTAAACTTCGGCCTCTGAAAAATTTTCTAACATAGTACAGTCTGTGTACTACCTGTCACTTTTTACGAAATTTCATTTGGAGCTTCCTAGCCCAAGTTATGACCTTTTTCCCAAGGTCACCTGATTTTGACTCAGATCTGGAAGAGGCAGAAACCCTATATTGTACAGATCATAAATCACAAAGTACAACGAATTAGAGGTTGTCCTTTGGACACAAGGTACATGGTGATTTTATCTTCGACCTATAAAGGTTTCAGATCCGAAAACTTCGCCAAAACGGATTTATAGTGAAAGTTCTACGATGACTTATTTTTTCTATATCAAGCCCTAGCATCGTAAGTGCAACAAGTGTCATACATGCCATATCATGCCTTCTTTCAGGCTAGCTCTGATACCATGTTAAATTTTCAGAATTTACTTCAATATGATCTAGGATCTTAACTGAGAGAACAACATGTACAGCAAATCTACAGCATATCAATCATGGACACAATAATGCAAGCACACAAGAGACACAGAGTTTACTTGGGGAAAACCATAAAGGTGAAAAACCCCAATAACTTCCTCAGAGATAGATAGAGCAATGATACAACCAGAATATAAGAGATAGTCTTCTCCTAGCAGCAGATCCTCCTCCTCCACAAGTGTGCCACTCTCCACAGTGTGAGTGAGAGAATAGAATGTGTGAAATGAGAGAGACACACTCTCTATTTATACACTAACTTGACTTGACCTTTACTCAACTAGGTCGGCCTCAACTTAACCACTTAACATAATGCTGACTAGGCCGACCCCCACTAGGGTGGTCTAATAACCCTTTGACCCACATGGCCAACCCCCAATAGGGTGGTCTAATAACCTTTTGACCCACATGACTTATACAGGGCCGACCCCAACAAGGTGGTCTAATAACCCATCAAGTATAAGTTACGACACTTACAATATAAATGACGACACTTCCGTATAGAGGAATAATAACATCTCTATAGGAATACAACCACTTCCGTATAGAGGAATAATAACATCTCTATAGGAATACAATATACATATATGTGAAATACATTCTGAAGTTACATATACATCAACAGAAGAAAGGGTAAAAGAGAAACAAGAAGGCTAGAAGAGAGGGGAAGAAGAGTTGTATACAGATATGGAAGTAGATGAACCAGAGTCGGGACATCCAGCTAAAAAGGTCAGAACACAGGGAGAAGATGTTAAAGAAGAACAAACTAACAAGCTTCCCAGAGAGGTAGCTGACATGATACCACAACCTCTAGATAAGAAGCAAGGGTCAGTAATCAAGTTCACCTATTATCCTTCTATGGAGTACACAAATCCTAGAATGTTGCAAACAAATCCTTCATAGTCACCTTCAATAGGCCTAGTACAGGTAAAAATAGATTTGCAAACCAAGTACAAGCATATAAGGGAAAGGAATGTCAAATAATTAATGATACCAAAAAACAAATAGGGGCATCAGGAAAAATTCTAATCACAGTAGTAGATCACAAATTTGATACCTTAAGGTGGTCTTTAGTAGAGCCTGTAGTCCAATACCCTGGTGCTAGACTAAGAGACTAGAAAGCCAATGAGTATCAAGTGGAGTTCAACAAGTTTGAGAAGCTAGACAAGTTTGAATTCTATAAACAAATTAGTGACATAATATGCAAAGAGGTGATACAGTCCATCAAGACACAGAAGAAACTCAGAGCTACACTAGAAAGATTCGAAGAGTTATGGAAGGCAGAAAAGGTGACAGTAAGGGAAAAACATGTCACCATCAAAGACCTGGAAAATAAAACAATGCTTCAAGTGTAAATCCAATGGATGGATCTCATGCAACATCCATTTTGAAATAAAAAGAATGAAATGTCCCATCTCATAAAACATTTGAATATCCCAGCAGTTCAGCTAGTTTAGACACCTGAGCTGAGACAAGCTCAAGAGGAGAGTGAAAAGATATATGCTAGTATGTTTCAATTTAATAAATTGGTTGAGGATAGGGACAATGAAATAAATAAACTAAAAAGGCAGATTTCCTCCTTAAACTTGCAAAAGGATACAATATCCACTGAACAGGTTAATCAAAGTATACCTTCTAATGAACAAGAAGCAAGGTAGTCTGCAGGGGAAACAACATAGATTACAAGAGAGCCTGAGAAGCAAAATGCAAAGAAGGATGCCATTGATCATATGGATAAATATGCACACACTCAATAGCTAGATGAAGAGCAGGTTGATAAAGACAACACTCAGCAGCTAGATGAAGAGCGGGTTGATAAAGACAACACTCAGCAGCTAGCTGAAGAGCAGTTGATAAAGACAACAAGATTGGAGAATTGGAAGCTAAGGTAGACCAGAAAGATGAGAGATTTTGGAGCTGGAAAGAGATAACAGCCAGAAAGAGGATGGCATCCATGAATTACAAACTAAAGTTAATGAACTTGAAATCCAAATAACTAAGTTAAATATGGATGTGGAGGGGGAGCATATGATCAGAAGATCAAATTAGTCCTAATGGGACAATATATCCCAGTTGTTTATAACTGAATGGGATCACTCCGAGGTTATCCAGGAGGAGTTAGAACTATATAAATCAACTAAAGAAGAAGCCAAAAGAGTAGAAATGAAGTTGGGAGATATGCCCAAACAAGCTGAGCATATTATAGAATATTTGAACAGCAAGAGCAAAGGGCAGCTAGAAGAGTTAAATATCACCAATAGAAACCAGATAATCAAGATAGCTAAGCGAATGATTACAAAGAAAATTATTTTGAGGAGAACTCAAATTAATATGAAATCCCTAGAAGACGACATAAGAATTTTTAAAGGTATGTTTGATAAACCAATAAAATTGGGGTTACCCCACTCTTGGGATGGGAGTGAGTATATTTTACCCAAAAAATAATATCAAGCAAAATTGAATCAAAAGAGAAATGAGCTCCCTCAATTTGATGCATTAGAAGGGATTATAATAGGTGATTGGGTCATTGAAAGGTACAAGCCTCAATTCCAAATATGGATTCATTTGAAAATATTATTTAAGGAGCTAGGCCCCATATCATATGAAAAGAATATTGATGCAGAGATAACGTTGGATGCATTAAAATCCCATCATATTCCAATAGGAAAATACTGGTAGTCAGTATCAAAGGATTACAAAATAGCTTTCACTCCTAAGATCCAAACTACAGGACAAACTTCCAGTGTGCCATGAGGACAATCAACTAGACAAGAATATCCTACGGTGCCAGGTCAATTTGTGGGCCAACCAACCCCTTTGGATTTTATGCCACCTAGAGGGCAGGTGAATATTCAAATGATGCATCAGAGGCAAAAAGCAGGCATACCCCCAAATATTCAAGTTGTTGGATAGCCACCTAATGTGCATATGTAGAACACAGAAACAAGCGAAAATAAGAAAAGCACCAATAGAAAGAGTAAAAAGTAAAAATCTCTCAATCAATTAGAAAAGTTACATTGAAAGTGACAGACTTACAAGTCTATTGAAAACAATTGAATTCAGTTACTATGAGAAGTCCTATATAATATAGATTGGATGTATTGGTTGAGGCTGGAATTTTTGGAGTCCCCTCTAAGATTGTTGATTCAGTGAACATTTTGATCATGTAATAGCCTTTTGTGAGATTAAGATTACAAAGTTATTGCAGAGAGTTTTCTTCCTCTGTAAATTTTTCCTTCTCTGTGTATTTTCATATCTTTTAAGTCTAAGTATGTCTCTCTTGAAGTGATAATAAAGCTTGAGCATCAACTTTGGCCCTATATGTGTTGTTATTACAAATAGTGTTGAGCATGAGATTGTTTCAGAGATTTCAATTTTCTTTGACCTCTAGCCCTATTTTTTTATGTGTACATGAACAATTTTGTATAGAGTTTTTGTTTACTGTTGTTTCTATGTATATCATGCTTCCAAATGCATACAAATGTCATGAGATGCTTACAACTTGTTACAAACTTATGAATTCTTTAAAATAAAGCTCGGTACGTTTTTCATCATTAAATATTATAGAATTTTCCTGCATGCACCTATCCGCCATATGAGACATGGATGGATTTATAAGCTGAACTTGTGAATGACAATGCACACTATATATTTTTTGAGGTAAGTACAAAACAAGCAGAAATAACCATTTCATGCAAGATTAAAATAAAGAATACATGTGCATTATGAAGAATAGAGTAGCACGGTGTATGAAAATGGTGACTAGAGCACTAAAAATGGGAGCATATATGTATAAAGTAGAAGATTGTGTCCATTTTTTAAAGTCCACACCAATTTATGTGAATAATTATTCTATTGTGGAAATTGTGTTTATCTTTGAAAGTTCAAATAAATTTAATTTAAAAAATTATTGCTTTGTAGAAAGCAGTCACCAATATTTTTGGGTAGGGTTGAACCCATTTTCATGGCCATATATGGTTGGAGTGACATCAACTCCTGTAGAATTTGTGATTTTAAGGTACAATTGAAAAAGGGACATAACAAAAATTGCATATATCAGTAATTTTAGTTATTTAGAAGTAATACGAAGTCATATCTAAATGTATTTATGTGTGGTTTTCATTAATAATACAATTCATTATTCAACATCGACCGAAGTATATACATCAATTTCTCATAATGATTAAGCCTATCATGATCGCTCAATTTACAAAATTGTTCCTTAGTCAAGCATATGAAGAAGCTTATTCAAAAGTCAAAAAGAAGTTCCACTACTGCAGAATACAAAATAGTCAAAGAAGATGTCAAAGTCAAGTTCTTGAAGTTCACAAAGAGAGACGCAGTTCAGTATCAGGAAAAAATTGTTACTCTGGTTCCAGAAGCTGCAAGGAAAGACATAATTCAATATCCATGAAGTGTTGTTGCTCGAAGTTGGTGCCTCTGGGAGTCCATGAAGACAATTGCAATTCAGTATCCGGCTAGGACTGATCGCCAAGTTCAGGAGTCTGCAAATTTAAATGTAATTCAGGATTCGGTGAAGCTAGTATCTCACTGTTGATGACATCAAACATCTTTTCAAATCTCTTAAAGAGCATCAAAGTATGCTCCTATTGCTTTTCCATACGATTAATACGATCCTTCAAAGCTAAAATTTCCTCTACATTCCATTGATTAATTTGTATTTGAGCATACCATGATTCCAATTTGTTCTTAAGATGTAAGAATTATGCTCGGTATGCAAGAATTGTTGTGGATAGATTTCCCATAGAATCGACATGTTGAAAAGAATCAGACATGGTGATAATAATTGCGAATAAATTGGATATCGAATTGCAGAAACAATGACAAATGAATTGAACACCAACACAAAGGTAATGCACACAACTAATTATGCACTAGCCATGAAGTCTTGACGGATTTAAAAGCTTAGTTACCAATTCCTGTAAGACTTCTAATTAATTTCCAACCATCAAATAAGTTTAAAAGGTAATTACTATTTCATGCTTCCAGAATATGGAAATGACACAAAAGCGAGGCTACATTCATAATTGATTTGAGGGATTTCCTTAATGCTAAATTCTACACACTTGCAAGTCAACCGAATGAGACGACAATCACCTTTTATCCAGTCTGTCACCCATGTCAAATATCCTAATAGACATGCCTGTTACCCTCTCCATGCAATGAAATATGGATTGTTGGCACTGCTAAATCCTGTGATCCTGGTTGTTGGCGTAAGCCCATTTCCACAACATGTCTCTGCATCCTCTGATGGGTACAATCTAAGCTGGGGGAATATTTGGGTCGTTTGCATGCCAGATCTCCTCTGTATCCCCACAAAAAGTCATCCCTATGCAAACGACTACGATTAGAACCCCAAATGATCTAATTCATTCGTGCTTTGTTTCCCCGCGGCTCATCCAAATCTTTGCTTCTGGCCTCCGATGACCACGATCTATGTTAGCATTAATCTCTATCGTCCGCGCAGCCTTCCTCCTGCAACGCGTACTTCACGCTTCTTTCCCCGCTGATGACTGCGATCGCTAGCCAAATCAATCTAGATGACCTGAATCTTCCCTCCCAGTGACGACACCCATAAAATGAATCAAGGTCGTACATGTGTTGGCCTCTGGTGGATTTTGATAAATCCACACTTCCAAGTCCATGGGCTAAAGGTTTCATGTTAGCGACTATGAAAATCCTCACAGGAGATCTAAGAGATGATGTATACCTCACAAGAGAATAATTATGATTAAGCAGGAAAATAGAAGAAGAGTGGTCAATGCAGTATAATGAGCAACATAATAATAATATAGTAGAACTCGGATAGAAACAAAAATACTTCACACACACTAATTAATTAATCACAATATGGACAAATAAATAGTACAATGCATGAGGATTCGAATGCCTAAGGTGGCAATTTGAATTATCCTTCATGGAGTGATCAAAGGATCACTGGAGTGTCATCAGAGCACACCTGGTGTCATTGGAGCACAACTGGAAGTCTTCATCATCATCAGTGGAGTCATCAATGCTCAAGTAACTATCAAACATCAGTCAAACTGAGTCTGGTAGGTGTAACTGAGTGTAACTGAGTGTAGCTAAGTGTAACTGAGTGTAACTGAGTATAAACTGAAGACAACTGGACTAGTAGGTGAAGAAGGGCGAGTTGCTTCCTAAAATCAAGGAAGAAGGGCGCATTAAGCAACTGGAGGGCTAAAACTGATCAATGAGAAGCTCTCGGGGGCTGGCTAACTGAGGACTAGGTGTTGGACTGATTATTGGGATGCATGCAAAATGCATGAAAACCCTAGAATGCATGCAAACCCTAAAATTGCATGCATGACTGAAAATGTAAATGATCAAAATACTGGTGGGACTAGGATGGATTATAGGAATATCCTAACACCCCCCCTTAATCCATCCTGGGCCCTGGTAACTAAGACCAAAGGTCACCCAATACAATGAATAATAACAGTCAATAAACCAAGTAAGTGGGGAAAATTTCATGGGAAAAATACCCCCCCCCAAAACAGATTGTAAGACACACATAAAAAATAAATGCTCCAAACTCAAGCAGGTGTGATGCTTGGTCATATGTCTGGAGGTATCTTCTTCGTGGGAATAAGTGGATCATGCCCAAAAAGCATGTGCTTGTACTTGCTCTTCAGATCGAATGTGATGAGAACAAATCCAAAAGTATGAGGATGATCCTTGAACCTGTGATTTGAATCCGTTGAGGTACGATAAAAAACATGAATATGCAGATAGTATTTTGTCTTCTCCTTCGAACCATCATGGGTGAGATCATGCCAAAAAGAACCATCAAAAAATGTTTTCTTGAAATCCAAATCAGATTTAAGACTTGAAGAATAGTTTCTTGAGATCTCCTTTGAACCAGCAGGGGTGAGATCAAAACTATCATATGCATGAGAAATTATCCCAAGTAGTAATTGCTTAAAATCCAAATTAGATCCAAGACTTGAATCATGGTTTCTTGAGATCTCCTTTGAACCATGAGAGGTGAGATCAAAACCAGTAGATGCATGAGAAATTATCCCAAGCGAATGGCAATGTCCATATTCTTCAATAACCTTCTGAAAGCATGGAATAATGATCAAATAGTAGTAAATAAGAGGTGATTGCTTGAGGAGAGCGAATGCATTACCTCCAATAGTTGATTTTGCCTCCGAAATAATCATGTGATCATGATGCAAACCAACAGACTATGGTGCAAGAGAGGATTTAGGACCTTTGCAATATCTAGAGTGTGAGCTGGCACAAAAAGAGAAGAAAGTTTGAGCATGAGTGTAGAATCTACAAGTTATTTGTGGACAACTTCAATATGAGATGATGCTGGTTCATGATTAATGAGATCATCAAGGAGGGCGAATGCATCACTTTGCTTGCTTTTGAAGGGGTTTGGACCAATTCCTTCATTCTATATGCCAAAAATTTCATCCAGGTGAGCCCATAGCTCTTTTGGAGTTTCAATATCAACGAATTGGTGTGTCATGTAAAAAGGCATAGCATACATCATGGCTGCACAAGCTCTGTCACCATTATTTAACCATTCAATCTCTTCTTTAGAGGATTCGAACTCTCTTTCAAAACAATAATCAAAGAGACCATTTCTCTTCAAATGTGCTATCATATTCGGTTTCCATTCATCATAGTTGAATAGAGAAAGAAGATCATAGTTGAATGGAGAAAGAGGAGGGATTTCTTTTGAATTCATTGAAGCTATAGAAGACCTGCAAAAACAATAGAGAATATCTGCAACTATTACTGCTGCAAAGATGCAGAAACTATTGCAACTACTGCACTTGAAATCTTGGTAATAACCTACAAAAAACTCTCAAGAATGGAGATAAACAATACTCTCAACATGCGCTGATACCATGTGAAAATCCTCACAGCAGATCTAAGAGATGATGTATACCTCACAAGAGAAATTATGATTAAGCAGGAAAATAGAAGAAGAGTGGTCAATGCAGTATAATGAGCAATAGAATAATAATACAGTAGAACTCGGATAGAAGCAAAAATACTTCACACACACTAATTAATTAATCACAATATGGACAAATAAATAGTACAATGCATGAGGATTCGAATTAGCCTTCATGGAGTGATCAAAGGATCACTAGAGTGTCATCGGAGCACAACTGGAAGTATTCATCATCATCAGTGGAGTCATCAATGCTCAAGTAACTGTCAACCATCAATCAAACTAAGTCTGGTAGGTGTAACTGAGTATAAACTGAAGACAACTGGACTGGTAGGTGAAGAAGGGCGAGTTGCTTCCTAAAATCAAGGAAGAAGGGCGCATTAAGCAACTGGAGGGATAAAACTGATCAGTGAGAAGCTCTCGGGGGCTGGCTAACTGAGGGCTAGGTGCTGGAATGATGACTGGGATGCATGCAAAATGCATGCAAACCCTGGAATGCATGCAAACCCTGGAATGCATGCAAACCCTAAAAGTGCATGCATGACTGAAAATGTAAATGATCAAAATACTGGTGGGACTAGGATGGAGTATAGGAATATCCTAACAGCGACCTCATTTTAAGGTGGCACAAATTTCTCTAGTACCTATATGATCTGTAAAGGTAGGATTTATAATGCACATAACTCAAGAGCACAAAGAAACCCACTTTCATATTTGAACTTTGAATTATGTAGATCATTGTTCTCAAAATGACTCTAGGAATTTTGTTCTTAGTGAAATGTGCAAAAATACAATCGACCTCTAAATCTATTTATGAAAAACTTTGTGTAGTATTCAAATACAATTGCTTCCATATGTAATGTGGGGATACATGAATCTCATCTTATGCTTTGCATACTAGCAATGATTCCTATTCATAAAACCATTCCTTGACACACCCATGCATACTCCAATTTGGGTATGGTTTTTGGGGTGATATGTATTTATAAGGACATGTTTTGAAAGGGGATTATATCTCCATATTCTTTGTGGAATTGTTTGTAGGTAATCCCTCGTAATTATGGTTTCATTGCTCAATTGAATGAAGGGTGCAGCCATTTTAAGAAACCTCGCATTGAATTTCAAGTGGATAAGGTACAACAAGACTTTGACCCTAGTAAATTCAAATTCGCCAAAAAAGTATTGGTGAGGGCCCTTCAAGGATCATCACCAAAAAGATAATTAGCAATGGGATTTTAACAACCATCACCATAAGTGTCACCAAATACATAATTGGTAACGAACTTTTCACGACCATCACTGAAAGTGTCGCTGAAAATGGATTTGGTGGCGGGATTTAAAAAATTGTCACCATGTCGACTATTTTTATATCCCATCACCATAAGTGACATTGGTGATGATTGTTTAAGGTGCGTCACAAGCATGATTGTCACCAAAATGGATTTGTTGACAGGATTTAAAGCGTTGTCCCCAAAATCACTTACAGCGACAATTTTTCAGAGCCCGTCAACATAAGTGACTCCAATGACAACCGTTTAAAGGCCCGTTACAAGCATGATCGTCATGAAAAAGGGATTAGGTGACGGGATTTAAAGAACTGTCAACAAAAGGGCTTATAGCGACATTTTCCATAGACTGTCACCATAAGTGACTTTGGTGACGCACGTTTAAGGTCCGTCGCAAGCATGACCATCACCGTGGGCCTTTTTCTTTTAGTGTATGTACATTTGAATTTGTACTATCTTTCTCATTTGGTTAAAAAAATGAAGGTGGATGGTATTCCAGATATTCAACAAAAGTAGCATGGAATTTGCAAAGCTTCTTAGGCGGGAAATTAGCATTGAGTTGTATTTGATGAAGGACAAATATCGAAATCTAGGAGGTTTTTTTTATTCATGCCGATGTTTGTGGGCCTATGAAGACAACATCAGTCTCTGGTGCTATGTATTTATTATTGTTTTTAGATGGCTTCACTCAAAAAAAGTGGTGGTATTTTTTAAAGTTAAAATATGAAGTATTTACTATGTTTTGAATATGTTTAAAGCAAAGGTGGAAAAACATTCTAGGGGTTTCATTATAATTATCAAGTTCGATAATGGTGGAGAGTTTCTCTCCATGGAATTTAATAACTTTCATACTCAAAAGGATGTTTTGAGGCAATACACCACACCTTGCACTCCACACTAAAATGGAGTAGTAGAGAGGCTTAACCACACTATTGTCAAGATGGCACATTATATGTTAGAAAACAAATATGTTCTTTACAAGTATTGTGCTAAATCAATACATATATCAGTGTATTTCTTAATGGATATTTGGCAAAAGCAATGCAAAAGAAGACTCTAGAGGAATCATGTTATGGATGAAAACCATAAGTCATTGCAAAGTTTTTGCTTTGGTTATATATGCATGGATCCCTGAAGAACAACCAGCCAAAATAGATCTCAAAATCAAGAAATTAATGCTCACATACTACGATGACATTCTCAAAGCATATAAGCTAACTGATGTGGGTACTAACTGTTGGAGCCTAATTCTTGGTGTTAGGAAAATCTTATATTATTAAACTCCGTATTCATGTGAGAAGGCCAAAATTCCTTGGTGAATGGAAATAATTGTCTTTGTGAATCCAAGAGTCCACTTGGAAAGTTAAACCCCACGGACATTCTCATTTGTATATATATATACAATTAATTAATGAGAATATGTGCGCTTTCAATCCTATCCTTCTCACTTTGTATGTATTATTGCCTATCTACCCAATGGGGCAACTAAAGTGGTTCTATGTATGTGTTAATCTGCCATACATCTGTATTCTATTGGTCTGTTATTTTATTAGTGCTATGACATTACCGCCGTAATTTTATTTAGGCTTGGGAGTTGTGCTTTAAAAGATATAAAACCATTGTATTTTTTTCATAGTATGTCACACCTGTGCTATGAAAAATTCTCTACTCCTCCGTAGGCCATCATATATATCCATTACCGATTTTTTATATCCTTTTCTAGCATAGCCTATTGCAGGTAACGCTATTTTTTCATGCGGTGCCTCTCGCTCTGTAGCACCATAAACCCTAACTAAATTTCAAACTTTTGTTAGACTGCATGGTAGTTATGGATCCCGGGTTATGAGCATTTACAAGCTTACTGTCTGGGCCCGCTCAATCTACATCTGGCCATTTAGACGTTGACAAAAACCCTAATTTGAGTTGTGACAAATTACCTTTCACTCTTCTCACTCCAGTGTGTGCTATCAGCATTCTAGATGTGCTATCTATCTATGGTATGCAAGTTCTATCAAACCTCCCATTGTGGTCGCTATATTTGACTCCCGTCATCATTCAATTCATGTTGCAATAGTAGAGTAGTGTTGGAATCTACAATACATTCACATCGATTGTAACTCTGCACACTCCTCCTTACGTTGAATGCAGTTGAACTGCTTGTGGAGTTAAAATGCTTCAGATATTGCTTGAACAGTGGAATAAGTTTCTAGGGTTTCCTGTTGAGCAATAAGAAAGAGACAATATTGTCTCCAAATTCTAATACCAATTTTAACTTGAGAAAGCCCTTTGATTATTGACATTGAAGAAATGTGGAACCAACGATTCCTTGAAGTCGTTTGAGTGGATTTTTGCAGGAATTTTCAAGTCGAAGATTGGGGCAAGGGTGAAAATCCATGTAAGACGTGACCTAATATAATGTGGATTTTGCAGTGATGGCCAAGCCATGCCATACCAGCGATCATAAGTTCCTACTCATTAGGATGTTTCTCCAAGTTGGTTTACCAAAGGAACTTCGGAGAGATTTCAGATCTCAAGAAAAGAAAATTTCGCAAAGAACTTTTTGGTTGATGAGCAGGTCAATGACTTGTCCCTCGAAATGCAACCAGGAACTTTTCATAAGGGTACCTGAGTCATGACCGCGGCCAGATATCACAGTAAGACGACCCCATTGAACTAGCAATTGTTTTCAGTGACTCTTCCAATCGTTGTATTGTGGAGACGTTTTTGTTACATCCATGCAGTGCAGATACCACGCTTGTTTCGTTGGTGGAAAGCCCGGTGGTAAAGCATTGTACACCCTCTCTCATTGAGCTGGTACTGCATGGAGATCTATTGGTGAAGTGAAAGTGGAGTGTGGAGCTGAGTTTAGTGCATTTGATCTCTACAGAACGAGCACCTCTCTTCATTTGCATTGAACTAGAGCTGGGTTGAATCTTAATCCTCCTCCACCGTTTACAGCTCGTGAAGATTGCTAACAAGATATCTTGGAGACTGTCGCGTGAGTTGTACTCTGAATATCATGGAGACTTGTGTGGACTATGAAGATTGTGAAGATCCGATCTCTCCTTTGCTGCTACGAAACCCTAATTTTCTCAACATTCAAATCTCTGTGTTGGTGTCTATGCGTTGATTGTTGATCAAAGTTGTGTAATGTGTAGCTTTGAGATGTAGCTCATGGTATCTATGTTGCGTGGGCTCCGCTCCACTCATGAACTGAAGCTACGCTTTGAAATTCGGTCTGGAGCTGCAAGCTATGAACATTGTGAAGACCTCTCCCTATTGTGATAAGAGTTGCCTGTGGTCTACGCTTTCTATTGAATACCTCTCATTCCTCGTGGACTCTCTCTTGGTGAACTACCTCGGGTGCGTGAGTCACTCTCAACATGTAATAAAGCTTACTCTCTGAAATCAACGTTGCTTTCTTGTGAGGACCTAAAACCCTAATCCGATATGGCTGAAGGCTGATTGTGGAGCTTGTTTTGAATACTGTACACTTGCACTGAATGTTAACCATGGAACAGTGTAAGAAGAGATATGGCATGCTTGACCAAGTAAGATTGTATTTGAAGATATGAAGTTGAATCTTAATTTATCTATCAACAAACACCAAACAAAGTAAATGTATTTGATTGCACTCGATTCAATGTGAAATCTCTTTTTGTTAAATGCACTTATAATAAACACTTCTCTTCTTTGTGGGAAAAGTCAAGTTTCAAGTATACCTACTTTGTAATGATGGCAGCAATTGCCAAAAAGAAAATGACATACAAATTGCATTGTGGTCGTATACCTACTTTTCTTGCTACCTCCACATGGATCTCATTGACAAGTGTGGGATGGTTGTATTTCACTCCATATCACTTGAAGACAAGCCGACAATATGCAAGTGTCCATGCTGGTGCAGATATCATATTGCTCTTTATTTCATCTCTAGACTTCATTTTCCAAACGAAGTGCGTTAATGAGTGGAGGGTGACTGTTTTTCTGTGCACCAATACTTTTGAAAGAAGATCGATATAACATTAAATTTGTGAGGATTTGGAGCAGTCTATGTATTCTATCTATCAAATGGATAGTTACACATTATTTATCTTACATCCAGATAAAATTCAATAGGTGTTGTTGGTGCTAGTCCAATAATGGCATGGAAGAAGAAATTTTTGTTGCAGTAGGTGTGCAGAAGTAGCTAGTTAACAACTATAAAATACATTCCAACCATTGTAAAAGTTGTTGTTGGTTCACAGTCCAAGCAAGTTTGCAGTTTGTTGCTACAACTACTTGTTGGCACCCCAACAACTTCCCCTTGATTTTGTCAAATAAAGGGGACCCCTTTAGAATTTTGTAAATACTTATCTCTTGATTTTTCTTTTATTTTAATATTGTTTGATTTAGTTACATGTTTGATTATCTGTTTTTGGATCCTTCACTTTTCGCTCTTTTTGGTTCTTTGGTTTGGTTTTCATTTCATGAGGATTGTGTGATTTTGGTGATCTTTGTCATTTGACTTTTGGTTCTTTTAGGCAGCTCAACAAAGATTGCTTATTCCTGTTTGAACGTGTTTGAGTCAATACTTAGATGCTGTTGCGAAGTTTCGACCTTCACTGTTTTAATGGTTGAACTAGTTTTCTTTGTGGGATTGAGATTAATTATTTAAATGCTTAATTTTGAGATGGATGATCTATCGAATTTTGCAAGTCTTAATTCCACCTTCTCTATACAATTTTATAATTCCAGCAAAATTCATAATGTTCAATCGGAGCTTAATCTTATTTGACTTAAGTTAAGTTTAAGAACACATTTTAAGAGCTTGAGAAGGGTTTATGGTCTTTCAATTGAACTAAACATCAATTCTTATGAAACTTTTAGTTTTGGTAAGATAAAAGAAAAGAAAATCTACTTTTTTTAGTCTTTGCAATTGAAAATACAATTTAAAGTATATTGATAGATATTTTAATCTCTATTTTCGTTATAAAAAAATTAATATAAAATATCTTTTTATAAAACCTATTCAAAATTACTTTTCTTTTATTGTTATTAAGATTATTACATACATTCATTAAAAGAAAATATCTTTAAAAAAAAAAATCTTAAAAGCAAATAATCTTATTATATACATACATGAGAAATGATGATAAAAATGTTCATTGGATAGAAATTTAAACACATGGCCCTCTTTGAATTACATTATAAAATTCATAATGTGCATTTCAAAAAAGACACTTTATAAAATGTATCCATATGAGTTCATGTTGGATGTGAAGAACCTGCAACAATTAATTAATAAGAATATGTGAAATAGCAAAAATGACAGAACTCAGAATCACTTTTATATTGATCGCAGACCACTTCGAGGGGGCAACCTCCTTTGAGCAAGCTCGATACAAATAACTTCACGGTGCCTTCATAGGCCTCAACACACACTTATATAATAAGTCTAGGCGTCAACACTATGGGTCAAAACCATGGGCCAATACAAACTATGGATCAACAATACTATGGGCGACTTACAAAGCATATGCGCCAAACAACAATAACACAACTATGGATCAACAAATATTACAGGACGACTTACAAAGCATATGCATCCAATAATAATATACTAACAAAGTAAATAGAAGGGTTTACATGGGTTCCTAACATCCCCTCTCCCTTAGAAAAAGCTTTGTCCTCAAAGCTTTAGATGTGGAAATTGATGCAGAATTGGACGAAGTGGTTCCCCTATAGCATCTTCGGGTTGCATTCCGGACCACTGATGCCTTTTGAGGTTCAGGAGGATTGCTTGGAATGTTGAAGAAGAACCATATCAACTGCGTGAAAAGTGCGCTCTAAACGGTGCTGAGCGGCTTGTTGTTTCAGTTGAATTCTTGCCATGTGAAGATTGTCTTGCAGAATGAGAAGAATCTGATCGCGGTTTCGAAGAACCGAGTCAATTGCCTGAACTGGGGAGCTACTGAGGGTGTATGGAAGAAGAACTGGCGGTGCCTGTCTATAGACTGCTTCATATGGTGTCCTTGTAGATGTGGTATTGTACCACTAGAGTGCTTCTAGGAAATCCATAGAAATAGTTGTCCAAATCTGTGTAAGGATGGGAAAGGGTTCAAGCAGTCCTGAAAGGAGTGTCGTTACACCCTTGTGGACCTGGAAAGTATCACAGTCAACCACCATCTGTTGAATTGGAAGTTTTAGTCCCTGCCAAAAGAAGTTACATTGTTCCCGGTCATACTTTTGGAGGAACCCAGAATTCCCTGTCGATGAAGAAGCATGGAGTTCATAGAAGAGATAGCCCTATTGAGCATATTGCAACCAGTTTGGAACAAGCAGAGAAATAGCTGTAAGAGAAATTGGGTTATCAAATGTGCGAGAAGGAGCATCTGCCACCATATTGTCCTTACCCTTCTTGTAAGTGATCGCATAGCCATACCCATGAGGTGGATAACCCATTTCAGGCGTGTTGGGGAGGAGACCCATTGTTCCAGGAAATTTTTCAAACTTTGGAGATCAGTCTTGATGCACAAATAATTCCCTAATAGGGATGGATGCCACGTCGATACTGCATGCAAAATAGCCATCATTTCTTGTTGAGATGTAGACACGGCTAAATGCTTACAGGAAAGGTCTCTTGAAGGCGGAAAGCCCACTGGTGCAACAAAGACACCTGCATATCTATCCAAGGAAGTAGTGGAGACCGTTGATGGGTGCATCTGAATGGAATGGAGCTGAGCGATGATACCATGTGAATTCTTCTTAAGGATCTTTTCCAGGCGATGTGAACTGATGATGCAGAGAGACCCTGGTTGTAAGCCTGTAAATTTGTGTTGTGTCCCATTGACTGAAAACTGCATCCAAAGTTTAGCAAAATCCCATAAGATGGGGCCAATTGTGCGTAGCCATTGAACGCCCAAAACCACATCACATCCGCCTAAGGACAAGGAAAACATGTCAGAGCACAGGTTATAATCTTCCAGAGAGATACGCACATTGTGACACTTTCCCTTGCAAGGTAAGGTGCCTCCATTATCAACCATGACTTCAAATTTGGAGCAAGGATGGACAAAACAATCAGCCTGTTTGGCGATCCGAGGGTTAATGAAGTTATGAGTGCTACCAGAATCAATGAGTATTGTAAGAGGAAGCTTCTTGAAATAACCCCTGACCCGCATTGTTTGGGGGGTGGTGACGCCGGATAAAGCATGGAGATATATCTCTAGTTGTTCATCTTGAGATGGGGGGTCAATATGAGGCTCCTAAATGTCGACCTGAACATCCATTGGATCTAGAGCTTCTTCACCAATTTTAGAGGCAGGCGGAGAACCCATATCCAAGAGATAGAGCTTTTGTTGAACTCATCTATGTCCCCGAGTGAATTTCTCATCACAATTATAACAAAGCCCTTTTTCTCTGTGTGCCTGCATCTCTGTTTCAGACAAATGCTTGATAGGAGTTGGTCGAGTTGCTTACGGAATGGGAGGTCGTTGAGAACCCATATTTTGGAAGGGAACAAAAGTGGGTTTGGAGCGCTGTTGGGCTGCAATCTTGTCTTCTGCCAACTTAGCTAATCCTAGGATTTCCATCATTGTGTTGGGACAGAACATTTTAACCTCTGACCGGATTTCATCCTTAAGACCACTGATAAAACAACTCCTGTAGAATTCATCAGACAAGCCTTCTGTGTGATTGGCTAGTTTCTCAAATTCGGTCTGATACTCTCTCATAGTGCCACTTTGACGGAGTTTAGTGAGTGCTCCGATGAAGTCATCAAAAAACACTAGGACCAAATCGTTGCAAAAGGAGTTGGAAAAAATCTATCCATTTTGGCTCGTCATGAGCCTTGATGTACCAACGGTACCATTGAAGGGATTCCTGTTCCAAATGAAAGGATGCAAGTGAAACTTTTTGGACATCAAAAGTATTATGCATACTGAAATATTGTTCTACATGATAGACCCATCCAGTCGGATTAGTACCATTGAAGCGATGAAATTCAAGCTTCGGACCACGGAAATGGCTGGAAGAAGAGAACCCAGTGGTTGCAGAAGATTCTTGTTGTCGGTTATTATTCATGGCTGAATGCTGAAGATCGAGGCTGAGAAATTTTTCATCCAGATCTTGGAGTTTGGTTTGGATGGCTGCAAGTGCTTCCTCCATGGTTTTTGCTCCGGTGTGGGTGACAACCATAACCAAGTTTTTTTTTTGGGGGGGGGGGCAATGGATAGAAAAACACAAACAAAAGCTTATTTAGTAAAGGGAAATCTGGATTTGGGAAAAACTCGGAGGGGTAATTGGAGTTTGACTAGGTTTTGGACACTTTTTGATGGATAGGAAAGCAAAAAATGGGGATTTTAGAAGCGGGGTGAAAGAATGGGAAAATTCGACAGAGAGGGACAAAGAAGCAGAATTAGGAAAGGAACTCTGTGGTAAAATTCGAAGGTGATTGGGTGAAATCCGAGGAAGTTATGGCAAACCCTAAAAATAGACAAATGTGGGATTTCGGGCTTCGGGAAGTGGAATTGGGGATAGGGTCCTCAGGAATGAAATATGCAAAATGGGAGTACAGGGGTTCCCGAGAAGTTTCAAGTGAAACGGAGGGAAAACAAGGGAGATATGGAGAAAAAACTGAATTTTTTTATTTATTTTTTTCAGAATGGAGCAGCTACGGCTCGGAAGGGATCTGAAACAGATAGATATGCAACGGCCCAGAAGTGAGTGGAAACAGAGGGATCTGAAACGGCGCCGAATGGATCGAAAACGGCTAGATCTGAAATAAATATGAAACGGTTGGACCTGGAACGGATTTCAGAATGGATCTGAACGGCTGGATCTGAAATAGATCTAAAACGACTGGATCTGAAACGGTGCAGCAGTGATCGGAAATAGTTCAGCTGAAAATAGATATGGACCCCAGGTATGTGCAACTTCTTAATAGTTTAGGGGTTTCACTCGGCCACCAATGCTGTCTGACGGCTTGCGTATTGGGGCAGTACCCCTCACTCCACGGCTCAGGTAAAACTGATAACCGCTTTGCCACAAATGACAGCTCTTGGTTTACCTCACGAGTGGGAACTAGTCAATCAGGTAGGGGTCATTGCCCTTTTCGCTGGCAGGTCCTCTCAATGGGCCAGCTACTTCGGCGTTCCTGTGGTACTCCTCACAATGATTTTTAGGGCTTATGCCCAAGTACTTCCCACAATTAAGTGGATAGGGATTATTCCCAAATCCGAACCTGCAACGGATGCGAAAAAAATTTGGCAGAAATTTCACCCAGCGAGCCCAAGTGCTCTGATACCAGATGTGAAGAACCTGCAACAATTAATTAATAAGAATATGCGAAATAGAAGAAATGACAGAACTCAGAATCACTTTTATATTGATCGCAGGCCACTTCGAGGGGGAAACCACCTTTGAGCAAGCTCAATACAAATAACTTCACGGTGCCTTCATAGGCCTCAACACACATTTATATACTAAGTCTAAGCATCAATCTATGGGTCAAAACCATGGGCCAATACAAAGTATGGATCAACAATACTATGGGCGACTTACAAAGCATATGCGCCAAACAACAATAACACAACTATGGATCAACAAATACTACGGGACGACTTACAAAGCATATGTGTCCAACAATAATATACTAACAAAGTAAATAGCAAGGTTGACATGGGTTCCTAACATGGTATTATTTATAATGAATGTAAACATTATGTCTCTTAAATGGTATATGTTTTAAATTCATTAAAGAGTAATACTTTTAACTTATATTATTATACCTTTTTTGAAAATAGGTTATTGATCTTAAAGTTTTGGTCAGGCTATTTTATAAGCTCACATTTATAATCTCGATTTTTTTAGTGAAATCAAAAAGTACATAGTCATAGCCAAGATTAAACTTGGACTCATGTAAATCATCTAAAAATTATACATGACTGTTTTTTTAGGTACATAACGACTATCAAAATACTAGTGTCAAAACAGTAACACTTACTAAAAACAAAACAGGCACTACAGGTCTCCAAACGTTGAGAAAAGACTAATACACTTCAGAAAAGAAGGAACTCAAAGAACCAGAAGAAACATATTGATCAACCACCTATTCTTCCCAGTAAAGAATCCCAGGATCTCCGTTGATAGCATCTTTGGACAATGCATCTGCAACGTCATTGTTTTCTCTGTAGGTGTGTTCAATAGAGAGATTATGAAACCTGTTCAACATATCATAAATGCTAAGGCACCAGTGATGTAGAGTGACATTGTCAAGATGAACAAGTCTGTTGGCCCATTTTATGATTACCAAAGAGTCACTAAAAATCCTTAGAGAATCCAAGCCACAGAGTAAAGCCACTTTTAAGACACCCCAAAATCCCAAAAGTTTTTCCTTCATATTTGTACCTAGGCCATGTCGAGAGTATTTAAAATCTAAAAATGTGATTGATAAAGTAGAGTGTGTATAAAATAATTTTGTGTTTGGTTTGGGATGTTAATCATGATAGCTCCTTTTGATATTTACGATATGGGTCAGTGCAAGCTAATGAGGGTCACTTTTGGCGCGTTAGATGCAATATGAAACTGAAAAATCAGGCATCCCTCAACTTACTTGGATTTTTTTAGATACTTATGCAAAATATCTTGCATTGAGTAAAAAAGATGAAATGTAGGAAATTGAATCACGTTTCCGATTATATAACTTTTATGTATTGAAAATTTGCATAGCTATATCAAGTTTCATTTTTCCTAATAGACACTTTTTATTTTTCAGGCAAATGATAAGGTATATGTTTTTGTGGGTGCAGCCTTTGAGGGCCTAAATGATGGAATCAAGCTACAAAAATGGGCATTCATGTAGAGAACATATAGCACTTGTGCGCCATTATTTTTTGAAAATTAAATTAGTAGTTTTATAATTTTTTTATAATTGTCTAAGTGATCAAACCTCGAAAATAGTACCTCTTTTGTGGGTGCAGCCTTTGAAGGTCTTAATGCAAAAATCTTGAAATGGGTTTTTCATAAAACGTGGAGGTTAGTGTCCTCTTGTGCACCATACAATTTTTTTTTTAAATGATCAAGAATTGAAAATTTTATGGAAGAAACACTAACAGTGTGTTTCACGAGTTAAGGAGGTAGGACACAAAAGAAATTGAAAGAAAATAGGAAAAATTAATATTTTTAAATAAAAGTAAAAATTTGGAATCTGTAGAAAAAATGCTATTTGTGTTTAATATTTCGTCAAAAATTATTGTGTGTAGCATACTGTAATGAGTGGCTAAGCACAGGCTTCTCCAGAAACTGGAAGAAATACCCAATTAGCTTTGGTTTATCATTACCATAGCATAGGTTTGGAATTACCGAAGCAAACTCCAAAGCATACACATAGGATTATTGTTGACATGCAAGCAAATGAGTCGGCTTGGTTTAGGCTCTACAAAACATGAGCACGTTCTGTTTAAATTCAAAAATATTGCCACACTTTTAGAATTCAATAGCGCGCATGCGTTATATAACTACATAACGCGCACGCGTTATATAACTACCTAACGCGTACGTGTTATGTGGTGCCAAAACGCGCTCGCATTATGTAAATCATAAAATATATGTTTAATACTTGAGAGAGAGGGGGTGTGGAAGACTCAAGGGAATTTTTTGTTAATATTTGAGAAGGGGTGGGGAAGGGTCAAGGGAATCTATAGTTAATATTTAATAGGGGTGGGAAAGGGTCAAAGGCTTAGAAGGATGTTGGAAACTTGAGTGGGGAGAGATGAAGGGAATGAGAACATGATGGGCTACAGGGGGTGAAGGGAAGTGGAGCTTGAGAGAACTATTAGGAGTAGAAGAGGTTCTGAAGAGGTATAGGGTTAGAAGTTGAAAGTGAGACTTGAGTGACAAGAGGGAATGGATGGAGGCAAGGGGGATGTGAGAGAGAAATAAAGAATACAAGGGGGGGAGAGACATAGAGTGCGGGAGGGAGAGGAACAATGGGGAGGAATGGATTTAGAGGGAGTGAGAGATAGATGTGGATAGAACGAAATAAAGAGATAGGAAGGGAGGGACAGAAAGTGTTGGTGGGAGACATGCAGGGAGTGGTGGCGATGGAGAGAGAGAGAGAGAGAGAGAGAGAGAGAGAGAGAGAGAATATGAGAGGAGGGGGGGGGGGACATAAAGTGTGAGAGAGAAAGGGAGTGATGGAGAGATTGGGATAGGTTTAGGAAAAGATAACATGAGGGAGGGATAGAAGGTGAGAGAGAGAGAGGCGATGAGAGAGGGAGGGAGAGAAGGTAGGGTGAGGGATTGTAACATATCGAAAATTTACAAAAACTTAAAAATTTTAAAGTAGCAATAAATATTGAAATTGCTAATGCGGAAAATAAAATAAATACTAATATTTTAACTAATGACAAATTACGATAACGACAATTTATACTTCATAACACAAAATACATCATTAGTTATGCTTGTGTTTAATTGTAATCTACATGCTGTGATTAAGTTTATCTTGTGATATAATGTCTTGATAAAGTACTGACAGTTTGCTTTTGGATGATGACAAAGGGGTCCTACGAGGCACCCTGAGGTTTACTTAGCTATGATAGCTAAAGCATTTGAACATGTTTCTTTGTGCAGATACGCAGGTAAGAGTATTACGACAATTTCAAATGTTACAAGCAATTCTAATTATGTTTTCAGTTAGTCGTCAATACTTATAGTAACTCTAAGTAATCCCCTGCATGAGTTAATAATGGTATGGATCTTTTTCCTATTTCTCGTTTACGTGCTAGTTTACAATTTATAAGTGCTATTAGAATCCTGTCATCATTTCTCCAATTTGCAAGGAGTGGTATTATCATGTGCATTTATTACGTGAATAATTCAACTTCTATGTTACTTTATATTATAGAAACATGAGCTAAAAGTTATTTAGATACATGGATTAACTTGAAGTCCTAACGATAGTAGATTATGCATTTCTCAAATTATAAATGCATGAAACATCGTACTAAAATATCAATGTTTATTATAATACTACCATCATATTTATGATCATTATATTGTGAATTTGCCACGCTATGGGATTGAACCTTTCTAACTATAGGATTGAACCTTTCTAATTTAATATTTGTGCATCATGATATGTTATGTAACTTTGTAAAAAGGGATAGTAATGTGAATGAAATCTAAACTATGTACTGAGTATCAAAATTCTTCTATGAAATGCAACCCTAGTCATTTGAGAATTATACAACATATATATAAACCGTGCATTCGAAAGACCAACACTTTGGAAATGAAATGAACCATATGTTGTAACCCTAAGTCTTGGAATTCAAGTCACTAGCCTACTGTGCTTAGTGGAAATCCCCGTGGATGTCAACGTGGCTATGGTTCGCGTGATAGTAAACACCAAACTTCAGCCTGACGCCGACCTATGTAATGTTTTCAACCTCGGTCTACTGAGCTGGATGTCGTGTTGGTTATGATAGTTAATAAGGTATTTAATGTGGTTGATGCCCATACTTCAACGTGCCTGGTTGGCATCATCACCATCGTTGATCTCAAATGTCCTTGGGCTTTGAACTAAAAACCCTAGTCTCCAATATGAATTGTGTCGAAGTGGTTTTCTCGGCCTTCATTTCACTTGGTAGTGGTAAGGTGGAGAGGCCGACCGCCTGCTACAATGTAGGGTTTGGTGTTTGAAGATCGGAGGACTCCTTCCTCAGTTTCAAACTCGGGACCTGTAGGGAAAGCTTATTAGTTTCAGGGTTCAGTTTTTCTTGTAGGGCCAGGCCACCTTTTTCAGCCTTCATTAATGTTTTAGGAGGTAGTTTTTAGGGTTTTTCTGCTGGTCTTTGAGAGTGGAGTTGAACCAAGGTCAGTTTTCATAGCATAAAGAGAATGGTTCTCAGAAATGGATTTCCTTCTTTGTTGCATTTACTAGATGGCTCTGTCGTCGTTTTCTACAGGCCCTTCTGCTCTTGGAACTACAATACATAGGTAATGCTTCAATTTTAAAGTGTTTAATGTTATCTAAGGTATCTATAATTATTTTTGTGATTTTCTCGTTTAACCCTTTAAAGTTTCTTGTGGCAGATGTTACCACGTCGAAGGTCACTTGCTTGAAGCTTAGTGGACGAATGTTGCTTGACCACAGGTAAGCCTCGGTGGTTCTTTCTCCTTGTAGGTTCTCCTGGTCTATTGTGTCCGATGCTTGATGTTTGACGAGAGTTGGGAAAACTATCCCTAGCAAGGGTAATGGCCGAAGTTATGATGTTTTGAGAGCAATATGATGCAAGAGGATAAATCCTCATCCTATTTTGCTATTCGGCCCAGTAGTGTTATGTTGTGGCGTTTGTTTAAAAGTGAACTTGTTTACGATGTACTTGCTAAAGGGATGAACCCTATGTGGTTTAGGAATCTTGAAATGTTCAGTACAAACTCTGTCAATATTTTGACTAAATTAATATAATGTAAATACTAGCCGAGAGCTAAGGGCTAACTCGTTTCTGCGAAACATGGAAGGTCTTGTGTTATAATGTTTAAAATTTTGTTTGAGTGTTGAGTTTGTAAAAAAAAGAATAGTTTTCCTTAACTGCTTCTATGTTTATATGAGTTGATATTTTGGATAGAAAAACAGTGTTGATTCAGGCCGAGATCCGTGGCTAACTTAATTCATAAAAGTGAAATCCTGAGTTCATATTGTTTTGGTTGAAGTTAGAATGGTGATGAGACTCATTTTCTGTTTTGAACCACCACGTAGATAAATATTACAACTAATAGAGGGAAGAATAATACTCTTGTTTGAGTTTGTCTTGTTCAAATGGATAGTTATCGTAAAAGTGATAGTCGAACAATAATGATGCATTTGGTTTTGGAAAAAAATGATATAATAAAATAGGTTTACGATTTTAAGTGTGGACTGTAGGTTGGCTATAAAATGGTCTTAGATTTTTTAAAAACGAACCTGTAGATGTTTGCAAACTTTATATAGTTGAAAGTTTAGTCTTGCAACTTCTGTTGCAGAATGATAAATATTTTTGTTTATAAAACTAAATGGAACACTTTATAAATAAAACCTAAAATAGTCCTTTTCTGCAAATTTTGGAACATAGTAGATTGTTTTAAATAATGGAAAAATGCTAAGTTTAATTCATGAATGTTGGATGAAAGAAATGAA